>JBBCBC010000014.1:16817218-17417218 GCA_037126765.1 Stenogyne calaminthoides
AAAATAGAATATATGAGATATATTCAAGATTGTATCTTGGAGAAGATACAAGGAAATTTCCCATGAGCCCTATTTACATCAAATTTTCGCCCTCCTACTCTTATAAATAGGGATGATTTTTTCATCCCTAACACATTCCAAATCTTGGAAAAATAGAAATCCACAAAGGTGGTGCAATAATTTTTTTCTTTTATTCCTTTGTTTAAAATTGTTTCTTATAATCTACCACCGGATTACGAGCAAAGAGCTTGGGATATACTAGAGAAGGTTTTGGGTTGATTCATCGCCTCAACGGTTGTCTCTTCAAGAGATGCGTTTTATGTAAACTCCTAGATTCCGCATGTGTAGGACTTTTACGTGAAATTTATTATATGCATGTATGTTGTTGGTATTTGCTATTTGAATTAATAGGTTAATTCATGTTTAGTAGTAAATTGTTTATTTAAATTTGTATTTAAATTGCACCTCGAATAGATCCGGACAAAACGTTCCCCAATAGTATATTTAATATAATTTAATGTATATGTTTTGAAGATTAAGTATTATACTATAAATAACCTTTCATAGAATTGCAGAATTTTAAAATAGTGATAGAGGATTTATATGAGTATGGGTGATTCACAATTAGTTGATAAAAGATATGTATTGTTATATCAAAACACTAAAGTTTAACTTTGCAAACATCGTGAGGTTGAAATAAAAAATTAATATAAAAAAAAAAAATAAATTTTAATATTTTTTTTGACTGTTTTATATTTTTTATGATTAAAATTATTTGTAATTTAAAAAATATTAAATATAAAAATGTAATTTAAATGTGCAAAAAGTGAAATTAAGTTTTTTATATTCGGTGACTTTATAAAAAAATATGAATCAAAAAATTTAAATTAAAAAAAAAGAGTACTTAAAATTACAAACTTCAAAAAGACTTTTTCGAAAACAACATTTGTTGTATACTTGTATAGTTTTTTCATTCGAACCGTGATAATGATATTGTCCATGTCTGTAAAAGTTGGTTTGAGAAGATACAATCCTACAAATTTAAAGAGATTGATCCATAATTATGGGGGGTGACAATTTAAGGACATTAATAAACTTAAGTTTGGAAAAGTAGGTTAAATAGTTTTTGTTTGGCAAAAGTATGCTTGTAAGTTTTGAGTTTACATTTAAATTTAGGTGTGTATGTTTGAGTTTTTCACAAAAGCCCGTGACATTTTAAGTTTTGACAAATTTAGTGCTATTAGTGTGAGAAAATAGCCTATATTTGCCCCCCACAAAAAAAAAATTAATATCCCATTTTCCTAAATTGAAACTTGATGTCCTTAAATTGACACCTCCTTTAAATTACGGGCCTTAAAATAATACTTTCTCATAGTTGACCTTATGCAAAAACTGGCATGGAAAGATACACACCTATTGCTGATAGTGGTTGACCTTGACTTTTTTATCGTTATTGCGAAGTAGGAAAACATTGAAAATTGTCTCATTTGAATCTTAATCAATGATGTTTGATCTGAAGTGGTCAAGGTCAATCATGAGACCCTTCCGTAAATGATTCTTGCCTCGAGAGCATGACTTCCAACTTAGTAATAATCAATCTTGTTGCACGACCCAACTTTTTGATTAATATTCGTTAAAAGAATTCTTAGCACACATATCTTCAACATCAAAATAGTTATTAGAGAGCATATAATCTTGTATCTAAAAATTTAAAAATATTATATTTAATGATGGATAAAATTTTTTTATTCACCTATCATTTTATTCATTTGTTTCAATTATACTCTATTACATTTTTAAATGTTGCACCCACTACTAAATTTATGAAGTATGTTTCGAACCCATTTAAGAATGAGGTGATTGATATGAATTTAGTTTTTTTAGATTTTTTTAGTTTAATCAGATTTTATTCTAAAACAATCAAAATTAAAGATAAATTTTGAATTGTTTTACATTGAGTTTGGAAAAAATGACTACATAGTTGAGGGTACTCATTTTAAATTTCATTACATTACAGATTTATTGAATAGTTGCATTCAAAAAAATGAGAACATGACATACCAACTTTATTTCCCCTGTAGCATTCCTGCTTAATCACTATTGATGCAGTCACGAAGAAGCAAAAAATGTTCAATTTCTTAGAGTAAAATTTAGAAGATAATCTTATGGAAACTTTCCCACATCTTAACACTTAACTTGCCTTTAACTACATATGTTTATATGTTTGCATCCTTTCAACCCGTTTAGAGAATGAACGACTAATGTTAAGGCATATAGACAATTGAGATCAGAATATTTTAAATTGATTGCATTTATCGTATTGTGTTCGATATATAATTGACATATGACGATGATCTATAATTGTTTACATGTTGAGCTACGTAAGAGAACCTTTACCTCTAAATTTCAGTAAGTTATTGCGAAAATTCTACCTACTGCAGAGCTTTCTCTACTTATCACTCCTCTTACTTACTATCCATTTTCTCGCTCATATATAACTTATGTTCTCCTTATTGGTTTTCCTGCTACCTAATGCGTAATAAATTATATTATAGATATATCAAAATTGACATCGTAAGTCATTCTAAACTAAATAATTGATTGCTTTTAGTTAATTTGAAGGAAAGTCATAATTCACCATAAAATTTGTTAACATTTTAATGTTAAAGTTGTATATTTAAGCTATCTAGTTTTGTGTGCTAAAAAAAATTAATGTTATGTTGTACATACAATTGAGTTAAATTTTTTTTTTAAATTTTTAATCGAGTGGAAAATATAATGAATTATAATTTTTCACATAAAATAAATGCATACTTTTATGTAATGCATCACATAGGAACTCACACAACATACATCTGATTATGTACAATTCCTCATCTTGTTGCTTCTCAAAATCCTGATTGTGTAAGTGTTGATCATAAGCGAATTAAAATGCAACAGTGAGAGAGTTTTAAAATCCACACACACATATATACATATAACTTTATGTTAAACCCTAAGTTATGCGATAAAAAATGAAAATTTGTTGAGATAAAATAATCAACTTAATTACTAAACAAAAAAAAATATTTGGTATATCTTACTATAAATGAGAACGTGACCAATTGAAATCTAATATTTAACAATTTTTTAAATTTATGTGATTGATCACATGCATTAGCAAGTGAAGTGTATTTTATGGACTCCATAAAATATATTGACAATATATTTTATAAAATTTAATGAGAATTTGTTGAATTTATTTATTGTAACAATTTAAATGTGAATTGTATAAAGTATACAGAAAATTACATTTTGTTTCTTCATTTTCATAATATAAGAAATTAAAATGTATACCATACTTATATAAGTGCTGAATATGTTGAATCTTAATAAATTATTTCACAAAAATTAAATATCACTATTATATAATGATTTAAATATGAACACATGTTATTAAATATCACTATTATATAATGTTTTTTCGGGTTGCGATCGTCTTTTTGAGGAACTACACGTGGTTTAACCCTCTTCTCCCATATCATTGTAGATCATATCAATTTTGCATCGTTTCTTGCTCGTTTTTCGCCAATTTCCTACACAACATGCAAAACATAAACTTTCTCCACATTAAGGCACAATTAAGTGAAATTACTTCAATGAGAACATTAATTCCTATCAAAATCGATAAGAAATCACATAAATACAAGCAATGACGACATCCTATCAACCCCCCCCACACACACACAAACTTAATGTGTTGCTTGTCCCAAACATGCAATGGTCAAGAATTATGCAATAGACTTCAAGGATCACATCAAATGAACAAGGAATTACAAGTGAAATCTCCTACCACAATCAAACATGCAATGATCAAGATAACACACTCAAAGCTCAATTGTTTCAAGGATGTGTTTACACTCTTTCAATCAATTCACTCCATGCAACATCCATATGTTTGCCCTCATCTCAATTCTCCACCAACTCTTTTTGTAAGTAATCAAATCAAGGAGGTCTTTTACAAGGTGGTAACATAGGCTCTTTGGACAAGGGTTGTAGGTCCCGAACGGGTTTTGGGAGGGCAAAAGTCTAGAGGGGAGGGATGAATAGACTTCTGAAAACTTTTTGTGCAAGATCAGGTGTGAAAGCAGGTTGCCTGATCAGAGGCGTGTGAATCGGTTTGGATCGATATCAACTTACCGACGCTCCATGGCAGATCAATTCGGTGTCTATCGGTTTAACCCAATGCGAAAAGCAAGTTTTAACCGTGTGAAAAACCATTTTGATAAATCGATTCTGTTTATCCGTTTTCAATCGATGACAAAGTGTCAAAGGTTCGATCGATCGATGCTTGATGCAAAACCGATCCGCTCGTAATATGTATGCAATATCAAATCGTAGTGTGCTATAGTAAAAAGCAGATAAATCGATAAGACACACAAGATTTTTATAGTGGTTCGATAACGGTCCCCACGCCCACTCTTCCCAGACACAGGGCACCAACTAAAACCAATCCGGACTTAGTTTAATGTGTTAGTCCAACACAATACAACAGATGTTTAAGGAGTTCTCACTCAACCGATCCCGTAAATCGTAAAACTATAAACCCAAGTTCGAATCTTGCAAAACAAACTTAACCTAACTTTGTGGGTTTGGGTATAAGATTTGTTGTGTTCAAACGGAAATCTATCCTAATATTTGGGTAGCCTAAAGCTAAAGGATAAGATTTCTATGCTAAGAACAATGGGATGAACACTTAGAAATATTCTTCAAATTTGTGTTCTTTCGTGCGGAGATTCATTTGTGTTTGAGCTTGATGATAATTTCCGTGTCTTCACTATGAAGTATGATCCCATATTTATAGACCTCGAAATCAAATAGCCTTTGGAGAGCAATTTGAATTTCAGGCTATTTTTGGTAGTTTGCAGGCTTGATGTGACGTGCTTCAGGATCGACATGGCCGAAAGCATGTATGTATGTCCTTTCTAGCCGTTTGACTATGCAGCGCTGAATCCCACAATGTCAGCTTCGTACGTACGTGTCTCGTTCTCATGGTTAACAAGTACACTTATTCAGTGTTTGTTCTACCAACTAAGGTTGACATTCTTCTTGTCTGATTGACAACGTATGATCTGGTGCAACATCAGTTGACACCTGGTGTGAGCTGACCTGATCAGATAAAACTGATCAGTCTACCTGATAGAGTCTTCTGATGCAAGTTTTCTTAGCTCAACTTAGAAGACTCGACTGGTGTAGGTTTTCTGGTCTTGATCTTCTAGTAGTCATCTGATCTTTAGGTCTTCTGATTCTTCGGCTTCATGTCTTCACCTGATCATCTGACTATCTGATCTTCTGACCTAACTTGTCTGATCTTCTAATTTTGTCTGATCTTCTGATCTGACATATACATATTGAGTTTCCCCTCAATATGTGTCCTATCTTTTACATCAGGTGTCTATACAACTCAACTAGTCATCTTATCCTAATTCTAAGTCATCAGTCAGCTAACAGGCCTGACTGGTCTTATTACAATCTGTTTTTGAACTTCTATCTAAACTAACTACAAATTTCACAACAAATGGAACCAAAACATATAATCTGCAAAACAGATAACATGAATGAAAGACAAAAAATAAAGTGCACAGATCAGAAGACAATGAGACGTTGTCTTAGAATCAGAAAATGATAGGATATTTTATTAAAGTAGATGAGTGATTACAGATTACATAAAATACCTATCATTTGATACTAAGATGTCTTCATCACACGTGCTTGAATTTTTGAAGCTCTTTCGGGATGCCAAATAATCTGTACATCCGCTGCATCAACTGTTCCAATCTGTCTCTCGCGATGATCCCTTCTTTCTTTGCAAATTCGTAATAGGCCTTCTTAAATCGGATAGGATCAAGCTTATTGTCTGGATGCAGAGGTGGAAGAAGTTGTTCGAAGGGAGGTGCTTCAGGAATTAAGGACATAATCTTCCCTTCCTTCATAACAATCTGGTAGAAATCAGGGTACTTTGTTTCTAACCAGTTCCGGAATTCATCATCATTAGCAACTTGATCTTGATGAATTGAAATCTTCTCCAAGATGTACACATCACACAGCCACTCACCCCTGATCTGGTCCCACCCAGGAAGTAGATCTTCCCGAGCACAGAGAATACCTTTAATATTAGCCGGAAATGTTCTTTCTTCCCACACAATATCCTCTGCGGCAGCTTCCTTCTTTCTCTACTTCCGAATGTATGCAATATTAAACCCTTCCGCCTCTGCCATTTTCTGCTTCTTAATAGCTGCATCCATTACCCTCTGTCTGATCTTCTGTTCTTGAATTTGTTCGGGGGTCATCTGGCTTCTGGATCTGGTAGTAGTTAACTGACCCTGTCCCTGAGCTTCTGCAGTTGATTTTACCAGCTTGCCCTTGCCTTTCTTCCTCTTCAATGATTGTTCTGATTCAGCTCGCTCTTCCTCTTCTGCGAATAGTTTCTTAGCAAGCTCAAGACTTTTTGCCTGATCATCAGTTTCAAGTCTTCGATTTTGTCAACCCTGGCAACAACCTCCGACAAAGCTGACTTTTGTTCAGTGATCTCCTTTCCCTGAGCCTCGATCTCCTTGTTGTGTTGTTCCACAGTTCGTTTTAGATCATCAGACGGAGTGACTTCAGGCATATCAGATGCTGTGGCTTCTGGTAAGTTTGGAATAGTTACCAGCTGCATCTATTTTTCTTGATCTTGTCCTTCCCCCTTTTTGGTTGCATCAAAAAGGTGTGACAACCCGTGATTAAGAGCCCTAAATTGACTCGTCATCTCCTCTTTAAGTTCTTCTACAGCGAGAGGAGTGATCTGAACTGTTGCAGAAGAAGGTGTGGGACCCAGGAGCCTATTTAAACCTGATTCAATGGCCCTCCTGGTCTTCTCGACAGATCCTTCAAATCTCTTCCAACCCAGATCCAAGCATGATTCAGTTCTTTCTAAAGATCCCCAGACACTTTCCAAGAGAATCTGCATCTCTCCAAGCATATCAGTCTGGAGCTTTAGCTTCTCAGCAAGAGGATCAACCCGCTGCATCACAGAGCCGATGATAGAGTCATGCATGTGAGTGATCTTCTCAACTGTTAGCTTCCTCTCTCTATCAAGCAGGTTCCTCCGTTCTTCCTCAAACCGCTTCATCAGATCTGCTATAAGAGTTGTGAATTGTGCATCAATGGAAGCTTTTATCCCATCTTGAATTTTCGATGTCATGAGATCTAGGGTATCAGCACTCATCACAGCAGTCTGGCCAGATGTTGATGCCTCACCAAGTTGGGTGTCATCTGCATCACCCACTCTTGGTTCATCGGTAGCTTCCTCATAGTCTTCATCTTTCTAAACCCAAGCATCTGTTCCATCGACAATTCTTGCAATTCAAAATTTGTCATGAATTAGCCACCTGATATCGTCATCAGAGGCCAATTCAGCTGCACTATCAACCTCAACACTCTCCAAGCATCGCATTTCTAAGTCCACAAAGTAATCAGATCCAAGAGCTTCCATAAGGATCAGAAATCGTCGATGCTTTTCAACCTAACATCCCTCCAGAATACTATCTCCTCAGGCTTGTGCTGGATGCCAGGATGATTGATCAAATCAGGGCACCATTCAAGCAAAAACTCCTTCACTTGCTGTTTCAGAATGAATAGCACAGGACTCTCTGATTCTGGGGATTCCAGAAGAGTCTTGGTATTGAAGGGGTTGTGAGAAATGGAGACATAATCATCATCTGCAGGGGCAGGTTCTTCAGCAGTCTGCTCCATAATCCTCTCTGATTCAATCAAGGGTTGTGTAGCTGGTGCAACTGGAGAGATTATTAGGGATGGTGTTGATTCATGAGGTGAAGGCGATAAGGGTTTGGGAGATGGTGAAGGCGATTTAGAGGTGGGGGTTGGTGATCTGTCTTTTCTGAAGACAGAGCTGAGGGGTACTGTATCAAGTGGTGATTTCTCTCCAGCTGCCTTCCCATGTCCCTCTCCTTCTCCTTCACCGAATTCCATGAACTATCGGCTGATTCCACTCGTTCTAAACTTATAGTCCGTTCAGGACTCACAATGAAATCATCAACTGATTCCAGATGAATCAGTTCCTCCGTCCTCTCCACCGGTTCAGAGACCTTCTCCAGAAAAGTAGAAATCTTCTTCTGACGCTTTTCTGGTTCCTCTGACTTCTTTGTCACATCCTTCCTTTTCAGCCTCTTTACAGGAGTGACCTTTTCGTGCATTTTCGATTGAACAGAAGACGCAGCTGCCTTTGAGTCCTTTCCTTTACCTTCTACGCACTGTCTAGGCACATAGGGGGATGGATCATCATCAGATTGGCCCGACAAGGACTCATTTTTGCCCAAGATGGCCTTGAATTTTGCCTGATACAGCTTCGCGCCATCCTCATTCCACTCAAAATTGTCAGGCAGCCTGTCTGGAAGGATGATAGAGACTTTATGAATGAAAGAGCACTTGGAGGATAAATACACCTCATTCCTCTCGTTCAGATCAAACTTTGAAGTCTCTTTCAGCAGTCTGGTCTTGAACATTCCCGGTCAATGAACATCAGGTGCCTTCTTGATAATTGCAGTCATGACACCGATCTTGTGAGATGTGACAGCATCCAGACTATATGTTAGGCACAGGATCACCTTCGATACAATCTTGAAGAGAAGGCGATATTTCCTCTTCAGATATGTGGCTTTGACATTCACCGTCTGATCTTTATTGGCAGGTCTCAGCAGCTCGACCTGAAGAACCTCTTTCTCTCCTACATCAGATGTGAAGGATTCCGGAGCAATACTTCCTTGACGGAGACCAAAGATTCTCCGTAAATCATTGTCTGTGACCACAACCTCCATACCTCCGACGGAAGATATCAGCTTCTCATCATCATCCTCGTCTTTCCTTAGGTTGTACAGAAATTCTAGGGCTTCATACGTGTGTACGACATTTTGATGCCGATAGCAGTACTGATCTAAGCCACATGCTCGCAGGCAATCAAGAATTTCTAAGGACTCATGATCTGTTGTAACTGAAAACACTACAAATTTCTCATCAATGATATCATTCTTCATTGATGCGAAATTGCAGATCTTTTTGCCTTGTCCCTTTCGTGCGATTGAGTTGTGCCATTTTTCTGTAACATATGCAAATATAGAAATAAGTTTGAGCAGAATATTTCAATAAACACAATCAAACCAACAACTCTAATTCGGATTAAGCATGTATGCATAAAGAACATTTTAATATCATAATAGATACGAATTTTCAGACACATGGAAACACGATTCGTAAACCTAAGAGAAACCATGATTCTATTTAGCAAGGACATTTTCCTAAAATTTACCAAGTATTGATTCGTGAAGTGAAAAGCGTGAAAGTTGAATCAATTGATTGGGAGTGGAAAATTTTAGAAGAAGAAGGTTTGATCTCAAGAATTTTGGTAAGTATTAGAAGTGGAAAGGGTTTTTTGGAAATTGAGTTAGGGTTATATAATGCGAGGAAAACTTTTAAAGACGATTCCCCATAAATACTCAAGTATTCGGGTTTTGAAATCGAGAGCTGAGATTAAGCGGTCGTAAAGTATTTTAATCGTGTGGTTGTGAAAAGTAGCCCGCTCGTATTTTGGACTCAAAATATCACAATAAATGTTATTAAATACATATTCCCCGTCCATTAAATGCTAATAAATATGACGTTATAAAGTAATGGGAAGTAGAATAGCTAACATAGAATAGACATAAAGAGAAATCAGAAACGATTCGACCGATCGATATCAGAATCACCGTTACCAATTGTTCGATCCGATTTGCCTAATTACTGTTGACTTTACTAATGATAACCTAGTCCTTAGTATTTCCCAACAATGTCCCACTTATCTGATCAGATTTCTTCTGGATCAGTTCTTTCGATCAATCGGACGGGTTGAAGTTCCCCTACAATCGTTATCCATTTTTCGATCACCCCAGATCGATCTTTACGATCGATTGAGGTACCATTACTCAACTGATCCTTCTTATCTGGTCAGTCTCTTAACCAACTAGTCCTGGAGACCAGTCCACCAAAGATTTTTGGTGCATTTTCTCCTAAGTCCAGAAGTCCTAGCTTATTACATAGTTCTCTGAATCTGACTTTTGCTAGTGGCTTGGTTAAGATACCAGCTCTCTATTTATCAGTATGGATCTTTTCCATTCTGATGTTCTTCTTTTCCACATGATCTCTTATAAAATGATGTTTGACATCCACATGCTTGCATCTTGTATGTAAAACTGGATTCTGAGTGATTGCAATAGTACTATTACTGTCACAGAATATGGGCACATTCGTAGCTTCAATGTTATAATCCCTCAGCTGCTGACTAAGCCAGAGCAGTTGGGAACAATAACTTCCTGCGGCCATATATTCTGCTTCAGTAGTAGATGTGGCAACAGATATCTGCTTATTTGAAAACCAAGAGATCAGTTTGCTTCCTAAGAACTGACATGTACCTGAGGTTGATTTTCTGTCTATTCTACAACCTCCATAATCAGAATCAGAATACCCACTAAGCTCTAGATTATCATCTGATGGGTAGAATAAACCAAGGTTTACTGTCCCCTTTAGATACTTAAGAATCCGCTTAGCTGCTTCCAGGTGGCTTTGCATTGGATTTGCCTGAAATCTGGCACATACACCTACTGCAAAAGTTATATCTGGTCTGCTGGCAGTCAGGCATAGTAAAGATCCAATGAGAGCCCTATATTCTTTCTGATTAGTTTTCTGACCATTCTCATCTGGATCCATCTTGAATCCAATCATCATATGAATTTTGGCTTCCTTACTGTTCTGAATTCCAAACTTAGCCAATAGATTCCTAGTGTACTTTGCCTGACAGATGAATATTCCTTCTGTACTTTGCTTAACTTGTAGACCCATAAAGTAATTCATCTGACCCATCATGGACATTTCAAATTTCCCTTGCATCAGTTTGCTGAATCTTTCACATAGGCTCTTGTTGGGAGATCCGAAGATGATGTCGTCCACATAGATCTGAACCATAAGAATATCTTCTCCATCTTCTATTCTGAATAAGGTTCTATCTATTACTCCTTTAGTGAATCCACTGTCTATCAAGAACTGAGATAGTGTATCATACCAAGCTCGAGGAGCTTGTTTCAGGCCATAAATAGCTTTTCTTAAACGGTACACCTGTGTTGGGAGATGAATTTAAATAAGATTTTGATTAGATCCCAAAACCCCTGAGTATGACATGTTCAAGATATCTTGATAGTATAAAATCAGGAAAAGGTTTCAATAAAATTTATGACTCAGGATTATCAGCATCATGTATAGTCAGCAGATATAGATCGGGGAATTGTTAGTGTACTGAAGACTCAGAAGAATCCTGAAGACTCAGAAGACCCTGATGACCCTGAAGACTCAGATGACTCTGAAGACTCAGAAGACTCTAAAGACAGAAGTCCCTGAAGACTCAGAAAACACTGAGTAGCTCAGGAATATCCTGAAGACCTGAAGATCCTGAAGACTGTTTGTGTACTGAACAAAAAGGACCCTGAACCACTATCTTAATGAAATAGTGCTATGTTCATTCCTAGTACAAACAAACAGAATGTTAGACATTTGTGGACATTAAGGAACATATCAGATCAGAAAGGTCAACTTAAAAAGAGCCATTTTGTTTGTCTCTGCTCAAAGGAAGACTTCGACCAATTAGGAGGCAACAACAACGTACTGTACTGACACTGAAAGCGACATCTCACTGAGAAATGTCAGGACTGATATCTTCCAGTTCACAGAAGTTGGTGATTGGCTACATGACTGCATATTTCCTAAAACATGCAAGGGTGTGTTCAAGCCTAAAAATAGTCGTTCATCAATAACCAGAAGAGGAAACTCTTGATACTATCTCTTCCAACGGATAGTTTTTCAAAGAGTGACCATTGGAGAAGTTGCCTATAAATACCAGTGACCTTCACTATTGAAAGGTTACGGGAAATCAATGCAACTCCAGAGCTCATTCGTATTCTTGCAAATTGAAGCACTCGAAAAACCTAAGATTTCCCAAGTGTTTCACATTGAAGAGAACTCATTCACTAAGCCGAGATTTGATAAGCATATCCAAAGCTTAGTAGAGATATCCTAGCCTTTGCATTTGTACTTATTGTCAAAGGATATCTCACCCTAGTTGGAAACCAACCCAACCCAAACCCTTTTATAGGTAGTTTGAGTGTGTGTTTGATTATTGGTGAGAAGAGTTGTAAAGAGTTAGTAAGCTACAGTTGAGTCAGCCAGAAAGCTCTAGAGAAGAAGTGAGTAAGCTATTTTAGACAGTCAGAAAGCTTGTGTGCGTTGAGTTAGTAAGCTGCAATAGTCAGCCAGAAAACTCAAGGTAGAAAAGTTAGTAAGCTGCGGTGTTCAGCCTGAAAACTTTAGGTGATAGTGTGTTAAGGAATTTCTCTGAAGATCAGAGAGAGTGGACGTAGGAGCTTTGCCTCTGAACCACTATAATTTGCTGTGTTGTTTGATTTATGTACTGCATTCTATCTGCTGCATATTTTCACTGAAAGCATATTGATTTTCTTGATATTCAGTTGGAAACAATCCACTGAACTTGCATTAACCTTGATCACAGCCTTAACCACTGTTTTACTAAGGAAGAGACTTACAGCAAGATAAAATGAGTATAAACAAACTTAGGGCCAACACATTTCGAACTCTTGATTAGCTAGAACAGATAGTTACCAAACTGAATCAACTCTACTGAGTATTCAGTAAGATAATTATCTGATCCAAGCTTATCAGGATCTCTGATAAAATTTAGAATCAGTTGGGCTAATCTGAAGCTTCTGAAAGCTGCCCAGGATCACTGTCTCTGTAGACTTTGACTCAGGGCAATTTGTGCTTCTCAGGGCAAAATTCTCAGGACATCCTGACCCTTCTGATTTTAGCAAAGAAAAGCTTTAAAAATCACCGAACACGTGTATCCCCCCCCATACACGTGTAAGAATCGTTTTCACCGGGACCAACAAGTGGTATCAGAGCAGTGGTTCATTTTGACCACTTGCTTTGGTAGCCATAGTCTATTTGCTGAAAGACTTTGGTGGTCTACTAAATAGATCTTACTGCTGATATCTTACAAGGCTCATTCATCATGCCTTCTAAGACACTTCCTCTGTTCTCTGTTGAAAGCTATGACCTATGGAGATTGAGAGTGCATGCACATCTGTATTCTAAGGATGAAAGAATATGGAGAGTGGTTTCTGAAGGACAATTCAAATACACTGTTGTGAATCCCAGAATTACTGATACTGAGAGGAATGATCCCAGAGATGAATTTCCAAAACCTGATGACTAACTTACTCCTGATGAGAGAAAGTTAGTCAATTTGGACTACATTGCTAAAAATACTTTATATAACACTATTGATGATGGTGTTATGGGGATGATTTCTCACTGTGAAACTACAAAAGAAATATGGGACACACTTGCTATCATGTGTCAAGGCACAGATCATATTAAAGAGAACAAACTTTCTGTTGCTATTGGAAAGTTTGACAGCTTTGAAATGGAAAATGAAGAATCCATTGACAAACAGGAAGTCAGATTCACTAGCATTATGAATGATCTGAATGCTCTTGGGAAAAGATACCCACAGAAAGAAGTGGCACTGAAAATTCTTAGAGGATTATCTAAGAAATGGGATATACATGCTGTGGTGATTGAAAACACCAAAAATATTGATTCTATGCCATACTAATAAGTTTTCTCTGAACTGAAAGCTTATGAGTTTGTGATTGATAAGAAAACTAAGAAATCTGATAGCAAAGATGAATCTTCATCTAGCAAGAATGTGGCTTTCAAAGCCAAAGAGAAATCCTGTAAAACTAGAGAGTTTGATAACTCACCTGCCAAAAATCAGGACGAGCAAGAGGATAAACTAGTACTGTTGGCAAGGAGGTTTGAAAGACTCAATAGCAGATATGGAAAGTATAATAAATACTATAAGAACAACAGGTACAGGAACAGGAATAACTCAGAAGCTGAGGACAGATCCACTGAGAAAATGAAGGACCACAAAACTGAAGGATCCTCATCCAGAAAGAAGGACTCCAAAACCAAGGAGGAAAGTGATCAGGATGATGATGCCAACAGATGCTATAACTGTCAGAAGAAAGGTCACTTCCAGTATGATTGTCCTGAGCTAAGTGCCAAAGAAAGAAAGGAGAGACAAGCCAAGAGAGACAGAAATATCTCTAGCAAGAAGGCTATGATTAATGCTGAAGAAGAAGAACAATCTGAAGAAGGATCCAGTTCTTCAGAAGAAATATTCTCAGATAGTGACAGTGATGATGTCTGCCTTGTTTCTATGGAGGAGGTAAATTCTTCTATATCCGTTGTTGCTCCTACACAAGCACCTGAGTTATCAAGTTCATCTGTAACCAGTAACTTTGACCTGATGGATTCTTTTGAGAATCTTATGAAGGACTATTCTGTGTTACAAGAACTGCTTATAGAAACTCAAGAGCAGAATAATGAACTGACTGCTGAAAATCTAAAGAGGAAAGACTCTAATACTGCTGAAATCACTTCTCAATTAATGGGAACTACTGATGAACTAGATGTTCTGAAAGTACAACTCTTAGAAAAGGAGAAAGTGATAGAGACCCTGAAAGGAAAATTAGAGAAATCCACTGAGGAGAATCAGCTTATCAGGACTGAATTCAATGACCTCTATGAGAAGTATGAAACTCTAAAGAAAAGTGAGGATAATATGCAGCGAAAGTTAGCTCTATTGAATTCTGCATCTAAAGTAATAGATGAAATTCAGAGTTATCAAAGACCTGCAACTATAAAGATTGGATTGGGATATAATCCACGGGGAACCTCACAAGGTCTTCTGAATGCTGCTTCTTCTAGTAGCACTAAGACAATCTTTGTTAAACCTGTGGCATGTACTAATCTTCTTACTGAAGAACAACCCCATGTTTTAGACAAGGGTAAAGGACCTATGGTTTCAGGAAAACTGAAGGTTCAGGAAAGAAAGCCCAAACCTCAGGTAAAGGCTAGAAAACCTAAACACTCAGTAGGAAATTTTTAGGCCAGTACTTCAAAGCCTCAGGCTAAGAATATCAACCTGAAGAGATCTACACTGAACCATCAGAGGAATCTTCAGAAGAGAAACACTCAGCAGAGATATTCTCAACTGAAGAGACCAAGTCCTCAGGATACTGAAAGACCTCAATTTCAGTACAGGCAACCTAAACCCCACTGACCTAAGGGTAAAGGTTTCCTGAACCCAAGTCAGCAGAGACAGAGACCAGCTGCACCAAGGACAAAGCATTGGAACAAGAGGCCTGAACCCAAGAAGAACTCTAAGGCTCATGTTCATGCTAAGGTTGGCACTCATACACAGGATACTGCCAAGGCACCTAGGGTGGTGAATGTGTATGTAGATGTTTATGGGAGACAAATCAGCCACTCTAAAGTAATTAGAGTTATCAGGCAGATTTGGGTTCCAAAAGGTACAGCTAACCTGGTAGGACCCTACACCAAATGGGTACCTAAAACCTGATCTGTTTTTTCAGGTTTAGGAAAAGGGACTGAGCTGAATGAAGACAACATAGCCCTGATGAGTGGATATGAATTGGCTCATGCTGCATGGTATCTGGACAGTGGATGTTCAAGACATATGACAGGATATAAACAATTACTCACTGACTATGTTGAGCAAAAAGACCCTCAGATTACTTTTGGAGATAATTCCAAAGGACATACTGAAGGATATGGAACTCTTGAAGTTGATTCTATTCATATCCATGGTGTTTCATATGTGTCTGGTTTAAAGCATAACCTGCTTTCTATCAGTCAATTCTGTGATAAAGGATTCAATGTTGAGTTTTCAAAGAACTTATGTTATGTGAAAGATAATACTTCACAACAAATACTACTGACTGGTATAAGAAAAGGGAATGTGTATCTTGCTGATTGGAGATCAACTCCTAAAGATACATGTTTGGTTGCTAAAAGTTCTACCGATACCAGTTGGTTGTGGCACAAAAGACTAAATCACTTAAACTTCAAAACCCTGAACAAACTTGCAAGATTAGCACTTGTGAGGGGGTTACCTAATGAAGTGTTCAGTAAGGATCATATATGTGATGCTTGTCAGAAAGGAAAACAAATCAGAGCATCTTTCAAAAGTAAAGTAGAAGTTTTTACTGACAGAATACTACAACGGTTACATATGAATCTTTTTGGTCCAGTAACACCTGTGAGCACAAATGGCAGGAAATATACACTTGTGGTAGTTGATGACTACTCTAGATATACTTGGGTCATATTCTTTCAAGAAGAAAGAGACTCGCAACAAAATCGCTCGAACTCATCGAAAAGACTCAGTATTGAGAAGAACCAGAGTGTGGTCAAAATCAGATCAGACAAAGGAACATAATTTATCAACCATATCATATTATATCTAATTATTGTGCAGCAAATGGAATAGCTCATGAAACATCAGCTGCAGGACCCCACAACAGAATGGTGTTGCTGAAAGAAGAAATAGGACTCTGAAAGAAGCTGCAAGAACAATGATTGCTGAAGCTGATATTCCTAAGAGATTTTGGGCTTAGGCTATCAACACTGCATGCTACTCTCAGAACAGATCCATGCTGACCAATAATCAAGGAAAAACACCTTATGAGATGTGGAATGAAAGGAAGCCTCTTGTTTCTTTCTTTCGTGTGTTTGGTTGCAAGTGTTTCATACACAATAATGGTAAAGATCAGTTGAAAACTTTTGATAGCAAAGCTGATGAAGGGATATTCTTAGGATATTCTGAAGTCAGTAAAGCTTTTAGAGTTTACAACTGTAGGACTCTTATTGTGGAAGAAACACCTCATGTTGTTTTTGATGAATCTACTTGTGTTCAGAAGAAACAGAACATGATTTCAGAGATCTCGACCAAGAGAATCACCAGACTTAGCCTGAAAAAGAAGAACAAATCATCCTCTGAGCCTGAGAAGAAGAAGTCAATCACTTTCTATGAATGGAGTGAATCAGACTCAGATAAAGAAGCTCTGGATGGAAATACTCAGGATGGTGAGACTCAGGATGGAAATTCTCCACTGAAGGAAAGCCAACACACCGGAAGTCGATTAATCTGAACATACAACAATTCGGACTCGGTATGTAATGTAATGAAGATGTGGTCACAGCTGAGGCAAACTCTAAATCTATCAACCAAGGGGGAACAAATGTCTCTGACAATGTTCTGAATGGAATTTCCCCTGAGGAAGATGATTCACTCTCTCCTTTTCTGTTGTTCCCTGAATTTGATGAATTACCTGAACCTAACATTTCTAATGTTGAGGAGACTACTGAAGGGGGAACATCCAGGAGAAGATGGTTGGATAGTCATCCTACAAGTCAGATTGTGGGTGATCTATCAGAAGGAGTTAAAACAAGAAGGTTCCATGGAGAAAGTGCTTTGTTCTGCTGCTTCCTATCTGAAAAAGAACCTACTGAGATTGAATAAGCTCTTCAAGATTCATTCTGGATTACTGCTATGCAAGAAGAGCTTAATCGGTTCACAAGAAATGAAGTTTGGGAGCTAGTGGATAGACCTCAGAGACACAATGTGATTGGAACTAAATGGGTGTTCAAAAATAAGAGAGATGAGAACAACAACATTGTGAGAAACAAGGTAAGGCTAGTTGCACAAGGTTATTCCCAAGAATAAGGCTTGGATTATGATGAAACCTTTGCACCTGTTGCAAGACTAGAAGCCATCAGATTGTTTCTTGCATATGCTGCCCCACATGAAATTCACAGTCTATCAGATGGATGTGAAAAGTGCATTTTTGAATGGTGTGCTTAAAGAAGAGGTTTATGTGGAACAACCTCCTAGTTTCAGACAGAATGACCAAGTTTACAGGCTCAGGAAAGCCTTGTATGGTCTAAAACAAGCACCCAGAGCATGGTATGATACACTCTCTCAATTTCTTACTGACCATGGTTTTATCAAAGGAACTGTTGATAGAACCTTGTTCAGAATAGAAGATGGGAAGGATATCTTACTAGTTCAGATATATGTGGACGACATCATATTTGGATCTCCAAATCATCAGATGTGTGAGAAGTTCTCAGCTCTGATGAAAGGAAAGTTTGAGATGTCTATGATGGGGGAGATGAATTTCTTTCTAGGACTGCATGTGAAACAATCTAAGGAAGGAATATTCATCAATCAGGCAAAATACACTAGAGATCTGATTGCTAAGTATGGTGTACAAAATTGCAATGTAGTTAGAATTCCTATGAATACTAACTACAAGATGGATCCTGATCCTGAAGGCAAATCAGTAAACCACACTGATTATAGAGGGATCATTGGTTCATTGCTATATCTCACAGCAAGTAGACCTGATATTACATTTGCTGTTGGGATATGTGCAAGGTACCAAGCTAATCCTAAGGCTAGTCACATGGAAGCTGCCAAAAAGATTTTGAAGTATCTTAAAGGCAATGTGAATAGAGGATTATGGTATCCAGCTGATGATAACCTTGAATTAACTGGTTATTCAGATGCTGATTATGGAGGATGTAGAATTGACAGGAAGTCTACTACAGGAGCTTGTCAATTTCTTGGAAGTAAACTGATATCATGGTTTTCAAAGAAACAGACATCAGTAGCAACCAGTACTACTGAAGCTGAATACATGGCTGGAGGAAGTTGTTGTGCACAGATTCTTTAGCTCAGACAACAATTGAGGGATTATAAGATTATGACCAATGAAGTACCCATATTTTGTGACAATAATAGTGCAATTGCTATTACACAAAATCCGGTATTGCACACCAGATGTAAGCATGTTGATATCATACATCATTTCATCAGAGATCATGTTGAAAAGAAGGATATAAGGATGGAGAAAATTCATACTGATAAACAAAGAGCTGATATCTTGACTAAACCATTGGCCGAATCAAGATTTCAGGAGCTATCAGTTGAATTAGGCATGTTGGATCCAGGTGAATGAATTTCACTGAAGGGAGAAGTCCTTCATGGACATGTAGTTATTCAGGGGGAATAACTCAGGACAAAACATTCTCAGGATGGAAACTAAGACTCAAGACGAAATTTTGTCAAGATCAGTATTCAGTAAGGATTGTGCATTCGAAATAATCCTGAAGTTATATTGATACATGCATTAAATTCAGTAGCATTTATTACACAAGGGATTACTCAGTAATCATTTGAAATAAAATAACAAAAGGCCTGAACTTTTAAAGCGGGAATGTTTGAAGTACCATTGACTGAAAAAGACGAAAAGTCGCCTCGATTTTCCAGAAATAACCATTTGTCAACCTATAAACTGCTACTTGCCTATTGTCCAGAAAATTAGCCAAAAATAGCTATTTTTCTTGAGATTTCCTTTAAATCTCAGATTAAATCTCAACCATTCATCATATTTTTGAGATTTAATCACATCCCTTGATCTTTATTTCTCAGATCATATATAAACCAACTGATAACCCTCATTCGCTTATTTCTCACATTTAAACGATCCGAATTCTCAAATCCTTAAACCTTCAAAACCTTCAAACTCTTCATATCCACTACCCAGAAATTATTCTGAAATGGAGTTCCCAAGTTACGCCATGATTAAGGATCTTGCCAAAATCAAAAAACCATATTTTGAACATGTGGTGGCAATGATCGACAACAAGGCTACCCAGGTAGAAGAAGAGGCTCTAAACATGTTGAGGATCGTTCGATTGACACGACTGGTGAGCAATATGCCAGAATCCGAACTAATCCAAGAAGTGTTGCAATTTGTTGTTAACCTTCGAGAAGGAGGACGAGGAGGATTGGTGTCGCAGCTAAGTTTTGGAACTTATGCGAAATCGAAAGCAGAGGTGATTTGCTCCAAGCAGGTAATACTGTCTTTAGAAGATATTAACTCTGAGTTTGAGTTAAATGATAAAGGAGAAGATCCAACATTGTATATGTCTGGAAGAGAACATGAGATTTTGGACCGTTTTGCAGAAACAAAGGTGGAGTTGAAAGGAACTCTGCATAAACGGTGTTTAAAGCCAAAATACAGAGTCTTAATTGACATTGTAGCCAAGTGCTTGATGAGCACCTCTGGAAGTCTGGAGCAGGTGAGCAGAAATAAGTTGAGGCTCATGGCTGCGAGAGAGGATTCACCCTCTATGGACTTCAACTGGTTGAAATTCTTGGTGGGCTGCATTCTTCACCAAAACCTGAAACTGAAGTATGCAAAAGGTGCATTCACCAAGAATGGGAAGGTCTTGTTTGGGACGAAGATCAACTTTTTTGATTGAGACATTGCCCAGGGAAAATATGTTTCTAATGACGGGAGTAGAATTTTCTAGGACTCGGATCATGTTTCGAAAGCCCAAGTCCCAGAAAAGGAAGATTGCTCCATCAGAAAGCCAAGGTTCTATGTCTTAGGAGGAATCTGAGGATCAGGATAATTCTAGTACTGATCAGGATGATGTGGTAATTGCTAAGGTTGTCCAGAAGCCTGTCAGGACATCATCAGTAAAACATCCTGAGGCTTCAGGATAGGAGGAAAGAACAAAGAAGTCTCTTGATCTTCTAAGAGTAAAGAGGGAGACTGGAGAGAAGCTGAAGCAAAAGGCATTGGCACCTCAGAAGCGGAAAAGACTTCACACTATTGCAGAGAAAGAAGCCAGTGAAGATGAAGAAATTCATACTGAAGCTCAGCAAGGAATGAAATCTCCACTTCAAGTGCTTGCTCAAGTGGTGAAGAATGTTCAGGAGCAGGACACTGAAGAAAATGTATTCTCTGAAGTACTTGAAACTTCCCCGAGCACTGATAAAATATCTCCAGAAATTTTTAAGGGACCTCAGGACACAGCTGAAGAGAAAATAGAATCTTAGGATCTACTGAGTTTGGATACTCTCCTGAAAGAACCTTTTTTTGATCCTTCAGAGCTACAAATCATCCAATCGGAGCCTGATGTTCCAGAAATTCCTGAATTGAAGAAAGGCGAAGCAAAAGAAGCAGAATGATGTAGCAAGGGGGAACGATTCATCTTAGACAGATACCCTGAATTGAATGCTTACCCTGACCTTCAGGATCTTTTCTTCAGGCTCAGGACAACAGTCTATATCCTAAACCAGACACTCCCAGAAATGCTGAACATAGCCTCCTTCAGAGGAGATGAGTGGTGGAGTGCTGAGATTGCTGCTTTAACAGAGTACTCCAGTTTCAAGAAAACCAAGCTCAGAATGAAAGTTGCTGACTTTGATGAGCTAGTGAAGAGAAAGGTGACTGAGAAGAAGAATACTGAGGCTGATGCATCCAGTTATCATAATCAGGAAGAAGAAGGGGATCAGGGAGGAGAAGGAGAAGGAAAAGATACTGAACAAGAGAAACAAGTTGAGACTGAAATGGAGAAGAAAACTCAAGCTGAACAGACTGATGTTAGACAACCTCAATGAAGTTAGCACTCTTCATGTATCTTTTGGCACTATTGTAAATTATGTCGAAGTTACTGAAGTACCTAGCTTTAAATCTGATGTTTATGATATGCAGACTGAGGCTCATTTGGAGCACCCAGCTCAGAGGGAAACTCCAGCGATTGACTTAACTCCAATCCTGGATGAGCTGAAGAAGATAGTACCAGCCATGGAGAAGGTGACTCAAATAGAAACAACATTGGCAAGCCAATCTCAAAAGTTGGAGAGTCTAAGTTCATCATCTGATATGCTGCAAATTCAGACAACACTCACAGATAAGTTGGTTGCACTGGATGAGATGATTGATGGAGTAAGGACAGAACTCAATGCCAATATGGAGCAGAAATACCAGGCCAGAACTACATTTCTTGAGGCCAAACTGGTTGAGAAGAATGATCACTTGATCAAAACAGTTGTTGAGGAAATGAGCACTTTGCTCATGTCCAAGATGACAGAGATGATGCATGAAGCCTTCTCAACACAGTTTACTCCACTTTCAGAAGAATTCTCAATGGCCAAAAACTACATGATGAGGCTGGAAGATGAGCATGATCAATTGGCTGGGGAGGTGCGGCGCTTGGGCAAAGAACAATACTATATGGATACTGCATTGTCCCAACTTATCCCAAGGTATAGTGCCAAAAAGGGGGAAAGGGCAGTTGCTAAGGGCAAATTAGATGAGTTGTTGGCACAAACCTTGGAGAAGAAAGCCAGAGAAGAAGCTGAAGCAAAGAAGATCTTGGAAGCTCTAAAAGAGGTTGAGGCCATAGAGGTTGGAAGCTCTAAAAGAGGTTGAGGCCATAGAGAAATTAAAGTTCAAAGAAAAAGAAGTTGAAAGCCCTGGTCTCAATTAGATTTCAGAGGAAACAACTCAACAAGTGTTGGAACAAATGATGCTTGATAGGAAAAAGGTTGAAACGAGCAAGGCAGGGGAAGAACAAGCCAGACTAGAAAAGAGGAAAGCAGTTGCCTTTGTTGAGCAAGAGAAGAAGAAGAGAGCAAAGGTAACAAAGCCTGTTCAATGGAAGCTTGTGGTCGAATTTGATGAATCTGAGGAAGAACCTGAGGAAACTGAACATGATACACAACCAGAGACCTTCGATACAAAGAAGACTCTGAGAGCCCTACAAATTGAAAAGGAGAAAAGAACTGCTGCTTCAGTATCTGGTGCTCCACTGATTAAGAAGAAAAATGAATAAGAGCAGAAGAGGAGGGGTGTGTTCAGGAAATTCATTGGCAAGAGGAGGGGCACTGAGAAAACTCAGAAATGGCCGCACATTGATAAGTGGATGCCTATCCAGATGAATGATGAGTGGGAAGAGATAAAGAGAACTTTCTGGTTCTACTATAAAATTCTGAGAGAATGGAGAGGGAGCAGCTCAGACTAGAATGAAGCCTTCATTGAATATTTGCTGACATTCTACTCTAAGTACTCGAAAAAATGGATCAATCTGGCAGATGAAAACAATACTCAGATTGTTGCTCCAGGACCATACATATACTCAACACCAAGATTTGAGAATGACTATATAAATGAGGCTGCCATCTCTCGAGAAATTGCTCAGTATGCCCTCCAGCTAGGCTTAACAGGAAACAACCCAGAGATTATCAAGGAAAGAGATGAACTGAAGAAAAGGTACTATGGGATGTTCAACTTGGAAGTACCAGAGGATGAGATCGAAGAAGACTGAAGATTGAAGACTATGTACTTCTGTTTAATTTCTTTTATTGTTCATTGTAAAATGTAACTCTTATCCTTCATCAATGAAAAGTTTATCTTTTGTGTTCTTACAAAGATAATATCTCAGTATCTTCTTACATGTCTTTACTTTTCTGATATGCCATTTGAATGTAATAGTTAAATAAAACCTGAGTATAGGTTAGGTTTTCTTAAATGTAACAAGATGGTTTTGGCATCATCAAAAAGGGGGAAATTATTGGGAGATGAATTTAAATAAGATTTTGATTAGATCCCAAAACCCCTAACTATGACATGTTCAAGATATCTTGATAGTATAAAATCAGGATCAGGTTTCAATAGAATTTAGGACTCAGGATTATATGTATCATGTATAGTCAGCAGATATAGATCAGGGAATTGTTAGTGTACTGAAGACTCAGAAGAATCCTGAAGACTCGAAGACTCTGAAGACCCTGAAGACTTAGATGACTCAGAAGACTCTAAAGACAGAAGTCCCCGAAGACTCAGAAAACACTGAGAGCTCAGGAATATCCTTAAGACCCGAATATCCTAAAGACTGTTTGTGTACTGAACAAAAAGGACCCTGAACCACTATCTTAATGAAATAATGTTATGTTCATTCCTAGTACAAACAAACAGAATGTTAGACATTTGTGGACATTAAGGAACATATCAAATCAGAAAGGTCAACTTAAAAGAGCCATTTTGTTTGTCTATGCTCAAAGGAAGACTTCGACCAATGAGGAGGCAACAACAACATACTGTACTGACACTGAAAGCGACATCTCACTGAGAAATGTCAGGACTGATATCTTCCAGTTCACAGAAGTTGGTGATTGGCTACATGGCTGCATATTTCCTAAAACATGCAAGGGTGTGTTCAAACCTAAAAATAGCTTTTCATCAATAACCAGAAGAGGAAACTCTTGATGTTATCTCTTCCAACGGATAGTTTTTCAAAGAGTGACCATTGGAGAAGTTGCCTATAAATACCAGTGACCTTCACCATTGAAAGGTTACGGGAAATCAAAGCAACTCCAGAGCTCATTCGTATTCTTGCAAATTGAAGCACTCAAAAAACCTAAGATTTCCCAAGTGTTTCACATTGAAGAGAGCTCATTCACTAAGCCTAGATTTGATAAGCATATCCAAAGATTAGTAGAGATATCCTAACCTTTCCATTTGTACTTATTGTCAAAGGATATCTCACCCTAGTTGGAAAGGAACCCAACCCAAACCCTTTTATAGGTAGTTTGAGTGTGTCTTTGATTGTTGGTGAGAAAGAGTTGTAAAGAGTTAGTAAGCTGCAGTTGAGTCAACCAGAAAGCTCTAGAGAAGAAGTGAGTAAGCTATTTTAGACAGTCAGAAAGCTTGTGTGTGTTGAGTTAGTAAGCTGCAGTAGTCAACTAGAAAACTCAACTTAGAAAAGTTAGTAAGCTGCGGTGTTCAGCCTGAAAACTTTAGGTGATAGTATGTTAAGGAATTTCTCTGAAGATCAGAGTGAGTGGATGTAGGAACTTTGCCTCTGAACCACTATGATTTGCTATGTTGTTTGCTTTCTGTATTGCATTCTATCTGCTGCATATTTTCACTGAAAGCATACTGATTTTTTTGATATTTAGTTGGAAACAATCCACTGAACTTGCATTAACCTTGATCACAGCCTTAAACACTGTTTTACTAAGGAAGAGGCTTTCAGCAAGATAAAAACGAGTATAAACAAACTTAGGGCCAACACATTCCGCACTCTTGATTAGCTAGAACATATAGTTACCAAACTGAATCAACTCTACTGAGTATTCAGTAAGATAATTATCTGATCCAAGCTTCTCAGGATCTCTGATAAAATTCAGAATCAGTTGGGCTAATCTGAAGCTTCTGAAAGCTGCTTAGGATCACTTCTCAGTAGACTTTGACTCAGGGCAATTTGTGCTTCTCAGGGTAAAATTCTCAGGACATCCTGACCCTTCTGATTTCAGCAAAGAAAAGCTTTAAAAATCACTTAACACGTGTATTCCCCCCCATACACTTGTAAGACTCGTTTGCACCGGGACCAACAACCTGGTTGCCTTTTTCAAAGCCAGGAGGTTGTTCAACATAAAATTCCTCTGCTAGTACCCCGTTTAAGAATGCACTCTTTACATCCATCTGATACACAATAAATTCTCGTATAAAGATATGCCGTAAAAACAAATGAATGGCTTCCAGGCGAGCGACTGGTGCAAAGGTCTCATCATAATTAATTCCTTCTGATTGTGAATACCCCTTAGCAACAAGTCTCGCCTTATTTCTGGTTATGACATTATTCTCATCTCTCTTGTTCTTAAATACCCACTTGGTGCCTATCACATCTTGATGAGTTGGTCTGTCCACTAGTTTCCACACTTGATTTCTTTCGAACTGCTCTAGTTCCTCTTGCATGGCCAGGATCCAGCTAGCGTCTTGTAGAGCTTCTTCTATAGTGGTTGGTTACTTCAAAGACAGATAACAACAATACATGACACTTTCACCAACCTGATGTCTAGTTTGGACTCGGGCATTCGGATTGCCAATTATCAAATCAGTCGGATGGTCACTTAACCAAGTCCTTCTTTTCTGATGTATATCAGTTTGGATATTATCACCCTCATCTGATATTAAGTCACTAGTGGTTGGGAGTGGTACAGTAATAGGATCCACTTGACATGGACAAGTCTCAGCTGATGTTGGAATCATCATATGCTGATGTCTGTCCATAGGAACATCAGGTGTTCCCCCTGAACCAGATGGTTCAGTTGATATTGTCTCAGCTGTACCAGCTTCTTCATTGACAGTTGTACGTACCTTTGGGTCTGATTGACCTGGTGAATCAGTAAGATCATTTTTTGGAACATACACTGTTACGTGATCTGATCCCTTATCTTTGATACTTAACTGATCCATTTTCCGTGTATTAGGTAGCGGTTGATCTGGTACTGCTTGTTCTGAGGCAGATTTCTCTTGTTCAGAAGATGTCTCATCAAAGACCACATGAGGTGTTTCTTCCACAACTAGGGTTCGCTTGTTGAACACCCTGAAAGCCTTGCTGGTTGAGGAATATCCTAAGAATATACCCTCATCTGACTTGGCTTCAAAGGTTTTCAACTGGCTCTTCCCATTGATGTGTATGAAACACTTGCACTAAAAAATATGGAAGTAAGAAACACGAGGTTTTCTGCTCTTCCACAATTCATAAGGTGTTTTAAAGTGAATCTTAGTCAGAGAACATCTGTTCTGAGTGTGGCATGCTGTGTTGATAGCTTCTGCCCAGAAACTGTTTGGAGTTGCATGTTCAGCCAACATTGTGCGAGCAGCTTCTTTGAGTGTTCTGTTTCTCCGTTCTGCTACTCCATTCTGTGTGGTGTTCTTGCAGCTGATGTTTCATGCTGTATTCCAAACTTAATGCAAAAGTCAGTAATAAAGGAGTTCAGAAATTCTGTACCTTTATCTGATCTGATTTTTACAATACTGACACCCTTTTCATTTTGCAATTTCTTGAGCAGCTCAGGTATCTTTGTTATAGTCTCATTCTTCTTATACAAGAATACAACCCAGATAAACTTGGAATAATCATCCACGATTACCTGAGTGTATTTGCGTCCACTGAGACTAAGTGGTGTAACTGGTCCAAACAAATCCATATGGAGCAGTTGTAGTACTCTGCTGGATGCCGGTCCTGGGATCCCCTTGAATGAAGCTTTAACCTGCTTTCCCTTCTGACATGCGACACATTTCTGATCCTTAGAGAATACCTCATTCGGGAGACCCTCAACCAGAGACATCCTTGCTATCTTGTTAAGAGTTTTAAAGTTCAGATGACTCATTCTCTTGTGCCATAGCCAACTGCTGCTTTTGGAACTCTTAACAATCAGGCATGCATTTCTTGGACAACTGTTCCAATTTGCTGTGTAGATCGTTCCCTTCCTTGAACCAGTTAACAAAATATGTTGAGTAGCTCGATTCTTAATAGTGCAATGATCAGCCGAGAACTCAACACTGAATCCGTTGTCGTAGAATCGTGAAACCGATAACAGGTTGTGCTTCAAACCATCGACATATGAGACTCCAGTAACCTGTACATCATCATTCTCTAAGGTTTGGAATCCTCTGGTAAAACATAAATTATCATCACCATAGAGTACACGTGGGCCTTCTTGTTCTTTGTATGAGCTGGGGAGATGTTTATTTCAAGTCATGTGCCTTGAGCATCCAATATTGATGTACCAGATAGTTTCTTGTACACCTCCTTTATTGGCCAAACCCACGCGAACCTGCAATCAGATCAGGCTTTAGGTACCCCAGTAGAATCGGGTCCTGGGGGGTTAGAAATACCTTTCGGGATCCAAACAAATCTGACACCCTTGTTGAAAACAGAGGGCTTGATTTGTCTCCCATAAACATCTACATAATCATACGTCTTTTCATATGCAATCTAGTCAGTACGATCATTAGTGTGAGCCTTGGATGAATCAGAAGACTTGGGATTTTTTATTGATATTTGTCTTCTTTTAATCCAGTGGGGCTCAGGTGCAGCAGCCCTAGGTTTTTGATTGTAAGGGTAGGTATGACTGCTACCATTAAAAGATTCATATCTTTTTGGAATAGATGGTCTTAGCAGTTTACTCTTAGCTTGCTTGTTAGGCAGCTTGACCTGATTAGGTTTCAGATCAGATTCTCCCTTGAGAGGTAGTCTTTTCTGATTCCTAATAGAATGATCAGGTTGAGGTCTCTTCAGAAGAACAAGGCTCTTCTGTTGATTTCTCGGCTGATGTCTGATCAGTTGGGGTCCATTTCTATCCCCTTTCTGATCCGACACTTGCCTTTCCTGGTCAGCTGATCCTTTTCCCTTATCTGCTACACATTTTGCTTTTCGTGTATCTTGATCAGAAACTCGTTTGATTACACTCTTCTGAAGTGAACCAGACGGGGATTTTGAGAATGTAGAAGGGTTTTCATACACAATTCCCTTCTTATTAGTTGACGTACAAAAATAGTTGTTCAGATCTTGAACGGTCTTAGATGATTTCGTGAAAACCTCTATTTTCTTACGCAAACTATCCTTAGTAGCTTTTAGACTCTCATGCAGTCGGAAGAGTTCATCAAACTTAGCTTGGAGGATTTTGAGATCATCAGCTTGCTGTTTGTTAATGGCCAGCTGTTCCTTAATTAGTTTATCCTGATCAGAAGAATTGACTTTCAGAAGCTCCAGTTCTGTAGTTATTTTCTGAACAGTCTCAACTGATTTCAGTTCAGTAGCTTTTCTTGAAGCATTATCTTTAACAAGCTGATTGTTCTCTGACCTCAGCTTATCGTTCTCAGCTTCCACTATAGTATAAGTGTCTACTGCATTAGAGAGATCATCAAGCAATTGCTCATTGTAGAGCTGTAGGTCAATCTCTCCAGCAGGTGTGCTCAGCACAACAGGTGTGGAAACAGAAAACACAGAAGGTTTAGAGAATACCTCAGAATTATCAGCATCCTTGGCCATGAGGCAGATGTCGTCATCAGATGAGAACATCAGATCATATATGTTGTTGAAATCATCAGCATTGCTCATCAGACAGAAGTCTTCTACAAATGAGTAACCAGAATCCTCTGAAGGCAGATAAGAATCATCTATCCCAGATGTATCAGCTACCATGGCTTTTCTGTCTCTGTATCATTGCTCTCTTCTATTCCGCTTGTCTTCTCTTTCTTTCGGAATCAGGTTAAGCAGTTTGCACTGTAGTGACCTGGTTTCTGACAGTTGAAACATGCTCCACGTTCCACAGAACTTCTTCTGCCAGGTGAATCATTCCTTCTGTAGAATATGTCAGGTGACTTTTCTGTTTGCCTGTGATCAGAATTCTTCCTTTCTGATCTGTTGTGTTGGTCCCGGTGAAAAACCCATGAAATGCGGAAAAATCATGTAATGCATATAAAACAGGGGTGAAGGAATGGTGATTCCAATTTTTTTTTTGATTAACCTATGATGTGTTTTGCTTATAATTGAATGCATATGACAAGTAAGAACATAAAGCAATAAAGAACACAACAAAGTATAGTGGTTTGGAGACTTAAGCTACTACGTCCACTCTCCCTTATCCTAGGGAAATTCCTTCAAACGGGACTTATCTCCCTCCACGGGATTGCCTACGGATATTTAACGAGCTCTCACTCAAACGGGACTTATCACCCTCCACGGGATTGCCATACAAGCTTTCTGACTGTCTAAAACAGTTTACTCACTTCTTCTCTAGAGCTTTCTGGCTGACTCTACTGCAGCTTACTAACTCTTTACAACTCCAACAATCACACACAAACTACCTAACAATAGGGTTTGGGTTTGGTTGGTGTCTCCAACTAGGTTGAGATTTTCCCGTACAATGGTTTAACCTTTATGCTTAAGGTTGTGAAAATCTCTCTAAGCTTAGGATATATCGTGGTTGCTTAGATTGGATTTAAGAACACTCATGGATGTATTTGTATATCTACAGACTTATGTTCTATGTTGGGAATGCTTGAGTATATGGCTCTTGGCTCTGTAGCATCTTTTTCCACATTCTCCACACTTAATTTGATCGAAGATCTTGTATTTATAGTGTGGATTTGAATGTTACCATTGAAGAGAATCACATTCAAATCCATACTATTCTGTAAGTTCTGCAGCTTTTTCAGGCTGGTTGTCTTCCTCTCATTGGTCCATGTCAGCTGAATCTAACGGCTATATTCTTCAGGATCTTCGAGTCTTGAGATTCTTTTCGAAGATTTTCTTCGGATCCTTCGAGTCTTCGTGATTCTTTTACTCAGGATTCTTGATTCAGCCAGACTTTCTTGTGGACCTTGTCTGATCAGGTATACTGACACTCAGGCTAACTGAGTTCAACTCTTCTGACTTCAGACATCTTGACCCTCAGGTCACTAGCACTCAGGCTATCTGATCATCAATAGCATTCTGATTCTCAGTGAACATGACTTCAGATGACTTGTCTTCTGAGGACATCAAATCAGGTGACTTCTAGTTCCTGATTTCTTCTCTTCGATCGATCGATCTCACACGATCGATCGATCAATATAGCATCAGTCAAGATATCGGTTTATCTCGATCGATTAGCACATCAAGGTTAAGATATCGGGTTAGTCAGATCAGTCATCTTATCTCGATCTCAATCACGTCGATCTCGTCGATCTCATCTGCTTCCTCTTCCGACAAGAACCTCCTCTTCCGATCCGGTCACTTCGATCATCCGATCGGTGGCTTAATTTTTCTTCTCTTCGATTTTGCATAATTTCATCGCTTAATTGAACTCATCTTACTCATCTGATCTCGATCATCTACTTCTGATTTTGTGAGTTCCCCCTGAACTTTATTCTTTCATTTCCCCTCAACTTGTTATCTGTAAATTAGTTTGAATAACACAAGTTGATAATATTTTGGCATAATTCATCAAAACTCAAATATCCCAACATGTTGTCTCTTCTATCGTCAGATCGATCATCTATTTTCTTATTCTCTCTGCGATCCTCCCTGTGATCATCTCTTCTGTCATCAGATCTATTTCTTTCTTGTGATATGTCAGTTGACCTCTTATCTCTTCCTCTGCTATTCTGATAGTCTCTATAGAATTTTCGATATTTACCTAGTTGAATGTTGGATCTTTCAAGTTTTCTGGTCAGCAAAGCAATCTGTTCTATCTGACTTATGATATTTCCAACAGTTCAAGAGACTTTGAGTTTGTTTACCGCTTTTGAATGCAATCGCTTTAGATGTGGGTGTGTGACTTGATGAGACGACTCATCATCTTCTTCTTGCCCTCTTTCAATCAGATCGAATTCATGGGCTTTAAGGCTCGGAAACAGGTTGCTTGGCTTCATCTTCGAAATATCTTGACAATCCTTTATCACAGTAACTTTCATATCCCATTTCTTTGTCAGAGATCTCAAGATCTTGTAGTTGATATCTTTGTCTGACATTTCTCGTCCTAGTTCCCTAAGCTTGTTGACAGACATGGTGATTATTCCATGAGCTGATTTATGGTCTCATTAGGCAGCATCTTGAGTTTCTCAAACTTTACTAGTTCGGCTTGCAGTCTGCTGTCCTTGATCAGATCATTTCCTTCGCACATCTCAGCAAGAGTATCCCACATCTGTTTGGTTGTCTTGAGATACTTGATTTTCTCTCTAGTTATCTTGTCCATCGTCTTCATAATGATGTGTCTGGCCATAGTATCCAGATTGGACAATTTTCTCTCCTCTGCATCCATCAGAGAAGGACTCTTTCTAATTCTAGCTCCAACTGGAAATTCTGGATCACCTTCTTCAGCTGGATTGTTATAGTAGATAATGATGGGTCCTTGTTTAAGAACTTCCATCATTCTACTGCTTATAGCTCCCAGATGGTTGCTCATGAGTATGGTCCAATCTGCATACTCATCAATAGAAAACTTTGGCAGATCATGTTACATACCAGAGGTATTATCCATGCTTATTGTGAGTTTTGAAAACAGATGAATTTAAAAACAGGTTTTTCAAGATCTGTTCAAGTGACCACAATGGTTCTTCCTCAAGAAATGATGATACTCAAAGCCAGTGGTCCGTAGAACCACTGCTCTAATACCACTTGTAGGTCCCGAACGGGTTTTGGGAGGGCAGAAGTCTAGAGGGCAGGGGTGAATAGACTTCTGAAAACTTTTTGTGCAAGATCAGGTGTGAAAGCAGGTTGCCTGATCAGAGTGCGTGTGAATCAGTTTGGACTGATATCCAACTTACTGATCGCCTAATGGCAGATCAGTTAGGTGTCTATCAATTTAACTGATGTGCGGAAGCAAGTTTTAACCCTTGTGAAAAACCAATTTTGATAAATCAGATTTCTGTTTATCTGTATTCAATCAGATGACAAAGTGTCAAGCTGATCAGATCAGTTGCTTGATGCAAAGCTGATCCAGACTCAGAATATGTATGCAATATCAAATTAGGTAGTGTGTTATAGTGTAAAGCAGATAAATCAGATAAGACACACAAGATTTTTATAGTGGTTCGGACAACCAGTCCTACGTCCACTCTTCTCTATCAGTAGGGGCACCAACTAAACCAACTGGACTTAGTTTAATGTGTTAGTCCAACACAATTCAACAGATGTTTAAGGAGTCCTCACTCAACCAATCCCAGAAATCAGAAACTAGAAACCCTAGTCTGAAATCTTGCAAAACAAACTTAACCTAATTTTGTGGGTTTGGGTATAAGATTTGTTGTGTTCCAACTGTAAATCTATCTTAATATTTGGGTAGCCTAAAGCTAAAGGATAAGATTTCTATGCTAAGAACAATGGGATGAACACTTAGAAATATTCTTCAAATTTGTGTCCTTCGTGCGGAAATTTGCTTGTGCTTGAGCTAGATGATAATTTCCGTGTCTTCACTATGAAGTATGATCACATATTTATAGACCTCGAAATCAAATAGCCGTTAGAGAGCAATTTGAATTTCAGGCTATTTTTGGTAGTTTGCAGGCTTGATGTGACGTGCTTCAGGAACGACATGGCCGAAAGCATGTACGTATGTCCTTTCTAGCCGTTTGACTATGCAGCACCGAATCCCGCAATGTCAGCTCCGTACGTACGTGTCTCGTTCTCATTGGTTAACAAGTACACTTATTCAGTGTTTGTTCTACCAACTAAGGTTGACATTCTTCTTGTCTAATTGACAACGTATGATCTGGTGCAACATCGGTTGACACTGGTGTGGTGATGACCGATCGATAAAACCGATCACCTACCGATAGAGTCTTCTGATGCAAGTTGTCTTAGCTCAACTTAGAAGACTCGACTGGTGTAGGTCTTCTGGTCTTTTGGTCTTGATCTTCTGGTAGTCATCTGATCTTCAGGTCTTCTGATTCTTCGGCTTCATGTCTTCACCTGATCATCTGACTATATGATATTCTGACCTAACTTGCCTGGTCTTCTGATCTTGTCTGATCTTCTGATCTGACCTATACATATTGAGTTCCCCCTCAATATGTGACCTATCTTTTATATCAGTTGTCTATACAACTCAGCTGGTCATCTTATCCTGATTCTAAGTCATCAGTCAGCTAACAGGTCTGACTGGTCCTATTATAATCTGTTTTGGAACTTCCATCAAAACTAACTACAAAGTTCCCAACAAGGGTGGATTAAAATATGGGACAAAGTGACTCAATACCTTGTAGAGCAACAAGTGTTGGTAATACTCTCAAGAATTTTAGAACACAAACTCAACACTCATTTCTCTTTTCAAGCTCACAAAGACCCAATTCATCTTCTTTTTTCATTTCTCTTTTCTTTTTCCTTGGAGCCATTTATCTTTTTCAAACTCCTTTGAAAACCTTACTTTCTTCTTTTTTTTTTTCTTTTCATTTTTCAAGATTCCTTCATTCATTCTTCCTCAACCTTTCATTTTTTTTTTTCATTTTTTTCTCAACCATTTCACATTGACAACTCAAAATCCACTCATTTATGTTTTGTTTTTCATTTATCAACAATGAAGGTCTACAAGTCAATAAGGATCAAAATGGGGCTGAAGAAAGAGTTGATAAAAATGACTAAATCAATGTAGCTTACAAAAAAAAATAGATTTAAAGGCTCAAAGGGGTTTACTACGGATTCATTTCGGGATCGTTTTACTAAACTTATTTTAAAGAGAAAATTACTAGGAGGTTCCAAAATGGTCAAAATATTGCTATTAGATTTCAACTACTTTTTATAATTACTAAGATGTTCCAACTCATACTGTTATGAGATTCTTATCCTCAATATACCCCTCAAAGCAATAAAAGTTAATTATCCACAACAAAAATCCATCCAAATCGGCCCAATCAAATTCAGAACACGTCTTCATCAAACTCCCCACTCCCAGAAATTCAAAAACGTCTGCTTGTTCCCCAAATCCCATCTTCGTCTTCCCCAAAAACGCCATCACCATCTTCGTCTTCCTCAAACCAGATCGCTCCCCTCACCCCTCCACCGATGTAAAGCAGGCCGCCCACCATGCCACCACGGCGGCGGCGGCGATGAAGATGGTGACGGCGGCCAAAATTGACCAGATCGCTCCCCCACCTCCACCGATGTGAAGCCGACCGCCCACCACGCCACCACGGCGACGGCGGCGATGAAGATGGTGACGTTTTTTGGGGGTTTTTTTTTTTTTTTTTTGAAAATTTGGAATTCACAGATCTGTGCACTTTTTGGGGTTTCTTTTGAGATTCGACAAAAATGGTGGCGGCAGCTAAATCTAGAGCGGCGGCGGCAAATACTTAGATTTAGTCGCGAGGCGAGAGAGAGTTGGGCCGGGGCAGCGACTCACTGAGTTGGGGGAAGTTGAGAATGGCCGAGTTCCACTTGATGCACCGCGCCGCAACGTCGTGCGCACGCGCCGTCGGGTAGTTGCCCAGCCAGATGTGCGATTTCTTCCGCGGCTGCCGGATTTCAGAAACCAATTTCCCCCAGCTTCGCATTCTCACACCCCTGTAAATTGGGTGTTTGTTTTTTTTAGCTATTTTCTTTACAATTTTAGTGTTCTTGTAATTAGACTCGTGAGTCGACTCGGTGGCTCAGCCATTCTTTTTTTTTTTTTTTTCTTTAATAGAGAATGTGGGAATGGTGGAGAAATATTCTTTCACGTGTAGTGGGGGGTAATAGAATGAAAAAATCAATTCCTTTTTGTGAAATTTATATAGTAAGGAAAATGGGAAATATATTGGTTTGTTGGGGTGTGATATGTGTCTGGTTTTGTAGTTTTTGTAGTTTTGAATAAATGGGAGGTTTGCTGATGCATTTGTTCAGATTATTGAAGATGAAAATGGATCTGGATTTTGAAGTTTTTTTGGATTCAAAATGAATTTGTATTATATATTTGGGTTGAGGTGTTGGCAAGTGACGATGATTTGGTGGTTTTTGCTAAAATTCTGCCATGGGAAAGGAAGGATCAAAGAAATTGGGGGAAAAAAGATGGATTTGAAGATGTGATGCAGTTTTGAAGATGGTGGAAGAAGATGAAGATGGATCTGTAAAGTTTCTGGATTTTTTTTTTCAAATTTATATGCATATGTGCATGTACGAATGTATATGTGCATGTCGAAAAAGATAAAAATATATAAATTTGGTCAGGATATCGAAGAAAATATCTAATTTTTTATATTTTAGATAAATAAAATTTAATATTTTGTTTATTTAAATATGAAATTTTGAATGTGTATACATAATATAATTCTATTAAAAAAATTATCATCAATTTTCTAACATATCCAAAAATTATCCAAAAATTTCCTAACACTACAAGCAAGAACACAAAAAAATAGGATAGTTAGGGACATTTATGTCCATTTATCTACTTTTGGAACATAGTAGTAATATTTTTAAAAGTTGGAACCTCGTAGCAATAAAAGTGGTCAAATGGAACCTAATAGTAATTCACTCTATTTTAAACATCTTATAAGTTATTTTAAGAATTTATAAGATGTAATTTTTAAGTAGCTTATAAGTTGTTAAAATGTTTGGCTAATAAAATTTATAAGTTCTTTAATAGTTTTTAATTTTTTTAATATAATTTTTTCTAAATAATTTTTTTTTTCAAAATAATTTTTTTTTTCAAAATAATTTTTTTTTTCAAAATATTTTTTTTAAATATTTTTTTTTTCAAAAATAAATTGTTTTCCCGAAAATGTTTTTATTTTCGAAAATAAAAATTCTGAATTTTTTTCCCGAAAATATTTTTTTCGGGAAAATTAAAAAAAAATTTATTTTTTTTTTTTCCAAATTTTTTTGTTAAAAAATGGGCCGGTTTGGGTTGAATTCGGGCCGGGCAAATAAGCTATTATTAAAATAAAAAAAGAAAAGAGACAAGAGAGCCCAAAAGTGACACCTACAGGAAAAGTGTCGCTGGTCTGAAAGTGACCAGACGACCAAATCAGTCTATAATGATAGTGCTAAAAATATAAAAAAGAGGCATCAACCAAAACGGACAGCCCAAGACTCCAACATGTGCATTCCACTATTCCGCAAACGGTCGTCATCAATCTTGAATGCAGCACTGGAACTGGATTTTGCTATGGCAACAGTTGTTGGGGTTATACTGTAAAGTATGTTTTTTACTTTATATATAACCAAACTGAATTTCTTATTTATTTACTGAAATAAATTATTTATCACTGTTGCATTAAATATGATTGAATGTTATATAATTTCATCAAGATACTGTTTCATTAAACACATACTGTTTCATTAAAAAAGACGTGTTACATCAGAAGTTAATGTGGTGATACTAGATCACAGAAGATCACATTAACAAATCCTTGTAACTAAGTACAAAATTCACAATCTAGATAGAAATGAACAATCCATCGTGAAAGGTTGAAGTGTAAGACTCAGATTGACTTGTCTTTACCAAGAGATTACACTAGTGCATGATGATGCGCTGAATAGGACCTACAGGAGGATAAATTCTCCAGTACTGAACATGGAAGAATTAGACCTCAGTGGTTCGTTATTTCTTAATCTCTGTCACTTAATAAGGATTGTGTGTGATTAATAATTATTGCTTTGACTTATGCTGGGAAGAGAATCATTGCGACTTCGATACCTTATATCTTGGACAATAATATTAATTACATGACGATTGCTAAATTAATACAGAGAATCGTGTGCTTGGAAAGTCTTGCGTGATTTGTCACCTTGGTGGGCTCAGAAGTTTTATCATACAAAATCTTGCAAGTGGAATTAATTTCCGGTATGTATAATAATGTTGAGCCATTCTTAAACCAATGATAAAATATATTAATTAATATAAAACTTTTCAGTGGCTTGAATTAATTAATGGACTAAGATAATCTTAAACACGAGAAATAATAACCGGGAGCCATATTACAATAATATGGGTTAAGATGGATAGTGCAATATTAATTATGTAGTAGGATTAATTAATATTTATGGGCTTGAATTGATGGAACACGCCAGTGAGGACGGTCTGTTGCCAGGATCGATATTGGATGCCAAACGAATACATAACAAAATAAAACCTAAACGCATCTAAAGCAAAAGGTCAGATTTCGTTACCCTTGAAGATCGAGGTGTTGATTCCACTACAGATCTTCTAGTCTGTCTCCCAGCCTCGTCCGAATGCCGAGTGGACAGCAATCTATCGAACGTGGAGAAGGCGCCTGCTGTTTTGTTTCCTCAAACCTAAATTTGCCCGGCTGCTGAAATTTTGGTTTCGTGTGCTTAGGGTTTTGGACGAAACTAGGCTCCTTTATTTATACTCCTCAGGTTTCGTGGGCCAGAGTAGGGATCCACTAGAAGGTATAGGGTTTGGGCTTCTTCCGGACCCAAATATTCTTATGTTCAGCCCAGAATATTAATTTGGCCCGAGAACATTAATTTATCCCACTAGAGAATTAATGTTGCACTCCCGTCCTATCCCGAACCGAATTAGGGCTTCTATTAGACTTTATAATTCACCGTGTTAAAGATATCGCACGTCTATTAATTATTAAAGCTTCTGACTGCTTTAATTAATTAATATATATTATTCCTTGAGTAGTACCACTCAACCTTGTTGTCGTACGAATTAAATCCATCTGCAGGGTTTAATACGACAATCCTTTATGAGTTTCCTCAAGGGGACGTCATCATCCTGGATGTCCAGGACACGGTGCCCCAATGACAATAAATAGATATCATGCGAGCGATGTCACTACCCAAAATACGAAGTGTGAGAGATCTACCAAGATTCTCACCTATAGTAAATCAAAGCAGTGAACAAGCACCCCACATATCTAAATACCACACTTAGGGTTGAGAATTACAAAAGTCACCAAGACCTCTAGTTCTTCATAACAGTCAGAATAGAAGAACATGTCTTATCTGTTACCCATTCAATACGACATAGCGCACTAGTATAAACTAATGGCCAAGACAAGCCACTAACAAGTTTATAAAACAACTTAAACCAATAGTTATGTCCAGAACTATCTCAGTTGTGAATACTGTTTATATCTTATAAGGAACTTGACAATGTGATATTCTGTGTGACTACAAACCCACCACATAGTCTACAATATAAGATAAGCAGACACATAAGCAATTTATAAGAATGCAATAATGTGAAAACCATTTATTTCAGATAATAAGGAAATTGAATATACATCCACAAAAGCTCACTAAAAGTTTGCTTTACAGTATACATCAACAATCTCCCACTTATACTAAAGTCTAGCTGTAATACATCGTAAACCAAGACCCTCTACATGTTTCTCAAAGACTTTTATTGCCAGTATCTTTGTGAAAGGATCAGCCAGGTTGTCCAATGATGCAATCTTAGCCACAACCAAGTCTCCTCGATTTACAATGTCTCGTATAATGTGGTACTTCCGCTCTATGTGTTTACTAGTTTTGTGGGCTCTAGGTTCTTTCGAGTTTGCCACTGCACCGGCGTTATCATAATAAATTCTGATACACCTCGGCATACTCTTAGGAACCCCTAAGTCCAGTAAGAAACTACGTAGCCAGATAACCACCTTAGCAACTTCTGAGGCAGCTACGTACTCGGCTTCCATAGTGGAGTCCGCAATGCATTTTTGTTTTACACTTCTCCAAGATATGGCTCCGCCTCCCATCATAAACACATAACCCGATGTAGACTTCCGTTCATCTCGATCAGCTTGGAAATCTGAATCGGTATAACCCAAAGGAATCATGCTGTCTGACTGGTATACCAGCGCATAATCTCGAGTCCTTTTCAAATACTTGAGAACGTGCTTGACAGCTATCCAATGCCCTTGACCAGGGTTAGACTGATATCTCGCTACCATGCCAACTGCATAGCAAATATCAGGCCTCGTACACAGCATTGCATACATAAGGCTTCCTACAGCTGATGCATAAGGAACCTTAGCCATTTCCTCTATCTCCTTCTATGTCTCAGGACACATATCCTTAGATAGGGGAACTCCATGTCGAAAAGGTAGTAAGCCCTTCTTGGAGTTTTGCATGCTGAAATGAGCAACCACAGTATCAATGTAAGACGCTTGAGATAAACACAACATTCTCTTTTTTCGATCACGAATGACCTTAATACCAAGAATGTACGATGCTTCTCCCATGTCCTTCATTTGAAACTTCTCTGAAAGCCACACCTTTACGTCTGATAATACTTTCACATTATTGCCAATAAGAAGAATATCATCTACGTACAGTACCAAGAATACCACTACGTTTCCGTTACTCTTCTTGTACATACAACTTTCATTTTGACATTGTTCGAATCCAAAAGATTTGATCACCTCATCAAAACAAATATTCCAAGACCTGGAAGCTTGCTTCAGCCCATAAAGAGACTTTTTCAGTTTCCAGACTAGATGCTCTTGGCCTTTCTTCACATAACCCTCGGGTTGCTGCATATAGATGTCCTTATCCAACTCTCCATTAAGGAAAGCTGTCTTGACATCCATTTGCCAAATCTCGTAGTTCATGTGATTAGCTATGGATAAGAGAATCCGAATCGACTTTAGCATGGCTACTGGTGAAAAGGTCTCGTCATAGTCGATTCCTTCTTTCTGGGTAAAACCCTTTGCCACCAACCGTGCTTTAAAAGCAATAATCTTCCCATCAGATCCTCTCTTACGTCTATAGACCCACTTGCACCCAACGACTTTCTTGTCATGGGGAAATTCACTTAGGTCATACACTTCCATAGCATCCATAGATTCAATCTCTGAATCCATAGATTTGTGCCTAGACTCTGCATCTTTGTCTTGAATTACCTCTTTGTAAGTCCAGGGATCGTTATCATCATGTTCATCATCTGGAATCAAGTCCGCAGACTCTCCCAAAAACATGAAACGATCAGGTTGACGAACAACCCTCCCACTACGACAAGACAATATATACAAGGGTTCATCAGAGTAACCACGTTGTGTAGTCTCTTGTGGTATTTCCTCTTACACACTTGGTGTGCCATTGTCTCCCCTCAACTCATTTAGAATGATTTCACTGTTGGACTTATGCTCATTCATATAGTCTTCCTCTAAAAACCGGGCATTGGTACTCACCATCACCCTCTGATTATTAGGACTATAAAAATAACCACCTTTCGTTCCTTTAGGGTATCCTACAAACAACCTTACTTCAGTTCTAGGTGCCAACTTATCAGCTTCCTTATTCAGCACATGTGCTGGACAACCCCAAATCCAAATGTGGTTTAGACTAGGCTTTCGCCCAGACCACAATTCGATTGGAGTTTTTGGAACTGCTTTAGAAGGTACGCTGCCGTTTCAAGGCATATCCCCAAAAGGAGGTGGGTAATGAAGTATAACTCATCATCGATCTCACCATCTCCAATAGAGTCCTATTCCTTCTCTCAGCCACGCCATTCTGTTGGGGAGTACCAGGCGCGGTGAGCTGGGATGTAATCCCGTTCTCTAGTAAGTGTTGCCTAAATTCATTGCTAAGGTATTCGCCACCACGATCAGATCGTAGTGACTTGATACTCTTACCATGACGGTTCTCCACTTCTGCCCTGAATTCTTTGAACTTGCCAAAGCATTCAAACTTGTGGCGCATCAGGTAGATATATCCATATCTTGAGTAATCGTCAATGAAAGTGACGAAATACTCAAAACCACCTCTAGCTTGAACATACATGGGCCCACACAAATCAGAGTGAATCAATTCCAACACACCATTGACCCTATTCCTCTTAGCCTTAAAAGGCCTCGAGGTCATCTTTCCCTCCAAACAGGATTCGCAGACTGAGAATGGTTCCACTTGGAGAGACTCCAAAAACCCACTACTTACCAGTCTTTGAATCCTCCTCAGATTGGCATGACCCAACCTTAGGTGCCAAAGGTATGTTTGATTCAACTTAGAAGGTTCTTTTCTCTTATTTGATGATGACGATGAATGAGCTTCAGTCATAGTATGGTATGCACAAGTAATAGTATAAAGATTATTTTCTAACGCGCCAGAACAGATTAAAGAGTCATTTCTCATAATAACAACTTTGTCATTAAAAACAACTGAGCATCCATCCATAGATAACTTCGAAACTGAAATTAAATTCTTCCGAAAACTCAGCACGTATAAAACGTTCTTTAATCCTAAAACAAAATTAGAAAAACATAAGTGCACATCTCCCAATGCGACCACTGCTACTGTCGCAGCATTACCCAAACTGATAGTAATCTCGCCCTCACTCAGTTGCCTTGTCTGCAGAAACCCCTGCAAGGTATAACAAACATGATCAGTGGCTCATGTATCTACTACCCAAGAAAATGCAGAACAAGCCGCGAAACATGTTTCAACAACCAGAGCAAGAGACGTACCAGAGTTGTCCTTTTTCAGGAGAGGACAATCAGACTTCCAGTGTCCTGTCTTGTTGCATTTGAAGCATTTACCTTTTGGCTTTTTTACGCCACCAGAAGGCGCCACTTTCTTGCTCCCACTGCTTCCACTACCCTTTTTCTGTAAAGGCTTTTTCTTCTTCCAGCCCTTAGACGAAGAAGGTCCAACTTGAACAGAAACATGAGCCTGTGGTCCCTTACCCTTACCCATGAGACCCTCTACCGTGACCAATTCCGCAAGAAGCTCGGCTATGGTATAGTCCTTCTTACTCATGATCACGTTTAAACAGAAGTTTTCAAAGAACTTTGGGAGCGAGTTTAGAATCATATCGATCTTGGTATTACCATTGATTTCTCCTCTGAGGACCTCTATCTCATTCAGATATTCCATCATCTTGAGACAGTGGTCCCTCACAGACGCTCCCTCTGGCATAGAGGTTGACATAATGCTCCTCATAGCCTCAAAACGGGTAGCCCTATCTTTCTCACCAAAAATCTCTTTTAGGCTCAACATCATATCCGCGGCATTAGGCATGTTTTGATGCTGCTGTTGTAAAACATTTGACATCGAGGCCAAAATGTAAGAACGAGCCATCTCATTTGCCTTGTGCCACTTCTTATGAGCCTCCTTTTGCTCTTCAGTGGAATCGGGTTCCAATGGGGCAGGAGCAGGTGTATTGAGCACAAATTTGTACTCACTTGCAACTAGGACAGTGTCCAAATTTCTTTTTCAATCCAAATAATTTGAACCAGTAAGCTTATTTTGATTTAAAATAATCGAAAGCGGGTTGAGTGACATCATCATAATTAGCTTAAATAAATAAAATGCAAGCAGGCATTAAATCACATGAATTGAAGCATAAAATATTGGAAACCTTCAAAACCAACATTTAATACAACGTCCAACAGCCCAACAAACACACACGCAAGCCACGTTAGGGTGGTCATTTACGTATGTGTTTGTCAACCAGACACCCAGTCTTTGATTTCGATATCACGTCAACCTATCGTTATGACGAACGAAATCAACAATCGGACCATAACTGGCCATGTGAATTAGAACAGGGACCCCGTTGGGGAGTTATATTAAAATTCACATCTGAGTGATGACCACAATTTAACTGTAGGAACCACTATTCATAATCGACGAGCTCATCAAGAGAACACATCGCTAGCAAACAATTCCCTACAATTATCTTGAATTATTCTTTACTGATGAACTCATATGTTGGTCCCGGTGCTAACGAGTCTCACACGTGTATGAGGGGGGGGAATACACGTGTTCAGTGATTTTTAAAACTTTTCTTTCACTGAGGTCAGATAGGTCAGGTTATCCTGATAAGTTTACCCTGAGAAGCACGAATTGCCCTGAGTCAAAGTCTACTGAGACAATGATCCTGAGATGCTTTCAGAAGCTTCAGATTAACCCAACTGATCCTGAGTTTATCAGAGATCCTGAGGAGCTTGGATCAGATAATTATCTTACTGAACACTTAATAGAGTTAGTTCAGTTTGGTAACTATCTGTTCTAGCTACTCAAGTGTGCGGGATGGTTGACCCTAAGTTTATACTCGTTTTAGCTTTCCTGAAAATCTTCCCTTCAATAAAACAGTGATTAAGGCTGTGATCAATTTGATGCAAGTTAAGTGGATTGATTCCAACTGAATTATCAGTAAAGTCAGCTTTCAGTAAAAACATGCAACAGATAAAATGCAGTACAAAAAGCAAACAACACACCAATTATAGTGGTTCAGAGACTCAAGCTCCTACGTCCACTCTCTCTGATCTTCAGAGAAATTCTTTAACCACTTCCTAAAGCTTTCAGGCTAACTCACTATAGCTTACTCACTTTTCTACCTTGAGTTTTCTGGCTGACTCACTGCAGCTTACTAACTCAAACACACACAAGTGTTCAGACTACCACGAGTAGCTTACTAACTTCTTCTTTAGAGTTTTCTGGCTAACTCACTGTAGCTTACTAACTCTTTACAACTCTAACTCACCAACAAATCACACACAAACTACCTCAACAAAGGGTTTGGGTTTTGGGTTGGTTTCCAACTATGGTGAGATGTCCTTTACAATAAGAACAAATGCAAATACTAGGATATCTCTACTAAGCTTTGGATATTTCTTATCAATCTAGGCTTAGTGAATGAGGTCTCTCCATTGTGAAACACTTGGGAAATTCTAGGTTTTTCGAGTGCTTCAATTTGCAATAATACGAATGAGCTGTTGAGTTGCTTGAAATTTCCCATAACCTCTCAATGTAGAAGGTCACTGGTATTTATAGGCAACCTTCACCAAGGTTACTCTTGAAAAACTATCCATTGGAGGAGGTAGTATCAAGGGTTTCCTCTTCTGGTGTTTGATGAACGACTATATTTAGGGTTTGAACACTCCCTTGCATGTTTTAGGAAATATGCAGCCATGTAGCCAATCACCATTTTTTTTCATCAGGAACTTAGTACTACTGACATAATTCAGGGTCCTGTCGCTTTCAGTGTCAATAAAGTATAGTGTTGTCTTCCTCTGATTGGTTCTCGTCTTCAGTGAATGTAGACAAACAAAACGGCTCTTTTTGGTCAATCTCTTTGAATGAGACAACCTTAAACAACATTTAGACTTAGTTCCTTTTGTCTGCACTAGAATGTTTTGGGCAATATCTACTTTTCTGAACATGTGCGTTTTTCTCAGTTTTGTAGTATTCAGATAGATATTATTCAATTGCCTCTCAACATTGTGTCTTCCCGAGTCTTGAGAATTCATCGAGTCTTCAAGATATTCAAGAACTTATCGAGTCTTCGCCACTTAGTATCTCCGGAGTCTTGATTCTCATCGATTCTTTAATTACTCAGTATTTCCTGAGTCTTCAGTTCTTCAGTATCTTCAAAATCTAACCTGATCTATATCTGCTGATTATACATGGGCGATAATTCCTCGAACAATCTATCTTAAAAACCCGAAACTCTATCAAGATTATCCCGAACATGTCAACCTCGGGGTTTTGGGATCTAATCAAAACTTCTTTATTAAATTCATCTCCCAACAATTTCCCCCTTTTTGATGATGCCAAAACCATCTTGTTACATTTACGAAAACCTAACCTATACTCAGGTTTCAGTTTATCTATTACAAACCAAAATGACAATTTTCCCAATAATTTCCTTAACAATCTGGCATATCAAGACATGTAAAAAGATAATGAGATATTATCTTTGAGCATAAAGATAAATTTTCATTGATGTAGGATAAGAGTTTACAGATTACAATGAAAAGTAAAAAACAACTGAATTTAAAACAAAAGTACATAGTCTTCAGTATTCTTCCACTTCATCCTCTGGCACTTCCAGGTTGAACATTCCGTAGTATCTCTTCTTCAGTTCATCCCTTGCCTTGATGATTTCAGGGTTGTTTCCTGTTAAACCTAGCTGGATGGCATACTGGGCTATTTCCTGAGAAATGACTGCCTCATTTACATAGCCATTCTCAAACCTAGGAGCTGGGTACATGTATGGACCAGGAGTTGCTATCTGAGTATTTCCTTCATCTGCCATGTTGATCCAACTTTGCAGGTACTTAGGATAGAATGTCAGTAAGTACTCAATGAAGGCTTCATTCTTATCCGAGCTGCTCCCCCTCCATTCTCTCAGAATCTCATAATAGAACCAGAAGGTTCTCTTGATCTCTTCCCATGCATCATTGAACTGTAGACGCATCCACTTGTCAATATGCGGCCATTTCTGAGTCTTTTCTGTACCTCTTCTTTTGCGTAGAAACTTTTTGAATACACCTCTTCTCTTCTGTTCTTCTTCTTTCTTCTTTCTGATCAGAGGAGCACCAGATACTGAAGCAGCAGTTCTTTTCTCCTTTTCAACCTTCAGGGCCTTCAGAGTCTTCTTGGTATCAAAAGTCTCTGGTTGAGTTTCAGTTTCCTTTGGTTCTTCATCCGATTCTTCAAATTCCATAATCAGCTTCCTCTGAGTAGGTTTAACTACCTTTGCTCTTTTCTTCTTTTCAGTTTCAACAAAGGCAACTGCTTTTCTCTTTTCTGGTCTTGTTTGTTCTTCTTCTGCCTTGCTTGTTTCAACCATCCTTCTATCACTCATTTTCTCAGTAATTACTTCCTTAGTGATCTGATCATTTGTCTGAGTGAAGGTAGGTTTCTCAGCTTCTGCAACCTTCAGTTTCTCAGTGGCTTCAATCTCACTCAAGGCATCCAAAATTTTCTTTCCTTCAGCTTCTTTTTGAGTCTTTCTCTCCAAGGTTTGTGCCAACAACTCACTTAATTTGCCACCAGGCCTTTCCCCCTTTTTGGCACCATACCTTGGGAGTAGTTTAGTCAGTACAGTATCCATATGGTATTGCTCCTTGCTCATACTGCGCACTGTCCTAGCCAACTGATCATGCTCATCTTCTAGCCTCATCATGTAGTTTTTGGCCATTGAGAACTCATCCGAAAGAGGAGCAAACTGCTTTGAGAAGACATCATGCATCATCTCTGTCATCTTGGTCATGAGCAGAGAGCCCATTTCCTCAACAGCTGTTTTGATCATCAGATCATTCTTCTCAATCAGCTTGGCTTCAAGATAGGCAGTTCTTTCTTGATACATCTGCCTCATGTTGGCATTAAGCTCTGTATGTACTCCATCAATCTTTCCATCTAATGTAGCTAATTTACCTGATAGGGTTGTTTGAAGCATATCAGATGATGAACTCAGGTTCTCCATTTTCTGATTTTGAACAGCCAGGACTAACTCCATCTGAGTCATCTTGTCTGTGAGAATTGTTTGCAGCACGCTTGATGAAGAGCTTAGATTCTCAATCTTTTGAGATTGACTTGCCAGCATCTCTTCCATCCTTGGCTCTATCTTCTTTAACTCATCCAGGATTGGTGTGAAATCAACCACTGGAGTTTGCACAACATTTTTCAACTGAACTGGGTGCTCCAACTGAGCCTCAGTCTGCATATCATAAACATCAGATTTAAAGCTAGGTACTTCAGTAACTTTGGCATAATGTATAACAGTGCCAAAAGGTACCTGAAGAATGCTAACTTCGGTCTGAGGTTGTCTGATATCAGTTGGTTCAGCATCAATATTTGTCCCCATCTGACTCTCAGTTTCCTTCTCTTTCTCATTATCTGTCTGAGGTTCCTTCTCCTTCTCAGATTTCTTTTCTGCATCATCTCCCTTATCCTTATCTTTGTTTTGATCTTGAGAGCTGGAAGCATCTACTCCTTCAGTAGCTTTCTTTTCAGCTATCTTCTTTTCACCAATTCATCAAAATCCCCTACTTTCATTCTCAGCTTGGTTTTCCTGAAACCTGAGAATTCAGTTAGAGCAGCTGTCTCAGCATTCCACCACTCTTCTCCTCTGTATGAAGCAATGTTCAGCATCTCCGGGAGTGTTTGATTTAGAATATACACTGTCGTTCTGAGCCTGAAGAACATATCCTGAAGGTCAGGATAAGCATTCAGCTCAGGGTATCTGTCTAAGATGAACCGTTCCCCCTTGCTTCGCCATTCAGTCTCTTCGGCTTCTCCCTTCTTCAATCTTGGGCTTTCAGGAGCAGTAGGTTCAGAGTGTATGAGTTCCAGAGCTGATGGATCAAGAAATGGTTCATTCAGAAGCGCATCCAAGTTCAACAATTCCTGAGGTTCAGACTGATCTGAAGTCTGAACAGGTCTTTCTTCAGTAGGGATCTGAGGTCCCTTGAAGATTTCCTGAGAGATTTTATCTGAGCTCAGAGAGGTTTCGAGTACCTCAGAAAAAACCTGTTGCTCAGTTTCTTTATCCTGCACATTTGTTACCACCTGAGCAAGAACCTGTAGTGGAGATTTCAACCCTTGCTGGTCTTCAGGTTGAGTTTCTTCAGTTTCACTGGCCTCCTTTTCCGCAATTGTTTGAAGCTTTCTGCGCTTCTGAGGAGCCAGTGCTTTCTTCTTCAGTTTCTCACCTTTCTCCCTTTTAATTTGCATCAGGGTTTTCCCCCTAGCTTGTTTGGCTTCTTCATCAGTTTCCTCAGTGGATTGCTGAGAGGATTGTCTTGTTTCCCTGACCTGCTCCACCACTGTTGTATCTTCCTCAGTTTCCTCTTCGGCAGTCTCCTCCCGAGACTCAGTGTTTTTCTCTTTCTTTCCTCTCAAAGTCTTCTTCTTTGGTTTGAACATGATTTTTGAATTTGGAAAGGAAGTGGAATCGACAAAAATGTCCTACTCTTCTCTGCACGTTTCCAAGATAAATGCAATCTCGGTTGCATGTAGAATTTTTCCTTTGACAACTACAGAGCCATTCACCTTCTGAATGTGTTTGGCTTGATCACTCACCACCTTGATCAAATAGTGCAACCAATTGAATGTCGTAGTAGGTGAATCTTCAATCGCCGTCTTTAACCTTAACTTAGGCGTGCTTATATGTTCGAAACTACCAGATCTACTCATGATGCATTTGCTTACAATATCCAACAATACTCGATATTTAGGCTTCAAATGCTTCTTATTCAAAGTAGCTTCAAACTTTACCGGATGCTCAGTAATTTTATCCAAATACTCTTATTCCCTACCCATCATGTAAACCGTAGGGTCTTCACCTCTATCATTTAACTCATATATGGCATTCAGATTCTTAGGAATAATATAAAATTCCCTAACAAAATCCACATATTTTGAACCATGCTCCAAATGCGAGACTGTAATCTGAGACTCTATGCAATTCTCATCATCTAACTGCATATTAGAAACATACTCAATTACCTCTTTCGCATATTCGGCCTCTGGTTGATTCGCGACCAGGCATGTAAGCTTTGCCAAACTAATCATATGCAATGCCTCCTCCCTGTGAGTTGCATTGGACGTGCTTTCTAGAGAAATGACATATTCGTACCAAGGTTTATTGGAAATGGCGAGTTTGTCGTATACAGAGAGTGTCACTTTTGGAGAATTTCTGGTGAAGGGTTTTGAGATAGGTAAAAATTTCTAGGCAATCGAGGGTTTCGAAGTAGAGTGTTTGTGAAGATGAAGGCTTTTTGGAATAGGGCTTGAATGAAATCTTTTCAATGGATATAGGATTTTGATTTATGAAAAATCGCGTAGATGAAGAAATCGACGGTTGAGATTAAACACCGGCTAAAACAGGTATTTGAAAGGACGGTTTCGCAAGTATCTAGCTGCCAATTTATCCTTTTTGGTGATTAATGAACAGTGCATTTAATTACTGTTCCTGCAGATAATTGACTTTTCTCGAGAATTTCAAAAGTCCCGCCCAATTATTTCTTCAGGTATTTTGTCATTTATTGCCAATGATTACTGAGATTCAGTTAGACAATAAATGTGTTGCATGAGTCAATAACTTCTTCAGACTAATTTTCTCCATCAGTCTTACTGAGTTTTTTACCTTGATAAAATGTCAGTATAATACTGAGTACTGAACTTCAGAATTACTGAGTTTCCCAAGACTCAGTGTTCAAGACTCTCAATTTTATCCTGAGTTTTTCAGTAAATCTGAAAAACTTCATGCACCTGAAAACCTTCAATTTTTCAGATTTGCCTTATTCACCTGGATCCAACATTCCTAATTCAACTGATAGTTCCTGAAATCTTGATTCAGCAAAAGGTTTAGTCAAGATGTCAGCTCTCTGTTTATCAGTATGAATTTTCTCCATTCTGATATCCTTCTTCTCAACATGATCTCTGATGAAGTGATGTCTGATATCAACATGCTTACATCTGGTGTGCAATACTGGATTTTGTGTAATAGCAATTGCACTATTATTATCACAAAATATAGGTACTTCATTGGCTATAATCTTATAATCCCTCAATTGTTATCTGAGCCAAAGAATCTGTGCACATTAGCTTCATGCAGCCATGTATTCAGCTTTAGTAGTACTGGTTACTACTGAGGTTTGTTTCTTTGAAAACCATGATATCAGTTTACTTCCAAGAAATTAACAAGTTCCTGTGGTAGACTTCCTGTCAATTCTACATCCTCCATAGTCTGCATCTGAATAACCAGTTAATTCAAGGTTATCATCAGCTGGATACCATAATCCTCTATTCACAGTGCCTTTAAGATATTTCAGAATCTTTTTGGCAGCCTCCATGTGACTAGCCTTAGGATTAGCTTGGTATCTTGCACATATCCCAACAACAAATGTTATATCAGGTCTGCTTGCAGTGAGATATAACAATGATCCAACGATCCCTCTATAATCAGTGTGATTTATTGATTTGCCTTCAGGATCAGGATCCATCTTGTAGTTAGTATTCATAGGAATTCTAACTGCATTGCAATTCTATACTCCATACTTTGCAATCAGATCTCTGGTGTATTTTGCTTGATTGATGAATATTCCTTCCTTAGTTTGTTTCACCTAAAGTCCAAGAAAGAAATTCATCTCCCCCATCATTGACATCTCAAACTTTCCTTTCATCGGGGTAGAAAACTTTTCACACAACTGATGATTTGGAGATCCAAATATGATGTCATCCACATAAATCTAAACTAGTAAGATATCTTTCCCATCTTCTATCCTGAACAAAGTCCTATCAATAGTTCCTTTGATAAAACCATGGTCAGTAAGAAACTGAGAAAGGGTATCATACCATGCTCTGGGTGCTTGCTTAAGATCATACAAGGCTTTCCTGAGCCTGTAAACTTGGTCATTCTGTCTGAAACCAGTAGGTTGTTCCACATAAACCTCTTCTTTAAGCACACCATTCAGAAATGCACTTTTCACATCCATCTGATAGACTGTGAATTTCTTGTGGCATATGCAAGAAACAATCTGATGGCTTCTAATCTTGCAACAGGTGCAAATGTTTCATCATAGTCCAAGCCTTCTTCTTGGGAATAACCTTGTGTTACTAGCCTTGTCTTGTTTGTCACAATGTTGTTGTTTTCATCTCTCTTATTCTTGAACACCCATTTAGTTCTAATCACATTGTGCCTCTTAGGTCTGTCCACTAGCTCCCAAACTTCATTCCTTGTGAATTGATTCAGCTCTTCTTGCATAGCAGTAATCCAAAATGAATCTTGTAGAGCTTCTTCAATCTCAATAGGTTCTTTTTCAGATATGAAGCAGCAGAACAAAGCACTTTCTCCATGGAACCTTCTTATTTTGACACCTTCTGATAGATCACCCATAATCTGACTTGTAGGATGACTATCCAACTATTTTCTCCTGGATGTTCCCCCTTCAGTAGTATCCTCAACATCAGAAATGTTAGGTTCAGGCAGTTCATCAAATTCAGGGAACAACAGAAAAGGAGAAGGGGAATCATCTTCCTCAGGGGATATTCTATTCAGAACATTGTCAGCGACATTTGTTCCCCCTTTGTTGATAGATTCAGAGTTTGCCTCCGCTGTGACCACATCTTCATTGTGTATGAAACACTTGCAACCAAACACACGAAAGAAAGAAACAAGAGGCTTCCTTTCATTCCACAACTCATAAGGAGTTTTTCCTTGATTCTTGGTCAGCATGGATCTGTTCTGAGAGTAGCATGCAGTGTTGATAGCTTCAAATTTCAAAATCTCTTAGGAATATAAACCAAAGAATCATTGTTCTTGCAGCTTCTTTCAGAGTCCTATTTCTTCTTTCAGCAACGCCATTTTGTTATGGGGTCCTTGCAGCTGATGTTTCATGAGCTATTCTATTTGCTGCACAATAATCAGATATAATATGGTTGATAAATTCAGTTCCTTTATCTGATCTGATTTTGACCACACTCAGATTCTTTTCTCAGACCGAGCCTTTTCAAAGAGTTCCGCAGTTTTGTTCGAGTCTCTTTTTCTTCGAAGTAAGAATATGACCCATGTGTATCTAGAGTAGTCATCAACTACCACAAGTGTGTATTTCCGCCATTAGTGCTCACAGTGTTATGGACCAAAGAGATCCATATGTAACAGATAGATAAAGATTGTATCAAGAGAAACATCTACTTTGCTTTTTGAAAGATGCTCGATTTGTTTTCCTTTTCGACAAGCATCACATACATGATCTTTACTGAACATTTCATTGGGTAACCCCCTCACAGGTGCTAATCTTGCAAGTTTGTTCGTGGTTTTGAAGTTTAAGTGATGCAAACTTTTTTTAGCCATGAAAATTAACGGGTATCAAGTGGAACTTTTTGCAACCAAACATGTATCTTTAGGAGTCAGCATGATACACATTTCCTTTTCTAGTACCATTCAGTAAAGTTTTCTGTGAAGCATTGTCTTTTACATAACATAAGTTCTTTGAGAACTCAACACTGAATCCTTTGTCACAGAATTGGCTGATGGAAAGCAAATTATGCATTAGACCAGATACATATGAAACACCATGGATATGAACAGTGTCAACTTCAAGAGTTCCATATCCTTCGGGCCATTCCTTTGAGTTGTCTCCAAATTTGATCTGAGGGCCTTTTTGCTTAACATAGTTAGTGAGTAATTGCTTATATCCTGTCATATGTCTTGAACATCTACTGTCCAGATACATACAACAGGAGCCAATTCATTTCCACTCATCATGGCTATGTTATCTTCATTCAGCTCAGTGCCCTTATCTTCCACCTGTAAAACAGATCAGTTTTTAGGTACCCATTTGGTGTAGGGTCCTACCAGGTTAGTTGTACCTTTTGAAACCCAAATATGCCTAACAACTCTAATTACTTTAGAGTGGCTGATTTGTCTTCCATAAACATCTACATACACATTCACCACCCTAGGTGCCTTGGCAGTACCCTGTGTATGAGTGCCAGCCTTAGCATGAACATGAGCCTTAGAGTTCTTCTTGGGTTCAGGTCTTTTGTTCAAGTGCCTTGGCTTTGGTGCAGCTGGTCTCTGTCTCTGCTGACTTGGGTTCAGGAAACCTTTGCCTTTAGGCAAGTGGGGTTTAGGTTTCCTGTACTGAAATTGTGGTCTTTGAGTAATCTGAGGACTTGGTCTTTTCAGTTGAGAATATCTCTGCTGAGTGTTTCTCTTCTGATAATTCCTCTGATGGTTCAGTGCAGATTTCTTTAGATTGATATTCTTAGCCTGAGGCTTTGAAGTACTGGCCTAAAAATTTCCTACTAAGTGTTCAGGTTTTCTAGCCTTTTCCTGAGGTTTGGGCTTTCTTCCCTGAACCTTCAGTTTTTCTGAAACCATAGGTCCTTTACCCTTGTCTAAAACCTTGGGCTGTTCTTCAGTAAGAAGATTAGATGCCACTGTTTTAACAAAGACAGTCTTGGTGCTACTAGAAGCAGCATTCAGAAGACCTTGTGAGGTTCCCCCTGGATTATATCCCAATCCAGCATTTATAGTTGCAAGTCTTTCATAACTCTGAATTTCATCTATCACTTTAGATGCAGAATTCAATAGAGCTAACTTTCTCTGCGCACTATCCTCACATTTCTTTAGAGTCTCATGCTTCTCAAAGAGGTCATTGAACTCAGTTCTGATAAGCTGAATCTCCTCAGTGGATTTCTCTAATTTTCCATTCAGGATTTCTATCACTTTCTCTTTTTCTGAGAGTTGTACTTTCAGAACATCTAGTTCATCGGTAGTTCCCATCAATTGAGAAGTGATCTCAGCATTTTTAGAGTCTTTCCACTTCAGATTCTCAGCAGTCAGTTCCTTGTTCTGCTCTTGAGTTTCAGTGAGCAGTTCTTGTAACACAGAATAGTCCTTCATAAGATTCTCAAAAGAATCCATCAGGTCAAAATTACTGTTTACAGTTGAACTTGAGAACTCATGTGCTTGTGTAGGAGCAACAACAGAGATAGAAGAATTTACCTCTTCCACAGCCATAAGGCAGACATCATCACTGTCACTATTTGAGAAAATCTCATCTGAGGAACTGGAACCTTCTTCAGAATGTTCTTCTTCCTCAGCAATCATAGCTTTCTTGCTGGAGATCTTCTTGTCTCTGTTGGCTTGTCTTTCCTTTCTTTCTTTAGCACTCAGATCAGGACAATCATATTGGAAGTGACATTTCTTTTGACAGTTGTAGCATCTGTTGGCATCATCATCCTGATCACTTTCCTCCTTGGTCTTGGAGTCCTTATTTTTGGATGAGGATCCTTCAACTTTGTGGTCCTTCCTTTTCTCAGTGTATCTGTCCTCAGCTTCTGAGTCTCTCTTGTACCTGTGATTCCTGTAATATTTCTTATATTTCCCATATCTGCTATTGAGTCTTTCAAACCTCCTTGCCATCAGTTCTAGCTTATCCTCCTGCTCATCCTGATTTTTGGCAAGTGAGTTCTCAGACTCTCTAGACTTACAAGATTTCTCTTTGGCTTTGAAAGACACATTCTTGCTAGATGAAGAATCATCTTTGCTGTCAGATTTCTTAGTTTTCTTGTCAATCACAAACTCATAAGCTTTCAGTTCAGAGAAAACTTGTTGATATGGCATGGAATCAATATTTTTGGTGTTTTCAATCACCACAACATATATATCCTATTTCTTAGATAGTCCTCTAAGAATTTTTAGTGCCACTTCTCTCTGTGGGTATCTTTTCCCAAGAGCATTCAGATCATTCATAATGCTAGTGAATCTGACTTCAAGTTTGTTAATGGATTCACCATCTTCCATTTCAAAGCTATCGAACTTTCCAATAGCAACAAAAAGTTTGTTTTCCTTAATATGATCTGTGCCTTGACACATAACAACAAGTGTGTCCCATATTTCCTTTGCAGTTTCACAATGAGAGATAATCCCCATAACACCATCATCAATAGTGCTATACAAAATATCTTTAGCAATGTAGTCCAGATTGACTAACTTTCTCTCATCAGGAGTAAGTTGATAATCAGGCTTTGGAAATTCATCTCTGGGATCATTTCTCTCAAAGATCGTGATTCGGGATTCACATCAAGAATTTGAATGGTCCTTCGTAAACCACTCTCAACATTCTTTCATGTTTTGAATCTGAGATGAGCCTCGCATTCTCAATCTCCATAGATCGTAGCTCTCAACAACAGAGAACATAGGAAGTTTCTTAGAAGGCATGATGGTCGAGCCTTGTAAGATATCAACAAATAGATCTATTCAAGAGACCACCAAAGTCTTTCAAAGAATTAAGACTATGGCTACCAAAGCAAGTGGTCAAAATGAACCAACGCTTCCGATATCACTTGTTGTTCGGTGTTAACGAGTCTCACACGTGTATGGGGGTGGAATACACGTGTTCAATGATTTTTAAAACTTTTCTTTCATCGAGGTCGATGGGTCGTTATCCCGATAATTTTGCCTCGAGAAGCACGGACGCCCCCGAGTCAAAGTCTCATCGAGAAAATGATCCCGAAGCCGCTTTCGGAAGCTTCAGATTAAATTTAACCGGTCCCGAAGTTTATCGAGAGATCCTGAGGAGCTTGGATCAGATAATTTTCTTACTGAACACTCAGTAGAGTTAGTTCAGTTTGGTAACTATTTGTTCTAGCTACTCAAGTGTGCGGAATGGTTGGCCCTAAGTTTATACTCGTTTTAGCTTTGCTGAAAATCTTCCCTTCAATAAAACAGTGATTAAGGCTGTGATCAATTTGATGCAAGTTCAGAGGATTGATTCCAACTGAATTATCAGTAAAGTCAGCTTTCAGTAAAAACATGCAACAGATAAAATGCGGTACAGAAAGAAAACAACACAACAATTATAGTGGTTCAGAGACTCAAGCTCCTACGGCCACTCTCTCTGATATTCAGAGAAATTCCTTAACCACTTCCTATAGATTTCAGGCTAACTCACTGTAGCTTACTCACTTTTCTACCTTTAGTTTTCTGGCTGACTCACTGCAGCTTACTAACTCAAACACACACAAGTGTTTAGACTACCACGAGTAGCTTACTAAATTCTTCTCTAGAGTTTTCTGGCTAACTCACTGTGGCTTACTAACTCTTTACAACTCTAACTCACCAACAAATCACACACAAACTACCTCAACAAAGGGTTTGGGTTTTGGGTTGGTTTCCAACTATGGTGAGATATCCTTTACAATAAGAACAAATGCAAAGACTAGGATATCTCTACTAAGCTTTGGATATTTCTTATCAATCTAGGCTTAGTGAATGAGCTCTATCCAATGTGAAACACTTGGGAAATTCTAGGTTTTTCGAGTGCTTAAATTTGTAATAATACGAATGAGCTCTTCAGTTGCTTGAAATTTCCCGTAACCTCTCAATGTAGAAGGTCATTGGTATTTATAGGCAACCTTCACCAAGGTTACTCTTGAAAAATTATCCGTTGGAGGAGATAGTATCAAGGGTTTCCTCTTCTGGTGTTTGATGAACGACTATATTTAATGTTTGAACACTCCCTTGCATGTTTTAGGAAATATGCATCCATGTAGCCAATCACCAATTTTTCCAGTCTGGAACTTAGTACTACTGACATAATTCAGGGTCCTGTCACTTTCAGTGTCAGTAAAGTACAGTGTTGTCTTCCTCTGATTAGTTCTTATCTTCAGTGAATGTAGACAAACAAAATGGCTCTTTTTGGTCAATCTCTCTGAATGAGACAACCTTCAACAACACTTAGGCTTAGTTCCTTTTGTCTACACTAGAATGTTTTGGGCAATATCTACTTTTCTAAACATGTGCATTTTTCTCAGTTTTGTAGTATTCAGATAGATATTATTCAGTGCCTCTGAACATTCAGGTCTTCCTGAGTCTTCAGTAACTTACTGAGTCTTCAGTATATTCAGTAACTTACTGAGTCTTCAGTTACTCAGTATCTCCGGGAGTCTTTAGTTCTACTGATTCTTTAATTACTCAGTATTTCCTGAGTCTTCAGTTCTTCACTATCTTCAAAATCTAACCTGATCTATATCTGCTGACTATACATGGTGCAGATAACTTCATGAACATTCTATACTGAAACCTGACTCAGTCTATCAAGATTATCCTGAACATGTCATACTCAGGGTTTTGGGATCTAATAAAACTTCTTTATTAAATTCATCTCCCAACATCATGTGTGACACATCCGTTAGGGATGACCACACACTTCATCTAAAGATTAAAATATTTTGACTAGAAGTCTTAACTCGTAAGCTCGTGAATGCTGCATCCGTTAGGGGGAGACTCCAAGGTCCCACGAGCAACAAACACCTTACTTAAAGACCAATTGTGGAGGCCAATGAATTAATTAAATTTCACATCTATGTCACTCAGTCATTTGTAACATGAAGGTTATTTACAGGCATAGCATGTCATGAGAAAAAAAACACAAGCATGCCACAACAAAACAAGAAGCGATAAATAAAAGCATAAATAAATGCACATCTATCGCAACCCCTTGTAAAACTATCAAAAATAGCCTATTCTAAGCTATTACAATGATAAATGAAGGGAGCAGACGGATGCCTCGCATCGGCCTCTCAATCAAGGCAAACGGCTCGATTTCTCATCCACCGACTTAAACTGGCAGAAAACTTCATCAAGGAAATTAAATTAGTTCTCACCACAGGCAGTCAAGGCATATCTGTGATATTTTTAGAGGACCTCACAAGGTTTCCGAAACCTGGTTATAATAGGAAAACGGACAACCGAGTCAAAAGTTATGGCCAAAACGGTTTTAACCGACCAATGGCCATAACCCTAACCCTAATCGTCCGTTTTCCATATTATCCTCCAACCTCCATCGTGATCAAATTCAACAATAATGAGCACCCTATTACAATGATCTATGAAAAAAGCCTACATCTACCCACACTTCTTATCTGGTGGGAAAAAACCGATTACAAACTCACTTGGGGTTGCGATAGAAAAACATATTCAAACACGATGAAAACAGAAACGATATCTACAAACGAAAACATCTCAGGCAGAGCCACTAATCTAGGAATCCAGGCTATAATACCAATTGATGGAACACGCCAGTGAGGACGGTCCGTTTCAAGGATCGATATTGGATGCCAAACGAATACATAACAAAATAAAACCTAAACGCATCTAAAGCAAAAGGAAAAATTTCGTTACTCTTGAAGATCGAGGTGTTGATTCCACTACAGATCTTCTAGTCTGTCTCCCAGCCTCGTTCGAATGCCGAGTGGACAACAATCTATCGAACGTGGAGAAGGCGCCTACTGTTTCGTTTCCTCAAACCCAAATTTGCCCGGCTGCTGAAATTTTGGTTTCGTGTGCTTAGGGTTTTGGACGAAACTAGGCTACTTTATTTATACTCCTCAGGTTTCGTGGGCCAGACTAGGGATCCACTAGAAGGTATAAGGTTTGGGCTTCTTCCGGACCCAAATATTCTTATGTTCAGCCCAGAACATTAATTTGGCCCGAGAACATTAATTCATCCCACTAGAGAATTAATGTTGCACTCCCGTCCTATCCCGAATCGAATCAGGGCTTCTATTAGACTTTATAATTCCCCGTGTTAAAGATATCGCACGTCCATTAATTATTAAAGCTTCCGAATGATTTAATAAATTAATATCTATTATTCCTTGAGTAGTACCACTCAACCTTATTGTCGTATGGATTAAATCCACCTGCAGGGTTTAATACGACAATCCTTTATGAGTTTCCTCAAGGGGACGTCATCATCCTGGATGTCCAGGACATGGTGCCCCAATGATAATAAATAGATATCATGCGAGCGATGTCACTACCCAAAATACGAAGTGTGAGAGATCTACCAAGATTCTCACCTATAGTAAATCAAAGCAGTGAACAAACACCCCACATATCTAAATACCACACTTAGGGTTGATAATTACAAAAGTCACCAAGTGTTGGGAGATGAATTTAATAAAGAAGATTTTGATTAGATCCCAAAACCCCTGAGTATGACATGTTCAGAATATTCTTGATAGTTGAGTCAGGATTCAGTTTTAGAGTGTTCAGGATGTTTTCTGCACCGTGTTAGTCAGAAGATATAGATCAGGTTAGTTTCTGAAGATTCTGAAGACTCAAGAAAGTTTCAAGACTCAAAGGAGAAATCGAGAAATCAAGACTCAAAGGAGAAATCGAGAAATCAAGACTCAAAGGAGAAATCGAGAAATCAAGACTCAAAGGAGAAATCGAGAAACCAAGTTTCAAAGATGAAATCAAAAAAATCAAGACTCAAGATGAAATCGAGAAATCAAGACTCAAAGATGAAGACTCAAGATATCGGGCCAAGATATCGGGAAGACTCGTAAGACATCAAGACTCGTAAGATTCTCAAGACAAGATGTAAGATCAAGACAAGACAAAGGATATTTTAACAAAAAGAATTATCAAGACTCAAGAATGTAATCAATGCTCAAGATAAACCTGAATGTTCCGAGGCACTGAAAATATCTATCTGAAGGATACAATACTGAGAAAAACGCGATTACTTTGAAGAATAGATATTGCCCAAGACATTCAGATACAGACAAAAGGAACTAAAACTAAGTGTTGTTAAGGTTATATCACTCAGAGATATTGACCAAAAAGAGCCGTTATGTTTGTCTACATTTAACCAAGACAACAAACCAATCGAAGAAGACAACATCAGACTTTATCGATTAATCGAAAGCGGACAGTCACCAAGCATGTGTCAAGAGTACTATGTTCCGATCGCAAAAAGTGGTGACGGGCTGCATGAAAAGCACTTTGCCTAAAACATGTTAGGGAGTGTCAAACCCTAAAAATAGCCTTTCATCACACACCATAAGAGGAAACTCATGGAGCTATCTCTTCCAATGGATAGTTTTTCAAGAGTGACCTTGGTGTTTGCCTATAAATACTTGTGACCATCTACATTGAAGGTTACGGGAAATTTGTAAGCAACTCAAGAGCTCAAACTTATTATTGCAAGTTGAAGCACTCGAAAACCCAAGAATTTCCCAAGTGCTTTATTTCGAAGAGAGCTCATTCACAAAGCTTAGATTTGATAAGATATATCCAAAGCTTAGTAGATATATCCTAGCCTTTGCATTTTACTTAATTGTAAAGGATATCTCATCCTAGTTGGAAACCAACCAAGAAACCCCAAACCCTTTGTAAGGTAGTTTGAGTGTGATTGTTGGTGAGTTGGAGTTGTAAAGAGTTAGTAAACCATGAGAGGTAGTCGTAAAGCTCTAGAGAAGAAGTGAGTAAACTATCTTGGATAGTCAGAAAAGCTTGTGTGTGTTTTGAGTAAGTAAACCACGAGAGGTAGTCAGAAAGCTCAAAATAGAAAGGTTAGTAAACTACAGAGGTAGTCAGAAAACCTTAGGAAGTAGAAAGGTTAGTAAACTACAGAGGTAGTTAGAAAACCTTAGGAAGTGATTAAGGAATTTCTCTGAAGATTCAGAGAGAGTGGACGTAGGAGCTTGAGTCTCTGAACCACGATAACTTGCTATGTTTTTCAGATCGCATTGATTATTCGTTTGCATAACTTTAATCGAAAAACATATTTTCACCGATACTCGATTGGACTCAATCCAATCGAAGTTGCATCTAATCGAATCACAGCCTTTAATCACTATTCCATTAAAAGGAAGGTTTTTCAAAGAAAGCATAAAAACGAGTATAAACTTAGGGTCAACCATTCCGCACATCTGAGTAGCTTTTCAAGCAAACTCAGTAACTCTGAAAACTAAGGATCAGTTGGGATTATGTCGAGGTTACCGAAAAGCAGCCAGATCACCGCCTCGTAGACTTTGACTCGTAGGCGATCAGGCTTCTCAGTACAAATCATCGTGACAACCGACCCATCCGACCTCAAATGAAGAAAAAGTTTTAAAATCACTGAACACGTGTATTCCCCCCATACACGTATAAGACTCGTTTGCACCTGGACCAACAAGTGGTATCAGAGCGGGAGTTCAACAGATCACTATTTTCAAAGTGATCGCCTGAGCTGATCCATTTTTTTTTAAAATCCGTCTCTGATCTGATACCAACAAGTGGTATTAGAGCAGTGGTTCAACTTGACCACCTGCTTTGTTGACCATAGTCTTATTTTCTAAAAGATTCTTGTGGTCTATCTGAACAGATCTTATTTGCTGAAATCTTAAAAGACTCAGACATAATGTCTTCTAAGAAACTTCCCATGTTATCAGTAGAGAACTATGATTTGTGGAGAGTGAGAATGCAGGCTCACCTGTATTCTAAGCATGAACATATGTGGAGAGTGGTCTCTGAAGGTCCATTCCAATTCACTGTGGTGAATCCCAGAGTTACAGAAAATGAGAGAAATGATCCCAGGACTGAATTTCCTAAGTCTGATGATCAACTTACTCCTGAGGAGAGGAAGTTAGTCAATCTAGACAATATTGCCAAAGACACACTATATAGCACTATTGATGATGGTGTGATGGGAATGATTTCTCATTGTAATACTGCCAAAGAAATATGGGATACACTAGCTGTAATGTGCCAAGGCACAGATCATATCAAGGAAAACAAACTTTCAGTTGCCATTGGAAAGTTTGACAGTTTTGAAATGGAAGATGGTGAATCTATTGACAAACTGAAAGTCAGATTCACTAGTATAATGAATGATCTGAATACACTTGGAAAGAGATATCCACAAAGAGAAGTTGCATTGAAAATTCTTAGAGGTTTATCTAAGAAATGGGATATTCATGCAGCGGTGATTGAAAACACCAAGAACATTGATTCAATGCCGTACCAACAAGTCTTCTCTGAGCTTAAAGCTTATGAGTTCGTAATTGATAAGAAATCAAAGAAAGCTGATAGCAAAGATGATTCTTCATCTAGTAAAAATGTGTCTTTCAAAGCCAAGGAAAAATCCTGTAAAACTAGAGAGTCTGAGAACTCACTTGCCAAAAATCAGGATGAGCTTGAGGATAAGCTAGCACTGATGGCAAGAAGGTTTGAAAGGCTTAATAGTAGATATGGAAAATATAAAAACTATTACAGGAATCACAGGTACCAGAAAGATTCTAAAGCTGAGGACAGATCTACTGAGAAGAGAAAAGACCTGAAAGCTGAAGGATCTTCATCCAAAAAGAAGGACTCCAAGTCTAAAGAAGAAAGTGATCAGGATGATGATGCCAACAGATGCTATAACTGCCAAAAGAAAGGTCATTTTCAGTATGAATGTCCAGACCTAAGTGCTAAGGAGAGAAAAGAAAGACAAGCAAAGAGAGACAAGAAGTTCTCCAGCAAGAAAGCCATGGTTGCAGAAGAAGAACACTCTGAGGAAGGTTCCAGCTCTTCAGATGAAATGTTCTTAGACAGTGATAGTAATGACATCTGTCTAATGGCTGTGGAGGAGGTGAAAAACAAGGGCACTGAGCTAATTGAAGATCACATAGCACTGATGAGTGGAGATGAAATGGCCCCTGCTGTATGGTATCTTGACAGTGGATGCTCAAGACATATGACAGGATCCAAGCAAATACTCAGTGACTATGTAGAGCAAAGAGGCCCTTAGATCACATTTGGAGATAACTCCAAAGGACAGACTGAAGGATATGGAACTCTTGAAGTTGATTCAGTTCATATCCATGGTGTTTCATATGTATCTAGATTGAAGCATAATTTGCTTTCAATAAGCCAATTCTGTGACAAGGGATTTAATGTTGAGTTCTCAAAGAACTTAAGTTATGTAAAAGATGATACCTCACAGAAAATACTACTGACTGGTACTAGAAAAGGAAATGTGTATCTTGCTGATTGGAGTTCAACTCCTAAAGATACATGTTTGGTTGCAAAAAGTTCCACAGATACCAGTTGGTTGTGGCACAAAAGGATGAATCACCTGAATTTCAAAACCCTGAACAAACTTGCAAGATTAGCACTTGTGAGGGGGTTACCAAATGAAGTGTTTAGTAAGGAACATGTTTGTGATGCATTCCAAAAAGGAAAACAAATTAGAGCATCATTTAAAAGCAAAGTAGATGTTTCTACTGAGAGAATACTTCAATTGTTGCATATGGATCTTTTTGGTCCAGTAACACCAGTGAGCACAAATGACGTGAAATATGCACTAGTAGTAGTTGATGACTACTCAAGATATACATGGGTCATATTCTTACTCAGTAAGAAAGAGACTCAGATAAAACTGCCTGAACTACTGAAAAGACTCAGTATTGAAAAGAACCTGAGTGTGGTCAAAATCAGATCAGATAAAGGAACTGAATTTATAAACCATATTATATCTGATTATTGTGCAGCAAATGGAATTACTCATGAAACATCAGCTGCAAGGAACCCTCAACAAAATGGTGTTGCTGAACAAGACTCTAAAAGAAGCTGCAAGGACAATGATAGTTGAAGCTGATATTCCTAAAAGATTTTGGGCTGAAGTTGTCAACACTGCATGCTATTCACAAAACAGATCCATGCTGACCAAGAGTCAAGGCAAAACACCATACGAGCTTTGGAATGAAAAGAAGCCTCTCGTTTCTTTCTTTCATGTGTTTGGTTGCAAGTGTTTCATACACAATAATGGTAAAGATCAGTTGAAAACATTTGATAGCAAAGCTGATGAAGGAATATTCTTAGGATATTCTGAAGTTAGTAAAGCCTTCAGAGTTTACAACTGTAGGACTCTTATTGTGGAAGAAACACCTCATGTTGTTTTTTATGAATCTACTTGTGTTCAGAAGAAACAAGAACATGATGCAGGAGAACTGACCAAGAGAATCACCAGACTAAGCCTGAAAAAGAATGACAAAACATCCTCTGAACCTGAAAAGAAGAAGTCAGTCACCTTCTATGAATGGAGTGACTCAGACCCAGACAAAGAAGTTCAGGATGGAACTCAGGATGGTGAGATTCAGGAAAGCCAACACACCAAAGGTGATCAATCTGAACAGACACCAGTTCAGACTCAGGTATGTGATGCCAATGAAGATGTGGTCACAGCTGAGGCAATTTCTGAATCTATCAACTAAAGGGGAACAAATGTCACTGACAATGTTCTGAATGGAATTTCCCCTGAGGAAGATGATTCCCTTTCTCCTTTTCTGTTGTTCCTTGAGTTTAATGAACTGCTTGAACCTAACATTTCAAATGTTGAGGATATTATTGAAGGGGGAACTTCTAGAAGAAGTTGGTTAGATAGTCATCCTACAAGTCAATTTGTGGGTGATCTGACTGATGGTGTTAAGACAAGAAGGTTCCATGGTGAAAGTGCCCTATTCTGCTGCTTCCTATCAGAGAAAGAGCCAACTGAGATTGAAGAAGCTCTACAAGATTCTCATTGGATTACTGCTATGCAAGAAGAGCTGAATCAATTCTCAAGGAATGAAGTATGGGAGTTAGTGGATAGGCCTGAAAGGCACAATGTTATTGGAACCAAGTTGGTATTCAAGAATAAAAGAGATGAGAACAACAATATTGTAAGAAACAAGGCAAGACTAGTTGCACAAGGTTATTCCCAAGAAGAAGGCTTGGATTATGATGAAACATTTGCACCTGTTGCTAGACTAGAAGCCATCAGATTGTTTCTTGCATATGTCGCCCCACATGAAGTTTCATACCATCGATGGATGTGAAAAGTGCATTTCGAACGGTGTGCTTAAAGAAGAGGTTTATGTGGAACAACCTCCCGGGTTTCGCATGAATGACCAAGTTTCTGTGCTCGTAAAAGCCTTGTATGGTCTTAAGCAAGCACCCGAGCATAAGACGATACCCTTTTCAGTTTCTTCATCGACCATGGTTTTATCAAAGGAACTGTTGATAGAACTTTGTCCAGATAGAAGATGGGGAAGATATCTTACTTGTTCAGGATATATGTAGATGACATCATTTTGGATCTCCAAGTCATCGGGCCAGTGAAAAGTTTTCTACACTGATGAAAGGTAAGTTTGAGATGTCTATGATGGGGGAGATGAATTTATTTCTAGGACTTCAAGTGAAACAATCAAAGGAAGGAATCTTCATCAACCAAGCAAAGTACACCAGAGATCTGATTGCCAAGTATGGTGTACAAAATTACAATGCAGTTAGAATTCCCATGAATACTAACTACAAGATGGATCCCTCGATCTCAAGGCAAATCAAGAAGTCACACCGATTATAGAGGGATCATTGGATCATTGCTCTATCTCACAGCAAGTAGGCCTGATATAACATTTGTTGTTGGGATATGTGCAAGATACCAAGCTAATCCTAAGGCTAGTCACATGGAGGCTGCCAAAAAGATACTGAAGTATCTTAATGGCACATTGAATAGAGGATTATGGTATCCAACTGATGATAACCTTGAATTAACTGGTTATTCAGATGCTGACTATGGAGGGTGTAGAATTGACAGGAAGTCCACTACAGGAACTTGTCAATTTCTTGGAAGTAAGCTGATATCCTGGTTTTCAAAGAAACATACCTCAAAAGAGCAACCAAGATTATCAAGTTGAATACATGGTCGCAGAAGCGGGCTTTGCGGCACAAATTCTTTGGCTCAGACAACAATTAAGGGATTATAAGGTTGTAGCCAATGAAGTACCAATATTTTGTGACAATTATAGTGCTATTGCTATTTCAAAAACTCCGGTATTGCACACCAGATGCAAGCATGTGGATATTAGACATCACTTCATCAGAGATCATGTAGAGAAGAAGAACATCAGGATGGAGAAGATTCATACCGATAGCAGAGAGAGCTCGATATCTTGACTAAACCTTTGGTCAATCAAGATTTCAGAACTATCAGTTGAATTAGGGATGTTAGATCCAGGTGTATAGAGTAAATCTGAAAAATTGAAGGTTTTCAGATGCATGAAGTTTCCTCAGGATTCTACTGAGAAACTCAGGATAAAATTGGAAATACTGAACTGAGTCTTGGGAAACTCTGTGTATCAAGGTCAAGATCAAGATTATATCGAAACCCATTCAAGATTTCAAAGATCATAATCGACATTTTATCAAGGTCAATACTCAGTAAGACTGATAGGAAAATTAGTCTGAAGAAGTAAAGACTCATGCAACTCATTTATTGCTTAAGTGAGTCTCAGTAATCATTTGCAATAAATACTAAAACACCTGAAGAGAATGTTTTGGGCGGGATCCTTGAAATGCCGAAGAAGGTCAACAGTCATTAATTGCTCTGATTCAATTAATCACCAATAAGGTTAAAATGGAGGCGTATTTTTTGTGAGATCGTCCTTTCGTATACCCGATTAGTCTGTGATTAATCTCAACCATTGATTTACATCAATCGATACAATTTCCCATGAATCGATCTATATATGCATTTGAAAATCCATTCAAGCCTATTTTCATAAACATTCATCTCCAAAACACTCTGCAAGTTCAAAACCCTCTTTGCCCAGAGAAAACCTTCGTCATTTTTAAACCCTACACTCAAAATCCTCAAAATGACTTTCTCCATATTTGACAAACTGGCTATTTCCAACAAGCCATGGTACGAGTATGTGGTGTCACTTGAGAGTTCCTCAAACGCTACCCATGAAGAAGATGCGCTTCATATGATCTGAATCGCAAAACTCACAAATCTTGTCGCAAGCCAACCGGAAGCCGAATTTTCTAAGGAGGTAATAGAGTTTATTTCGAATCTGAGACTAGATGATGAGGATGGTATCGAGTCCCAGATTACTGTTTCCCATCTAGAACATAGCTCGAAATACATAGATTTTGTACGGGAGTTGTATATAGTTCCCAGAAATTTAAATGATGTTTTTGAGTTGTGTGATAGAGGAGAGGATCCCACAACTTATATGTTAGGACGGGAGCAGGAATACCTTGATAGGATAACAGAGCATCCTATTAAGTTTGAGGCTACATTGTATAAACGGCATTTGAAGCCAAAATACAGAGTCTTGCTAGATATAGTTAGCAAGTGCATAATGAGTCGATCAGGGAGTTTTGAGCAGATAAGCACTCCCAAGCTTAGATTGATGGCTGCTATAGAGGACTCACCCACCACAGATTTCAATTGGTTGAAGTATTTGATCAAAGTGGTGAGTGACCAGGCCAAGCAGATCAAGAAGGAGGATGGATCGATCTCATTCAAAGGCAAAATTCTCCATGCGACCAAAATAGCTTTTATTTTGGAGATGTGCCGTGAAGAGGAGGATATTTTTGCCAACTCCACTCCTTTCCCAAAGTTTAAAGTGATGTATAAGCCTGTTGCTACCAAGAAGACTTTAAAGGGAAGAAAGAGAAGAAAGTGGAACCATCTGCTGCTGCTGAAGAAACCCATCAAGCCAGGGGGAAGGCTTTGATGGAGGTCAAGAGGGAGAAGGGTGAAGCATTGATGAAGAAGACCCTTGCTCCAAAGCTCAGAAGGATGGTGATTGCCACTGAGGAGGAGGAAAGTGAGCCTGAGGAGATACAACCTGAGGGCCAAAAAGCTCAAAAATCGCCTTTACAAGTATTGGCTCAGGTTATATCCACGACACAGGAGCAAACTTAGGAGCAAGTCTTCTCTTAGGTTCTTGAGACATCACTGAGCTCAGACAAGTTTTCTCAAGAAATTTTCCAAGGACCTCAGACCTCAGAGACAACTCAGACTCCTACTGAGGAAGTGCCAGCTCAGACCTCAGAGCCAGTTCAGATTCAGACTGAGGAGGTGCCTGTCCTAATCCTCAGATTTTGCTGAGCCTCAAGAGCTGTTGAACCTTGATGAGCTCCTGAGTGATCCATTCCTTGATCCTTCAACAGATTTTCCCACTGAACCTGAGAGCCCGAAGCTGAAGAAGGGCGAAGCTGAAGAGACAGAGTGGCGAAGCAAGGGGGAATGGTTCATTCTAGACCGGTACCCTGAGCTTAGAACATATCCTGACCTCCAAGATCTCTTCTTCAGATTGAGGTCAACAGTCTATATCCTCAACCAGACCTTGCCTGAAATGCTCAACATCGCTTCATTCAGAGGTGAAGACTGGTGGAATGAGGAGACAGTTGTGCTTACTGAATTCTATGGGTTCAGAAAAACCAAGCTCAGGATGAAAATTTCTTAATTTGTTGAGCTGGTGAAGAGGAAGATTGTTGAGAGGAAAGATGCTGAGGTTGGTGCCCCGAGCTCTAAAGATAAATCTCAAGATGGGGACCAACAAGGGGATGATGAGAGTCAATCTCGGATGGAGAAAGACAGTACTGATGCTGGAGAGCCTGCTGTCAAACATCCTCAGACTGAAGTTAGCCTTCAGGTAACTTTTGGCACTACTAAAAATTATGCCAAGATTACTGAAGTTTCTATCTTTAATTCTGAAATGTCTGATATGCAGACTGAGGCTCAGGTGGACACCCAAGCTCAGGTGGATACCCAAGCTCAGGATGAGACTGAAGCTCAGGCTGAGACTGATATTCAGGATGAGCAACCAGCTCAGGAAAAGCATCAAATCTCTTATGCTCCTGAGATTGACCTCACCCCAATTATGGAGAAGCTGGAGAAGGTTGGGCCAATCATGAACAAAGTTGCTCAGATTGAGGAGGTATTGGCCAACCAAAATCAGAAGATGGAAAGTCTGAGTTCTTCTTCAGAACTAGAGCAATTTCAGAACACTCTGACTGAGAAACTGACTGCCATGGAAGGAAAGATGGATGGAGTCAAAGCTGAATTGAGTGCAGAGCTGAAGCAAAAGTAGGAAAGGACTGAATTTCTTGAGGCCAAGCTGGTGGAGAAGAATGAGATGCTTGTCAAAAATGCTGTTGAGGAAATGAGCTCCATGCTCATGACCAAGATGACAGATATGTTCAAAGAAGCTCTCTCCAACCAGTTTACCCAGATGTCTAAAGAGTTCTCAATGGCGAAGAACCACCTGAGGAGGCTAGAAGAAGAGCAAGATCAGTTGGCGGGAGAGGTGCGTAGTGTCAGCAAGGAACAGTATCATATGGACATACTGCACTATCTAAACTTCTACCAAGGTATGATGCCAAGAAGGGGGAAAGACCCGGAGCTGACCTGAGAGTATTATTGGCACACACCTTGGATAGAAAGGCTGATAAAGAAGCTGAGAAGAAAGATATTGCTAAAGCTTTGCAAGAAGTTGAAGCCACTGAGAATCTTAAATTCAAGGAGGTGGAGAAGCCTGTCTACACTCAAGTTTCTGAAGAAACCATGCAAGAAGTAGCTGCTGAGAAGCTGATTGCTAGAAGAAGGGTTGGAACAAGCCAAGCTGGAGCTGAATTGCCTATCAAAAGGAAGGTTGTGGCATTTGTTGAGCCTGAAGGAAAAAGAGCTAAGGCTTCTAAGCCAACTCAGAGGAAGCTGATATTGGATATTGAAGAGTCTGAGGTAGAGCCGCAGAAAGAAGTCTTCAACACCAAAAGAGCTCTGAGATCACTCCAAGTCGAGCAAGCCAAGAAAACTGCTGCTTCAGTTTCTTGAGTACCCTTGATTAGAAAGAAGAAGGAAGAAGAGCAGAGGCGAAGGAGTGGTTTCAAGAAGTTTGCGAGCAAGAGGAGAGGGATCGCAAAAAGATGCAGAAGGGTTAACATTGACTAGTGGATGCCAATCCAGTTCAATGATGCGTGGGAAGAGATTAAAAGAACATTCTGGTTCTACTACGAAGTGCTGAGAGAATGGAGAGGGGAGAGCTCAGATTCTAATGAAGCTTTCATCGATTATCTGCTGACCTTCTATCCGAAGTACTTACAAAGCTGGATAAATCTTGCGGATGAAGGAAAGGTTCAGATCACAGCCCCTGGTCCATACTCATACCCTCCTCCTAGACTGGAGAATGACTTGGTGAATTAAACAGCCATTTCTCAGGAGATTGCTCAGTACGCCATTCAGTTGGGCCTGACAGGGAACAATCCTGATATCATCAAGGAGAGAGATGCACTGAAGAAAAGATATTATGGAATGTTTAACCTTGAAGTGCCTACTGATGAGGTGAAAGAAGAGAACTGAAGAGCCAGAGCTGAAGAGCTAAAAGAAGACTGAAGATCAAGACTCAGAAGACTCTTGTAATTTCTTATATTTTTGTCTTTTATTTTTCTGATAAGTTCATTGTAAGTTGTAATTGTCTACCATTCATCAATGAAACTTTATCATTTTTGCTCAAAGATAATACCTCATTATCTTACTTTACATGTCTTTACTTTTGATATGCCTGAATGTTGATTGGTGATGAAATTGTTGGGAGATTATTTGTAGGGAGATATACCAATATTGTAATAGGAAAAACTGAACCTTAGTATAGGTTAAGTATATTTGTAACAAGATGGTTTTGGCATCATCAAAAAGGGGGAAATTGTTGGGAGATGAATTTAATAAAGAAGATTTTGATTAGATCCCAAAACCCCTGAGTATGACATGTTCAGAATATTCTTGATAGTTGAGTCAGGATTCAGTTTTAGAGTGTTCAGGATGTTATCTGCACCGCGTATAGTCAGCAGATATAGATCAGGTTAGTTTCTGAAGATTCTGAAGACTCAGTAAGTTTCTGAAGAAAATGAAGTTTCAGTATGAAACTGAAGTTTCTGAAGTTTCAGTATGAAACTGAAGTTTCTAAAGACTCAGTGAGAAACTGAGAAACTGAAGACTCAGTGAGAAACTAAAGACTCAGTGAGAAACTGAGAAACAGAAGTTTAAGTATGAAACTGAGAAACTGAAGACTCAGTATGAAACTTAGAAACTGAAGACTCAGTATATCAGTCAGTATATCTGTGAACACTCAGAAGACACTGAAGACTCAGAAGAAACTGAAGACTCAGAAGACTCTGAAGACAAAGAAGACAGAAGACTGAAGACAAAGGATACTGAAGGCACAGTAATTACTGAAGACTCAGTAATGAACTGAATGCTCAGTATAAACCTGAATGTTCCGAGGCACTGAAAATATCTATCTGAAGGATACAATACTGAGAAAAACACGATTACTTAGAAGAATAGATATTGCCCAAGACATTCAGATACAGACAAAAGGAACTAAAACTAAGTGTTGTTAAGGTTATATCACTCAGAGATATTGACCAAAAAGAGCCGTTATGTTTGTCTACATTTAACTGAAGACAACAGCCAATCAGAAGAAGACAGCACTATACTTTACTGACACTGAAAGCGACAGGTCACTGAAGCATGTCAGTAGTACTATGTTCCAGACTGCAAAAAGTGGTGACTGGCTGCATGAAAAGCACTTTGCCTAAAACATGCTAGGGAGTGTCAAACCCTAAATATAGCCGTTCATCACTCACCATAAGAGGAAACTCATGGAGCTATCTCTTCCAACATATAGTTTTTCAAGAGTGACCTTGGTGTTTGCCTATAAATACTTGTGACCATCTACATTGAAGGTTACGGGAAATTTGTAAGCAACTCAAGAGCTCAAACTTATTATTGCAAGTCGAAGCACTCGAAAACCCAAGAATTTCCCAAGTGCTTTATTTCGAAGAGAGCTCATTCACTATGACTAGATTTGATAAGATATATCCAAAGCTTAGTAGAGATATCCTAGCCTTTGCATTGTACTTAATTGTAAAGGATATCTCATCCTAGTTGGAAACCAACCAAGAAACCCCAAACCCTTTGTAAGGTAGTTTGAGTGTGATTGTTGGTGAGTTGGAGTTGTAAAGAGTTAGTAAACTACAGAGGTAGTCAGAAAGCTCTAGAGAAGAAGTGAGTAAACTATCTTGGATAGTCAGAAAGCTTGTGTGTGTTTTGAGTAAGTAAACTACAGAGGTAGTCAGAAAACCTTAGGAAGTAGAAAGGTTAGTAAACTACAGAGGTAGTCAGAAAACCTTAGTAAGTGATTAAGGAATTTCTCTGAAGAGTCAGAGAGAGTGGACGTAGGAGCTTGAGTCTCTGAACCACTATAACTTGCTGTGTTATTTGCTTTCTGTACTGCATTGATTATCTGTTGCATAACTTTAACTGAAAGCATATTTTCACTGATACTCAGTTGGACTCAATCCACTGAAGTTGCATCTAACTGAATCACAGCCTTAATCACTATTCCATTAAAAGGAAGGTTTTTCAACAAAGCATAAAACGAGTATAAACTTAGGGCCAACCATTCCGCACATCTGAGTAGCTTTTCAAGCAAGCTCAGTAACTCTGAAAACTAAGGATCAATTGGGATTATCTGAGGTTACTGAAAGCAGCTCAGGATCAATGTCTCAGGTAGACTTTGACTCAGGGCGATCTGTGCTTCTCAGGGCCAAATCATCAGGACAACCTGACCCATCTGACCTCAGTGAAGAAAAAGTTTTAAAATCACTGAACACGTGTATTCCCCCCCATACACGTGTAAGACTCGTTTGCACCGGGACCAACACCAAGGCCTCTAGTTCTTCATAACAGTCAGAATAGAAGAACATGTCTTATCTGTTACCCATTCAATACGACATAGCGCACTAGTATAAACTAATGGCCAAGACAAGCCACTAACAAGTTTATACTACAACTTAAACCAATAGTTATGTCCAGAACTATCTCAGTTGTGAATACTGTTTATATCTTATAAGGAACTTGACAATGTGATCTTCTGTGTGACTACAAACCCACCACATAGTCTACAATATAAGATAAGCAGACACATAAGCAATTTATTAGAATGCAATAATGTGAAAAACCATTTATTTCAGATAATAAGGAAATTGAATATACATCCACAAAAGCTCACTAAAAGTTTGCTTTACAGTATACACCAACAATCTCCCACTTATACTAAAGCTAAACTTTTAGTATACACATCAAGCCATAACAATTCTCCCACTTATACTAAAGTCTAGCTGTAATACATCGTAAACCAAGACACTATACATGTTTCTCAAAGACTTTTATTGCCAGAGTCTTTGTGAAAGGATCAGCCAGGTTGTCCAACGATGCAATCTTAGCCACAGCCACGTCTCCTCGATTTACGATGTCTCGTATAATGTGGTACTTTCGCTTTATGTGTTTACTAGCTTTGTGGACTCTAGGTTCTTTTGAGTTTGCCACTGCACCCGCGTTATCACAATAAATTGTGATACACCTCGGCATACTCTTAGAAACCCCTAAGTCCAGTAAGAAACTACGTAGCCAGATAGCCTCCTTAGAAGCTTCTAAGGCAGCTACGTACTCGGCTTCCATAGTGGAGTCCGCAATGCATTCTGCTTTAAACTTCTCCAAGATATGGCTCCGCCTCCCAGCATAAACATATAAACCGAGGTAGACTTCCGTTCATCTCGATAAGCTTGGAAATCTGAATAGGTATAACCCAAAGGAATCATGTTGTCTGACTGGTATACCAGCGCATAATCTCGAGTCCTTTTCAAATACTTGAGAACGTGCTTGACAGCTATCCAATGCCCTTGACCAGGGTTAGACTGATATCTCGCTACCATGCCAACTGCATAGCAAATATCAGGCCTCGTACACAGCATTGCATACATAAGGCTTCCTACAGCTGATGCATAAGGAACGTTAGCCATTTCCTCTATCTCCTTCTGTGTCTCAGGACACATATCCTTAGATAGGGGAACTCCATGTTTGAAAGGTAGTAAGCCTTCTTGGAGTTTTGCATGCTGAAATGAGCAACCACAGTATCAATGTAAGACACTTGAGATAAACACAACATTCTCTTTTTTCGATCACGAATGACCTTAATACCAAGAATGTACGATGCTTCTCCCATGTCCTTCATTTGAAACTGCTTTGAAAGCCACACCTTTACGTCTGATAATACTTTCACATTATTGCCAATAAGAAGAATATCATCTACGTACAGTACCAAGAATACCACTACGTTTCCGTTACTCTTCTTGTACACACAACTTTCATTTTGACATTGTTCGAATCCAAAAGATTTGATCACCTCATCAAAATGAATATTCCAAGACCTGGAAGCTTGCTTCAGCCCATAAAGAGACTTTTTCAGCTTCCAGACTAGATGCTCTTGGCCTTTCTTCACATAACCCTCGGGTTGCTGAATATAGATATCCTTATCCAACTCTCCATTAAGGAAAGCTGTCTTGACATCCATTTGCCAAATCTCGTAGTTCATGTGATTAACTATGGATAAGAAAATCCGGATTGACTTTAGCATGGCTACTGGTGAAAAGGTCTCGTCATAGTCGATTTCTTCTTTCTGGGTAAAACCCTTTGCCACCAACCGTGCTTTAAGAGCAACAATCTGCCCATCAGATCCTCTCTTACGTCTGTAGACCCACTTTCACCCAACGACTTTCTTATCGTGGGGAAGTTCACTTAGGTCATACACTTCCATAGCATCCATAGATTCAATCTCTGAATCCATAGATTTGTGCCAAGACTCTGCATCTTTGTCTTGAATTGCCTCATTGTAAGTCCAGGGATCGTTATCATCATGTTCATCATCTGGAATCAAGTCCGCAGACTCTCCCAAAAACATGAAACGATCAGGTTGACGAACAACCCTCCCACTACGACGAGGCAATGTATACAAGGGTTCATCAGAGTAACCACATTGTGTAGTCTCTTGTGGTATTTCCTCTTGCACACTTGGTGTGCCATTGTCTCCCCTCAACTCATTTAGAATGATTTCACTGTTGGACTTATGCTCATTCATATAGTCTTCCTCTAAAAACCGGGCATTGGTACTCACCATCACCCTCTGATCATTAGGACTATAAAAATAACCACCTTTCGTTCCTTTAGGGTATCCTACAAATAGCCGTACTTTAGTTCTAGGTGCCAACTTATCAGCTTCCTTATTCAGCACATGTGCTGGACAACCCCAAATCCGAATGTGGTTTATATTAGGCTTTTGCCCAGACCACAATTCGATTGGAGTTTTTGGAACTGCTTTAGAAGGTACGTAATTTAGAAGGTACACTGTCGTTTCCAAGGTATATCCCCAAAAGGAGGTGGGTAATGAAGCATAACTCATCATCGATCTCACCATCTCCAATAGAGTCTTATTCCTTCTCTCAGCCACGCCATTCTGTTGGGGAGTACCAGGCGCGGTGAGCTGGGATGTAATCCCGTTCTCTAGTAAGTGTTGCCTAAATTCATTGCTAAGGTATTCGCCACCACGATCAGATCATAGTGACTTGATACTCTTACCATGACGGTTCTCCACTTCTGCCCTGAATTCTTTGAACTTGCCAAAGCATTCAGACTTGTGGCGCATCGGGTAGATATATCCATATCTTGAGTAATCGTCAATGAAAGTGACGAAATACTCAAAACCACCTCTAGCTTGAACAAACATGGGCCCACACAAATCAGAGTGAATCAATTCCAACACACCATTGGCCCTATTCCTCTTAGCCTTAAAAGGCCTCGAGGTCATCTTTCCCTCCAAACAGGATTTGCAGACTGAGAATGGTTCCACTTGGAGAGACTCCAAAAACCCACTACTTACCAGTCTTTGAATCCTCCTCAGATTGGCATGACTCAACCTTAGGTGCCAAAGGTATGTTTGATTCAACTTAGAAGGTTCTTTTCTCTTATTTGATGATGACGATGAATGAGCTTCAGTCACAGTATGGTATGCACAAGTAATAGTATAAAGATTATTTTCTAACACGCCAGAAAAGATTAAAGAGTCATTTCTCATACTAAAAACTTTGTCATTAAAAACAACTGAGCATCCATCCATAAATAACTTCGAAACTGAAATTAAATTCTTCCGAAAACTTGGCACGTATAAAATGTTCTTTAATACTAAAATAGAATTAGAAAAACATAAGTGCACATCTCCCACTGCGACCACTGCTACTGTCGCAGCATTGCCCAAACTGATAGTAATCTCGCCCTCACTCAGTTCCCTTGTATGCAGAAACCCCTGTAAGGTATAACAAACATGATCAGTGGCTCCTGTATCTACTACCCAAGAAAAGGCAGAACAAGCTGCGAAACATGTTTCAACAACCAGAGCAAGAGACGTACCAGAGTTGTCCTTTTTCAGGAGAGGACAATCAGAATTCCAGTGTCCTGTCTTGTTGCATTTGAAGCATTTACCTTTCGGCTTTTTCACGCCACCAGAAGGCGCCACTTTCTTGCTCCCACTGCTTCCACTACCTTTTTTCTGTAAAGGCTTTTTCTTCTTCCCGCCCTTAGACGAAGAAGGTCCAGCTTGAATAGAAACATGAGCCTGTGGTCCCTTACCCTTACACATGAGACCCTCCGCCGCGACCAATTCCGCAAGAAGCTCGGCTATGGTATAGTCCTTCTTACTCATGATCACGTTTAAACGGAAGTTTTCAAAGGACTTTGGGAGCTAGTTCAGGATCATATCGATCTTGGTATTACCATTGATTTCTCCTCCGAGGACTTCTATCTCATTCAGATATTCCATCATCTTGAGACAGTGGTCCCTCACGGACGCTCCCTCTGGCATAGAGGTTGACATAATGCGCCTTATAGCCTCAAAACGGGCAGCCCTATCTTTCTCACCAAAAATCTCTTTTAGGCTCAACATCATATCCGCGGCATTAGGCATGTTTTGATGCTGCTGTTGTAAAACATTTGACATCGAGGCCAAAATGTAACAATGAGCCATCTCATTAGCCTTGTGCCACTTCTTATGAGCCTCCTTTTGCTCTTCAGTGGAATCGGGTTCCAATGGGGCAGGAGCACGTGTATTGAGCACAAATTTGTACAAACTTGCAACTAGGACAATGTCCAAATTTCTTTTCCAATCCAAATAATTCAGACCAGTAAGCTTATTTTGATTTAAAATAATCGAAAACGGGTTGAGTGACATCATCATAATTATCTGAAATAAATAAAATGCAAGCAGGCATTAAATCACATGAATTGAAGCATAAACCAACATTTAATACAACCTCCAACAGCCCAACAAACACACACGCAAGCCACGTTAGGGTGGTCATTTACGTATGTGTTTGTCAACCAGACACCCAGTCTTTGATTTCGATATCACGTTAACCTATCCTTATGACGAACGAAATCAACAGTCGGACCTTAACTGGCCATGTGAATTAGAATAGGGACCCCGTTGGGGAGTTATATTAAAATTCACATCTGAGTGATGACCACTATTTAACTGTAGGAACCACTATTCATAATTGACGAGCTCATCAAGAGAACACGTCGATAGCAAACAATTCCCTATAGTTATCTTGAATTATTCTTTACTGATGAACTCATGTGTGACACATCCATTGGGGAGGACCACACACTTCATCTAAAGATTAAAATATTTTGACTAGAAGTCTTAACTAGTAAGCTCGTGACTGCTGCATCCGTTAGGGGGAGACTCCAAGGTCCCATGAGCAACAAACACCTTACTTAAAGACCAATTGTGGAGGCCAATGAATTAATTAAATTTCACATCTATGTCACTCAGTCATTTGTAACATGAACGTTATTTACAGGCATAGCATATCATGAGAAAAAAAACACAAGCATGCCACAACAAAACAAGAAGCGATAAATAAAAGCATAAATAAATGCACATCTATCGCAACCCCTTGTAAAACTATCAAAAATAGCCTATTCTAAGCTATTACAATGATAAATGAAGGGAGCAGATGGATGCCTCGCATCGGCCTCTCACGCAAGGCAAACTGCTCGATTTCTCATCCACCGACTTAAACTGGTAGAAAACTTCATCAAGGAAATTGAATTAGCTCTTGCCACAGGTGGTCGTGGCATATCTATGAGATTTGTAGAGGACCTCACGAGGTTTTTGAAATATGGTTATAATAGGAAAATTGACAACCGAGTCAAAAGTTTTGGCCAAAACGGTTTTAACCGACCAATGGCCATAACCCTAACTCTAATCGTCCGTTTTCCATATTATCCTCCAACCTCCATCGCGATCAAATACAACAATAATGAGCACCCTATTACAGTGATCTATGAAAAAAGCTTACATCTACCCCCACTTCTTATCTGGTGGGAAAAAACCGATTACAAACTCACTTAGGGTTGCGATAGAGAAACAGATTCAAACACGATGAAAACAGAAACGATATCTACAAACGAAAATGTTTCAGGTAGAGCCAATAATCTACGAATCCAGGCTCTGATACCAATTGATGGAACACGCCAGTGAGGACGGTCTGTTGCAAGGATCGATATTGGATGCCAAACAAATACATAATAAAATAAAACCTATACGCATCTAAAGCAAAAGGTCAAATTTCTTTACCCTTGAAGATCGAGGTGTTGATTCCACTACAGATCTTCTAGTCTGTCTCCCAGCCTCGTCCGAATGCCGAGTGGATAGCAATCTGTCGAACGTGGAGAAGGCGCCTGCTGTTTCGTTTTCTCAAACCCAAATTTGCCCGGCTGCTGAAATTTTGGTTTCGTGTGCTTAGGGTTTTGGATGAAACTAGGCTCCTTTATTTATACTCCTCAGGTTTCGTGGGCCAGACTAGGGATCCACTAGAAGGTATAGGGTTTGGGCTTCTTCCGGACCCAAATATTCTTATGTTCAGCCCAGAACATTTATTTGGCCCGAGAACATTAATTCATCCCACTAGAGAATTAATGTTGCACTCATGTCCTATCCCGAATCGAATCAGGGCTTCTATTAGACTTTATAATTCCCCGTGTTAATGATATCGCACGTCCATTAATTATTAAAGCTTCCGACTGCTTTAATTAATTAATATCTATTATTCCTTGAGTAGTACCACTCAACCTTATTGTCGTATGGATTAAATCCACCTGCAGGGTTTAATACGACAATCCTTTATGAGTTTCCTCAAGGGGACGTCATCATCCTGGATGTCCAAGACACGTTGCCCCAATGACAATAAATAGATATCATGCGAGCGATGTCACTACCCAAAATACAAAGTGTGAGAGATCTACCAAGATTCTCACCTATAGTAAATCAAAGCAGTGAACAAACACCCCGCATATCTAAATACCACACTTAGGGTTGAGAATTACAAAAGTCACCAAGACCTCTTGTTCTTCATAACAGTCAGAATAGAAGAACATGTCTTATCTGTTACCCATTCAATATGATATAGCGCACTAGTATAAACTAATGGCCAAGACAAGCCACTAACAAGTTTATACTACAACTTAAACCAATAGTTATGTTCAGAACTATCTCAGTTGTGAATATTGTTTATATCTTATAAGGAACTTGACAATGTGATCTTCTGTGTGACTACAAACCCACCACATAGTCTACAATATAAGATAAGCAGACACATAAGCAATTTATAAGAATGCAATAATGTGAAAAACCATTTATTTCAGATAATAAGGAAATTGAATATATATCCACAAAAGCTCACTAAAAGTTTGCTTTTCAGTATACACCAACATGAATAATATTGTGGCTCAATATTTATAATTCAAAGTCCATTGGAAGGTCAAATCTTAATTCTCCTAAAGGCCCCTTTAGTAGCCCAAAGATAAAGTCCAATAACTGGAAAAGGTAATTAAAATAAAAAGAAATATTGTTGCCTATTTTTCTTGATTTTTTCGAAAATAATTAAGAAGGAGAGAAAAAAAAATTTCTTGATTTTCTTGGAAATATTTTATGGAAAATAAGTATTCTTGAGATACAAGTTTATCCCATAAATTCAAGATAAGTAAAAGATCTTATATCGCAATAGCCCACGTTATAGTTACAGGTAGTTGCACGTTTCTAGCAACTTACCTCATATATTTAGAATGTCTGATTTATTGTCTATGGTTCAATTAAGACCGTTAGTTTGACTAATAGCTCGATATATGAGGACCTATGGGTCACACAACAAGTAATGGTTGTTTCTAATTACAGTTGGTTGATTAAATATTATATTGGATATTAATATTTAATTTATGGAGAATATAATAATAATTATATTTAGAATTAATTATTATTACTATTTAATTAAATTATATTTAATTAAATAGGATTCCCAATAATAATATATGGAATATTATTGTGGGATTTGATATATATGGAATCAAATCCGTAGAGATTTGATATACATGGAAATCAAATCCGTATAGATTTTTGTACATGGGAATTAAATCTATGGGATTTAATTTACAAGATTAGGGATTTTATTTCCTAATCAGGTTAGCTTAAGATTTAAGCTGAGCCTCCCCTATATATATGAGCTCTTGGGAATTTATAATAAAAGACTTCATATTTCTCCATAAAATCTCTAAGTTAGAATTTTCTTAGCAAATTCATCTCGGGGATTCAACGCTGGCAGATCTGTGCGAATTGGTAAACGACTGTTACGTGGATACCACAGTTGAGGAATTCCTGTACGAATTGCTATAAGAATTATATTTACGTTTACCCGTATTTAATTATGTAATTATATGTTCATTGTTGGTGAACTATTAATTTCCGCTGTGCATGTATTACGTGTTTACGTGCCTCTAAATTCCAACAGTGGTATCAGAGCTTCAGGCTCTTGTTTTTAATTGCATAAAATTGGTTTTTAAATTATTATTTTTTTTTAAAAACCATAGGGGCATGGTTTTATTGGACAAACCGCACCCCTATCTCTCCTTTATTTGGTTCCGCTCGCTCGTCCTCTTTTTATCGTCTTCCCTAAATTAGGGTTTCCCCTCTGGGGATTCCGTCATTGCATGTCCCTCACCCCACGGCCGCCGGCGCTACACCGCGTCGCTGAAGGCTGGCGCCAGGCGCCGCACCTCGCGACGGGTGCTGGAGTCCACGGTATGGCCCGCGGCATTTCCCCATCTCGACTTCGTCTTCGAGATGTCTTCCCTATTTTCATATCTATTCACGGCGGTGCGCCCCTCTATTCGGCTCAATTCGCGGCGGTGCGCCACCAATTCGTCCTGATTTTGAGGTGTCGACGCTTGGGCATTTTTGAGGTTTGACTGGTGTGTCCGTCTCGATGTGCTTCAAGGCGGCGTGCCACTGGATTCGAGACGAACCAGTGGTAGCACGTTGTCGACTCGATCGTCTTTCTCGCTGTCTTTCTGGTTTCGAACCAGTTCAATTAAGGGGTAGCATCTCCACGCGTGCCCCTTCCGCTTCGCTCTCGTTCACTGTGGTGAGTCGCCCACACGCGATGCGCGGCGGTGGCGACTCGCGCCCGTTCGATTGGCCGTGCTCGTCGAGTCCCTTCGTCTGTTTCCGTCGCCCCTATTCTTCTTGAACTGAATCTGGACAGGTTTTTTTTTGTTTTAGTTCTTGTTCGATTAATTGGGACTAATTAATTAGATTAATTTGTTGATGAAACGATGATGATGAAATAGATTAATCTGGAATTTGGGTATTTGGGTGTTCGATTTTTCGGATTGGATCTGATTTGCAAAGGGTGATGATGTAGGAGGTTTGTTTTGCAAATTCGATTTGAGATAGGCCCTCCCGTGAAATTTTAGAAATTGCCTTGAGCCCCCGGGAATAAAATAAATTAAAATTTATTTTTGGGAATTTTAAAGGATTTATTAAAACCCACTGTTAACTTGTTTACTCGTTTAAATTAATTAACTTATTTTATAGTCCGCATTACTTGTGATGTTGCTCGGCATGACTCATGATATACATAGGCAATGTGAAAGAATGGGTCCCTTCTAGATGCTAAAGTATCTAAAGGATCTCATTTTGAGATTTATGAAGTGATGAGAGATCTGTTCAGATGCCGGTTAGCAAAACAAAGGAAGATTACATCTCATGTGCTAATGATGATAGGTCTAATTGAGAAACTTGGTAATTTAGGCATTGAGCTAAAAGACCAACGTTTTCATTTATGCTATTCTCTAGTCGCTCCCGGATTCATATTCTAGCTTCATCATGAACTACAATATGAATAAGACGGATGTGACCATGTCTAAACTTCACAACGTGCTCAAGACTTTTGAGCTCACTATCACTAAAATGATGTTCAAAAGAAGGAGCGGGTAGACAAGGATGTGTACCTCTACTGTAGGTAGAAGAGGGCACCGGAAGAAGGACTGTAAAGTTCTGGTTGCTGAAAAGAAGGCACTGGGTGCTTCTGGCACTAGAACATGTATGTTTGTTATTAAGATAAGCATGTCCACTAATAGCACTAACTGCTTGGTATTAGATACTGGATGTGGCTCACACATTTGTAAGAATGTGAAGGGGCGCATTTGTCTTAGGGCAGTTAGGGCGGGTGAAGTCGTCTTACACGTGAAAACGGAGCAAGAGTTGCTACTGAACGTGTGGGGACTTATGTGTTAGACTTACCCTTTGGTTTTAGATTAGAACTTAATGATTGTCATCTAGTTCTTTCTATTACTCGCAACATATATTTGTTGCATTGTGGATATGATGTTCTTAATATACAAAGTAAAAGACTCAAACTTAGTAATCATGAAAACCCAACTTACTTATGGCATTGTAGACTTGATCATGTAAGTGAGAAAGGAATTGCAAGGTTAAGAAAGTTAGACTACTTAACCCCATTTGACTTTGAGTCTTATGAAAATTGCGAATCTTGTCTCATGGGCAAGATGATCAATAAACCCTTTATGAGAAAGAGGTGCATGCCAAAGAAGTTCTAGAGTTGATCCACAGTGACATACGTGAACCATTTCCCACTCTAGCTAGGGGTCACTTCGGTTACTTCATCACTTTTACTGGCAATTTCTCAAGAAACGGACATGTGTATCTTATGAGACACAAATCTGAATCTTTTGAGAAATTCAAGGAGTACAAAGCTGAAATAGAGAAACACCTTGGTAAGAGTATTAAGACTCTTCGATCACATCGAGGAGGTGAATACCTTAGCCATGAATTCACTGATTATCTGAAGTTGCATGGAATCCAATCCCAATGGACTCCTCCCGGAACACCCCAAATGAATGGAGTTTCCGAAAGGAGAAACCGAACCTTGTTAAACATGGTGAGATCCATGATGAGCTTTTCCTCTCTTCTGACATTTTTATGGGGATACGTGTTACAAACCTCAATCTACATTCTGAATAGGATTCCATCTAAATCAGTTGAGCATGCACCATATGAACTATGGTGTGGCAAGAAGCCAACTTTTACACATATCAAAGCATGGGGTTACCCCGTGATTGTGAAAAAAGATGCTTACCGACAAGTTGGAATCCAAAGGTGAAAAAGGTTACTTTGTGAGATATCCTAAGGAAACTAAAGGATATTACTTCTATCTACTTGAGAAACAAACATTGATTGTTTCTAGGCAAGCCAGGTTCCTCGAAGAAGACTATGTCTTTAAGAAACAAGGTCATAAGATGATAGAACTTGAAGAAATTCAAGAACCACAGAATAACCTAGAGACTGATAACTTGTCAAAGAAACGTGACAAGGAATCAGTGGGAGCATTCAACAACTCTCATGGTGGAAGTTTATCACTAAGTGATCCTCTTTAAGCCAGTGGGAGCATAATTGGAGTTGCATTGCCTTCGCGACGAACTCCAAGTGGGCTGAATGAGAACAACATAGTTCAAACTTTCGCCCAAGAGGCATCTAAAAGTGCAGCAATTGAGGACTCTCCGGACATTGATGAAATCGATGCACCACAAAATTTTCACGATCAGAATGTACAGCCTGCACAACCACAACTCCGTAAGTTAATTAGGAATCGTAATCCGCCCATTAAATACGGTTACCTCTTGGAGGAACTCGATAATGTGGACATCTGGATAAGGATGATCCTAATTCTTACTTTGAAGCAATATTAGATATTGACTCAGAGAAGTGGCATGAAGCTATGAAATCCGAGATGGACTCGATGTACACCAATCAAGTCTGGGACTTGGTTGAGTTGCCTAAAGGGGTTAGACCCATAGGTTGCAAATGGGTCTTCAAGCGTAAGACCAATGCAAATGTCAAAGTACAAACCTACAAAGCTAGGTTGGTGGCAAAGGGTTATAGTCAACTCGAAGAAATTGACTATGACTAGACTTTCTCACCAGTTGTGAAGATCAAGTCCATTCGAATTTTACTTGCGATAGAAGCATACTATGATTATGAGATTTGGCAGATGGACGTTAAAATAGCTTTCCTCAATGGCAACATTGATAAGAAAGTGTTTATGACTCAACGGGAAGGTTTTGTATCAAAGCCAAAATCTCATGTGCAAGCTTAAACGATCTATTTATGGATTGAAGCAAGCTTCTAGGAGTTGGAATATCCAGCTTGATGAGGTTGTCAATGTTGTTGTTGTTAGTGTTAGTGTCCTAGAGACAATCCATTGTAAGGACATAATACTCACATAATATTCAATATTGGTTTAATATTATTATTTATTTAATATTAAATGTATGGCTTTATACTCATTAGAATATTATGTTTGATTGTTTGCATTTATTCTTATATGTGTTCCCTTGAATCACTGCTGTCATTGGGTGAGTGAGAACTCAGATAACTTAAGCATGATTCTTAAATAGCCCCAATCGAGGATCATCAAGAAAGGGATATTAATGATGCAATGGAGATTGGTGTGCGATCTGCATCATCCTCTTAGAGAGTGTAGTAAGGTCTCACTTACTACGCGATACTAGGTATCTCATGATGGATGCACAAATACCTTAGAGGGTATTGGTATACCCATCCGAGAAACCGTTTGATGTAGTTCCACTATATGTGTCTACGGGTATCTCGGTTAGTGGGAGCAATGCGATACTCCTTTGAATTGAGGTCAATACGCACGACATGTGTGGAGTGATGAACTTTGACCATGACCGACGCTTGTACCCGTCTATGGGTAGATATGGCTTGGATTGGGTTCATCACGAAGTGCATGTGCGTGGTAGTTGAACCAAGAAAATGATTCATTCCTCAAAGTGGATTTATAGAGAATACTCATCTTCTCATCATAATTGGATCTAAGTCATTGGCCAATGCACGTCAACTTAGACTTTGTGGCTAAGTGTGACATTAATAATCATTTAGTGATTTGAGATAAATTGATTTAGTTATTTGAATAGGCACTTCATTATGTTCAAGATTAATTGAGTATTCGTGAATGAAATGAGGAAATCGCAATTGCCCACGTTACAGTTACAGGTAGTTGCATGTTTCTCGCAACGTACCTCATATATTGAGAATGTCTGATTTATTGACTAGGGTTCAATTAAGACCGTTAGTTTGACTAATCGCTCGATATATGAGGGCCTATGGGTCACACAACAAGTAGTTCCCTTTTACGGATTATAGTTGGTTGGTTAAATATTAAATTGGATTTAATATTTAATTTATGAAGAAGAAATTAATAATAGATTAATTTGGAATTAATTATTATTAATATTATTTAATTGAATTTGATTTAATTAAATAGGAATTCCCAATAATTATATTTGGAATGTAATTATAGAATTTAATGTATATGGAAATAAATCGTAGAGATTTTCATATAAGGCATTTAAATCCGTAGAGATTTATATTTAGGGAATTAAATTAAAGGAATTAATTTAATTCATGATTAGGGTTTTTATTTCCCTAATTGGGCTAGCTTAAGATTTAAGCTGGCCCTCCCCTATATATACAGACTCTTGAGAATTCACAAACAACGTAACTTCATATTCTCTCCATAAGATCTAAAGTTTGGATTTTCCTAGCTGATTCAACTTGGGATTCAACACTGGCAAATTCGTGCAGATCCGTTCTTGGGGATTACGTGGATACCATAGTTGAGGAATCTGCTCTACAGTAATTGTAAGATTCCTTGTTATGATTACTGTAATCCTTTGTGCAATTAATTGTTCGTTGTTGGTGAACTTTAATTTCCGCTGCGCATGTATTACGTGTTTACGTGCCTCCATAATCCAACAGTGGTATCAGAGCTCAGGCTCTTGTTTAATTGCATACAAAATTGGTTTTGTTTTTAAAATTAAAATTTTATTTACGAAACCGGGTGCGGCTGCCTTTTGTTTGACAAAATCGTACCCCTTTTTTTATTTTGTCTCCTTGGCTCGCCCTCTCCAATGAAAACATAGGGTTTTCTGGTTTGTATCGCCTCCTTGATCCCTTCCGTCTCGCCGGCTGCTCACTGGTATCCGCGACGCCGCTCGAGTCGGCGGCTTTATGTCATAACTCGCGGTGCTCGTGCGAAGCCGTGGCACCGTGCGCGACGGCGAATTAGATTCACCTCGCTGTCCCTTGCCTCGCGAATCGGTGCGACTTGCTCGCATCCCTTTCCATCGCCGCACCTGGTTCTCCGTTCGATTCACTTAACCACCATCTCGATTCCTCGGAAGTCGCGACCGTACGCTCATTGACTGGTTCAGACGATGGAGGTGCGTCGCGGTTCCCGTCGATTTTCAATTTGATTCGGCCCATTTCGAAATTTGGGGTGAGTCGCATGGTGTGCCAGTGGTTTGCCCTGGTTAGCGCACCTAACCTATTTCGATTGGGTCATGACTTTGCGCGCGTGCCCTTTTGACCCTTCCGTGATGGTGGCGAATCGCCCGCACGCGCCTAGCAGCGGCGGCGACTCGCCCGCGCCCGTTGATGCCCTGTTTCAATTCTGCCCTTTTACTGGTTTCGATCGAGTTCCATGAAATTCCAGTTTCTGGGTTCTCGATGTATTGCTTGTTTCGTTCGATTTCGTTCTCTCGGGGTCCGATTTCGATTGTTATAGTCGAACAAATTTGATGAATTGATTGGATTAATTCTGAAATTGTTAATGATTCGGGTTGGTATTTGAAAACGGTTGTCCCAAAATACAGATTGGATGCTGTCAGATTTTGGGCGGTGATGGCGGAGGGCTATTCTGCAAATCAATTTTTGGAATAGGCCCTCCAGTGCAATTTTGGAAATTGCATCTGAGCCCCTAACAACAAAACAAATTAAAATTGTGACCTTAAAATTAATTTGATTAATTTAATAAGATTAAAAGTTGGACTTTTAATAATAATAATTAATTTGATTAATTATTAACTTTTAATAATTTAAAATCGAATTTAAATTGGATTTTGAAATTTGGTTTAAGATGAATTATTAAATCCCACTTATTTAACTTGTTTATTATTTAAATTCGTTAATACTTTTACGTCCGCGTTATAATTATTTGGGTAGGCGGCACCCAATAACTGTTGGACCGTATTTATTGTTTGGGTAGACGGCGCCCACATAAGTGTTAGTCCGTGTAATGTCATGTTTGGGTAGGCGGCGCCCATTAATTGCTCAAATATTATATAGATTAACATGTTGGATCTCGATTAAGCAATTAATACCCCGCCTTTAAAATGTTCCTCACTAAAATAGAGTTTTTTCATTGAATTGAAACGATGTCTTCCATCTAAATTAAAAGTAAACCGGGGATTTCGTTCCAATAGGTATTTAAGACCAAAGTGTTTTGCTCGGATCTACATTCAATGGGACTTTTATAGGGACACGCAGTGTCCCGCTTGATGGTTGTAAACCAACTTAACTTTATTTATACAGCCAAAGCTGGGAAACGAAAGCTAAGGGACATCCGATTAAACTAGGTTTAATCAACTAGGAATTGCAAATTTTGCAATTGGTTTGGAGACCTACCAGTTCTGCTATCATAGTATTCAGCCAAAGCTGGGATTATGATAGTAGGAATGTGGATCTTAGTCCATTATGATTTATATTGGATATAAATTCGTATTCTTCCGATGAGGTCGTTGAATATGTGAAAATAATGGAGACAAAATAAATTGAAAGGCCATATTTATTTTGATTGCTGAATATTGATCATAGGAATTATGTGTTTTAATTCCCATTTTATTTTATTTCTCTAGGATTGTTGAAATGAATAACTTATCACTGAGAAGCATTTTGGAAACGAACAAATTGGTTGGGCCAAATTTTCTCGACTGGCACTGAAACGTGCGTTTGGTGCTCAGGCAAGAAAAGATTGAGTACGTGTTGGACACACCAATCCCTGCTACCCTGGAGGCTGGTACTGAAGAAGCCGAGGCTCAGAAGAAGCATCAAGATGATGCTTCCCAGGCTCAGTGTGTTATGCTACTCGGGATGACTCTCGAATTGCAAAGGCCGCATGAGAAGATGCTTCCCTTCGAGATGATCAAACATCTGAAGGATCTCTTTGATTCTAAATCTCGTTCCGAGATTTACGAAGTGATGAGAGATCTATTTAGATGCCGACTTTCTGACGGAGGGAAGGTTTCTCCTCATGTATTGAAGATGATAGGGCTAATCGAGAAGCTTGGTCGGTTGGGCATTGAGCTCAAAACCAACGTTGTTGTTTATGCCATTCTTCAGTCACTTCCTGATTCATATTCGAGTTTTGTAGTAAACTTTAATATGAATAAGACGGAATCGACTACGCCCGAGCTGCATAACATACTAAAGACCTTTGAGTCTTCCACTGCTAAGAAAAAGCCCATGCTCATAGTGAGTGCCTCTACTTCTTCTGCTCCGAAAGGAAAGAAGAAGCTAAGGGGCAAGGCAAAGAAAGGCTCTAAGCAGAACTTCCTTAAGCCCAAAGGTGGAATTCAAAAGAAGGAGAGGGTGGACAAGGATGTATGCCTCCACTGCAAGCAGAAGGGGCATTGGAAGAAGGACTGTAAGGTTCTAGCAGCTGAAAAGAAGACACAAGGTGTCTCATCCACTGGAACAGGTATGTTTGTTATTGAGATAAACATGTCCACAAATGATACTAACTGCTGGGTATTGGATATTGGTTGTGGCTCACACATTTGTACTAATGTGTAGGGTCTCAAGCATAGCAGGGCAGTTAGGCCAGGTGAAGTTGCCCTACACGTTGGGAATGGAGCAAGAGTTGCTGCTGAACGTGTTGGCATTTATGTTTTAAACTTACCCTCTGGTTTTAGACTTGAACTGAATAATTGTTATTTCGTTCCTTCTATTACTCGCAACATTATTTCTATTCCTATGTTAGACATTGAAGGGTTTTCCTTCCATTTTGCAAACAATAATTGTTATTTTTCGCTTAATGGTGATGTTTATGGAAATGCTCCTTTATCGAATGGTTTATATTTGTTGCATTGTGGACATAATATTCTTAATATACAAAACAAACGACTCAAACTTAGTAATCATGAAAACCCAACTTACTTGTGGCATTGTAGGCTTGGTCATGCAAATGAGAATAGGATCGCAAGGTTAAGGAAGTTAGACTACTTAACCCCATTCGACTTTGAGTCCTATGGAAACTGCGAATCTTGTCTCAAGGGCAAAATGACCAACAAACCATTTTCTGGGAAAGGGGTTCGTGCTAAAGAAGTTCTAGAGTTGATCCACAGTGATGTCTGTGGACCATTGCCCACTCTAGCTAGGGGTCACTTCGCCTACTTCATCACTTTTACTGACGATTTCTCAAGATATGGATACGTGTATCTTATGAAACACAGATCTGAATCTTTTGAGAAATTCAAGGAGTTCAAAGCTGAAGTAGAGAAGCAACTTGGTAAGAGTATAAAAACTCTTCGATCGGATCGAGGAGGTGAATACCTTAGCCACGAGTTCATGGATTACTTGAAGTTACATGGAATCCAATCTCAATAGACTCCTCCCGGAACACCACAAATGAATGGAGTATCCGAGAGGAGAAACAGAACCTTGTTAGACATGGTAAGGTCCATGATGAGCTTTTCTTCTCTCCCTACATTCTTATGGGGATACGCGTTACAAACCTCAATTTACATTTTGAATAGGATTCCATCTAAATCAGTTGAGCATACGCCATATGAACTATGGTGTGGCAAGAAGCCAATTTTTTCACATATCAAAACATGGGGTTGCCCCGCGATTGTGAAAAAGATGATCACTGATAAGTTGGAATCCAAAGGTGAAAGGGCTATTTTGTGGGATATCCTAAGGAAACTAAAGGATATTACTTCTATCTACAGGAGAAACAATAAGTGATTGTTTCTAGGCAGGCCAGGTTCCTCGAAGAAGATTGTGTCTTCAAGGACCAAGGCCGTAAGAAGATAGAACTTGAAGAAATTCAAGAACCACAAGATAACCAAGAGAATGATACCTTGCCAAAGAAACGTGACAAGGAATCAGTGGGAGCATTCAGCAACTCACATGGTGGAAGTTTATCACTTAGTGATCCTCTTTCAGCCAGTGGGAGCGTAATTGGAGTTGCATTGCCTTCGCAACAAACTCCAAGTGGGCTGAATGAGAACAACATAGTTCAAACTTTCGCCCAAGAGGCATCAGAAAGTGTTGCTCTTGAGGACTCTCCGGACATTGATGAAATCGATGCACCACAAAATTTTCACGATCAGAATGTACGGCCTGCACAACCACAGCTCCGTAAGTCCACTAGGATTCGTAATCCGCCCACTAGATATTATGGTTTCCTCGTACAGGAACATGATGATGTAGAGATCCTGGATAAAGACGATCCTAGAACTTACACTTAGGCAACATTAGATGTTGACTCGGAGAAGTGGCATAAAGCCATGAAATCCGAGATGGACTCGATGTACACAAATCAAGTCTGGGACTTGGTTGAATTGCCGAACGGGGTAAACCCATAGGTTGGAAATGGGTCTACAAGCGTAACACCGATGCAAACGGCAAGGTATAAACCTACAAGGCTAGGTTGGTAGCAAAAGGTTATAGTCAACGCGAAGACATTGACTATGATGAGACTTTCTCACCTGTTGCCAAGATCAAGTCCATTCGAATTTTACTTGCTGTAGCAGCACATTTAGATTATGAGATTTGACAGATGGATGTCAAAATGGTCATTCTCAATGGGAACATTGATAAGGAGGTGTTTATGACTCAATTGGAAGGTTTTGTATCTAAGCCAAAGTCTAATCTTGTGTGCAAGCTCAAACGGTCCATTTATAGATTAAAGCAAGTTTCTAGGAGTTGGAACATCCAATTTGATGAGGCTGTCAAATCATTTGACTTCATCATAAATTCAGAAGATCCATGCGTTTATCGTAAATGCAGTGGGAGAAATATTGTTTTCATAGTTGTGTATGTCGATGACATACTAATTATGGGAAACAACATTCCTCTTATGCAGTTGGTTAAAGATTGGCTATCAAGGACCTTCATGATGAAGGACCTTGGTGAGGCATGCTACATCTTAGGGATCAAGATCCACAGGGATAGATCCAAGAAGATGTTGGGACTGTCACAGTCAACCTACGTAGATAAAGTGCTAAACCGATTTGCGATGGAGAACTCTAAGAGAGGTTCTCTACCGGCATGTCATGGGATAAAGCTATCTAAGAAGGATTGTCCTTCCACAAAAGCTGATATCCGGCGCATGAAGGATATACCATATGCATCTGCAATTGGCTCCATCATGTACGCCATGACTTGCACAAGGCCAGATGTGGCCTTCGCTGTTAGCACTACTGGTAGATACCAGCAGAATCCAGGTGAAACTCACTGGATTGCTGTCATGAACATTCTTAAGTACCTTAGACGTACTAAAGACTGTTTCTTAGTCTACGGAGGACAGTCAGAGCTAGTTGTAACTGGCTATGCTGATGCAAGTTTCCACTCCGACTGTGATGATTACAAGTCACAGTCGGGCTATATTTACGTACTCAATGGTGGGGTGGTTAGTTGGAATAGTTCCAAGCAAGAGACTACCGCAGACTCAAAAACCGAAGCTGAGTACATTGCTGCGGCAGAAGCTGCCAAAGTAGTTGTCTAAATAAAACAGTTCTTAAGTGAACTAGGGGTAGTTCCGAGTGCCAGTAGTCCAATAAAGTTATATTGTGACAATACTGGTGCGGTTGCGCAAGCTAAGGAACCGAGATCCAATAACAGAAACAAGCATGTACCGAGGCGTTATCACTTGATAAGAGAGATAATTGCTAGAGGAGAAATAGAGTTAGAACGTGTCCCCACGGAGGATAACCTTTCTGATCCTTTCACCAAGGCTTTGAGTGTTCATGTACACACTAGACATTTTGATGGTCTAGGGGTTAGACATGTAGGTGATTGACTCTAGTTTAAGTGGGAGATTGTTAGTGTTAGTTTCCTAGAGACAATCCATTGTAAGGACATAATACTCAGATAATATTCCGTATTGGTTTAATATTATTATTTTTTTAATATTAAATGTATGGCGTTATACTCATTAGAATATTATGTTTGATTGTTTGCATTTATTCTTATATGTGTTCCCTTGAATCACTGATGTCATTGGGTGAGTGAGAACTCAGATGACTTAAACATTATTCTTAAATAGCCCCAATCGAGGATCATCAAGAAAGGGATATTGATGATGCAATGGAGATTGGTGTGCGATCTGCATCATACTCTTAGAGAGTGTAGTAAGATCTCACTTACTACGAGATACTAGGTATCTCATGATGGATGCACAAATACCTTAGAGGGTATTGGTATACCCATCCGAGAAACCGTTTGATGTAGTTCCACTATATGTGTCTACGGGTGTCTCGGTTAGTGGGAGCGATGTGATACTCCTTTGACTTTAGGTTAATACGCACGACATGTGTGGAGTGATGAACTTTGACCATGACCGACGCTTGCACCCGTCTATGGGTAGATATGGCTTGGACTGGGTTCATCACGAAGTGCATGTGCGTGGTAGTTGAACCAAGAAAAGAATTCATTCCTCAAATTGGATTTAGAGAGAATACTCATCTTCTCATCATAATTGGATTTAAGTCATTGGTCAATGCATGTCAACTTAGACTTTGTGACTAAGTGTGACATTAATGATCAATTAGAGATTTGAGATAAATTGATTTAGTTATTTGAATAGGCAGTTCATCATGTTCAAGACTAATCGAGTATTCGTGAATGAAAGGAGGAAATCACAATTGTCCACGTTACAGTTATAGATAGTTGCATGTTTCTCGCAACATACCTCATATATTGAGAATGTCTGATTTATTGACTAGGGTTCAATTAAGACCGTTAGTTTGACTAATCGCTCGATATATGAGGGAATATGGGTCACACAACAAGTAGTTCCCTTTTACGGATTATAGTAGGTTGTTTAAATATTAAATTGGATTTAATATTTAATTTATGGAGAAGAAATTAATAATAGATTAATTTGGAATTAATTATTATTAATATTATTTAATTGAATTTGATTTAATTAAATAAGAATTCCCAAAAATTATATTTGGAATGTAATTATAGGATTTAATATATATGGAAATAAATCGTAGAGATTTTCATATAAGGCATTTAAATCCGTAGAGATTTATATTTAGGGAATTAAATTAATGGAATTAATTTAATTCAAGATTAGGATTTTTATTTCCCTAATTGGGTTAGCTTAAGATTTAAGCTGGGCCTCCCCTATATATACAGACTCTTGGGAATTCACAAACAACGTAACTTTATATTCTCTCCATAAGATCTAAAGTTTGGATTTTCCTAGTTGATTCAACTTGGGATTCAACACTGGCAAATTCATGCAGATCCGTTCTTGGGGATTACATGGATATCATAGTTGAGAAATCTGCTCTACAGTTATTGGAAGATTCCTTGTTATGATTACTATAATCCTTTTGTGCAATTAATTATTCGTTGTTGGTGAACTTCAATTTCCGCTGCGCATGTATTACGTGTTTACGTGCCTCCATAATCCAACAGGTGTATACTGTAAAGCAAACTTTTAGTGAGCTTTTGTGGATGTATATTCAATTTCCTTATTATCTGAAATAAATGTTTTTTCACATTATTGCATTCTTATAAATTGCTTATGTGTCTGCTTATCTTATATTGTAGACAATATGGTGGGTTTGTAGTCACACAGAAGATCACATTGTCAAGTTCCTTATTAGATATAAACAGTATTCACAACTGAGATAGTTCTGGACATAAATATTGGTTTAAGTTGTAGTATAAACTTGTTGGTGGCTTGTCTTGGCCATTAGTTTATACTAGTGCTCTATGTCGTATTAAATGGGTCACAGATAAGATATGTTCTTCTATTCTGACTGTTATGAAGAACTAGAGGTCTTGGTGACTTTTATAATTCTCAACCCTAAGTGTGGTATTTAGATATGTGGGGTGCTTGTTCACTACTTTGATTTACTATAGGTAAGAATCTTGGTAGATCTCTCATACTTCGTATTTTGGGTAGTGACATCGCTCGCATGATATCTATTTATTGTCATTGGGGCACCGTGTCCTAGACATCCAGGAAGATGACGTCCCCTTGAGGAAACTCATAAAGAATTATCGTATTAAACCCTGCAGGTGGATTTAATCCGTACGACAACAAGGTTGAGTGGTACTACTCAAGGAATAATAGATATTAATTAATTAAAGCAGTCAGAAGCTTTAATAATTAATGGACTTGCGATATCTTTAACATGGGGAATTATAAAGTCTAATAGAAGCCCTGATTCAATTCGGGATAGGACGGGAGTTCAACATTAATTCTCTAGTGGGAGGAATTAATGTTCTCGGGCCAAACAATGTTCTGGGCTGAACATAAGAGTATTTGGGTCCGTGAGAAGCCCAAACCCTATACCTTCTAATGGGTCCCTAGTCTGGCCCACGAAACCCGAGGAGTATAAATAAAGGAGCCTGGTTTCGTTTAAAACCCTAAGCACACGAAATCTGAAAACACAACAGCCAGGCATTAGGGTTTTACATGAATGAAATAGGAGGTACCCTCTCCACGTTCAATAGATTGCTGTCCACTCGGCATTCAGACGAGGCTAAGAAATAGACTAGAAGATCTGTAGTGGAATCAACGCCTCGATCTTCAAGGGTAACAAATCTAAACCTTGCTTTTGATGCATGTTTAGGTTTTAATTTTAATACGTATACGTTTGGTATCCAATAACGATTCTGGGTGACGGATCGCCTTCACCGGCGTGATCCATCAATCAAATCTTTTGACTTCATCAAAAATTCGGAAGATCCATGCGTTTATCGTAAACACAGCGGGAAGAATATTTTCTTCATAGTTGTATATGTCGATGACATATTGATTATGGGAAACAATATCCCGCTAATGCAGTCGGTGAAAGATTGGTTATCAAAGACCTTCATGATGAAGGATCTTGGTGAAGCCTGCTACATCTTAGGGATCAAGATCCACAGGGATAGATCCAAGAAGATGTTGGGGCCATCACAGTCCACCCACGTAGATAAGGTGTTGAAGCGTTTTGGGGCCATCACAGTCCACCCACATAAGAGAGGGTCTCTACCGGTAAATCATGGGATAAAACTATCAAAGAAGGATTGTCCTTATGTTGAAGCAGATATCAAGCACATAAAAGATGTCTCATATGGGTCAATCATGTACGTCATGACTTGCACTAGGCCAAATGTGGCCTACGCTATCAGCATCACTGGTAGATACCAACAGAATTTGGGTGAGTCTCACTGGATTGCTGTCAAGACCATTCTGAAGTATCTTAGACGAACTAAAGAATGTTTCCTTGTCTATGGTGGACAGTCAGAACTAGTAGTGACTGGTTATGCTGACGCAAGTTTCCAATCTGACTGTGATGATTACAAATCATAGTCAGATTACGTTCCACTCTCAATGATGAGGCGGTCAGTTGGAATATTTCCACGCAAGTCGACCGCAGATTCAACCACCGAAGTTGAGTTCTCAAGGAGGCTGTCTGGATTTTATAGTTCTTAACATAACTAGGGGTAGTTCCAAGTGTCAGTAGTCTAATAAAGTTGTATTGAGACAAACTTGTGTGATTGCACAAGCAAAGGAACCGAGATCAACAAATAGAAGTAAGCATGTACCCAGGTTTATCATTTGATCTAAGAGATCATAACGATAGGAGAAATAGAATTAAAAACGTATTCCCACATATTTAATTTGGCAGATCCTTTCACCAAAACACTGAGTGTTCATGTACACTCTAAACATTTGTTGGTCTAGGGGTTAGACATGTAAGTGATTGACTCTAGTCCAAGTAGAAGATTGTTAGTGTCCTAGAGACAATCTATTGTAAGGACATAATACTCGATGATATTCAGTTTGATTTAATATTATAGTTCACTTAGTATTAATGTATGACAATACACTTGTTTGAATATTATGTTTGATAGTTTGCATTTATTCATGCAAGTGTTCCCATGAGTTATTGTTGTCATTGAGATTGTGAGAACTCAAATGACTTAAGCATAATTCTCAAATGGCCCCAATCAAGGATCATCAAGAATGGAATATTGATGATGCAATTGAGATTGGTGTGAGATCTGCATCATACTCTTAAAGAGTGTAGTAAGATCTCACTTACTACGAGATACTAGGTATCTCATGATGGATGCACAGATACCTTAGAGGGTATTGGTATATCCATGATAGAAACTGTTTGATGTAGTTCCACTATATGTGTCTACCGGTGTCTCGGTTAGTGGGAGCGATGTGATGTTGGGGAATTATTTGCCCGGATCTATTCGGGATGAATATTTAAATATAAATTTAATTCTAATAATTATTACTAGCATGAATTAATTCTATATTAATTTAAATAATAATTCAACAACAAATCATGCATATAAACAGTTCACATAAATCCTACACATGCGGAATTGCTACGGGTTTACGTGAACTAACCTCTTGGAGTGGCAATTGTCTCGTCGATAAGAACACACCAAAAAGCCTTCCCAAGTATTCCCTAGTTCTTGCTCGTCAATCCAGTGGAAGGAAGCTCGCGAACAATTAACAAAAGGGAAAATAAAAAATTTGTTGCACCACCTTTGTGGATTTACTATTTTTTCCGTCACATGAAATTGTACTTAGGGATGAAGAAATCATCCCCTATTTATAGATAGGTGGTGGCCGATTTTTTCATCATGGAATAGGGAGGAAAAATCTTTTCTTAATCTCCAAGAAATCTTGAATATATTTCATATATTCTTTTCTCCATAATTAAGATACTCCATAAAAATCCCACCTTCTCTTGTTATGGTTATTTTTGAAAAAAACAAGGATAAAGATTCCAAGATTTGGATATTCTTGAATTTATGAGATATACCTGTATTGCAAGAATACATATCTTCCATAATATCTTTTCAAGAAAATCTTTCTTTCCCTTATTCTTTCAAAATTTTCGAAAACTTCATATAAATAACCAAGTGGGAGATTTCTTGAATTTAATGAGATAATCTTGTATTCCAAGAATACATATCTTCATTCCATAACAAAATTCAAAGAAAATCTTTCTCCCCTTTTATTCATATTTTTCGAAAAAATGAGGAAAAATAACAACAAAAATTTATTTTATTTTTAAACACCTTTTTCAGTTATTGGACTTTATGTTTGGGCTACTTGAGGGGCCTTTAGGAGAATTAAGATTGGACCTTCCAATGGATCTTGAATTATCAATATTGAGCCACAATATTATTCAAGTCCATAAATATTAATTAATCCCACTACATAATTAATACTGCACTATCCATCTTAACCCATATTACAGTCAATATGGCTCCCGGTTATTATTTCCCGTGTTTAAGATTATCTAGCCCATTAATTAATTCAAGCCACTGAAATAGCTTTCCATTAATTAATATCTTTTGTCCTTGGTTAAGGAACGGTTCAACATTATTATCCATACCGGAAACTAGTTCCACTTGCAAGATTTGGTATGATAAAACTTACGAACCTCCCAAGGGGGCAAATCGAACATGCGTACTTGCACACGATTCTCCGTATTAAATCTTAGCAATCGCATGTGACCAATAATATTGCCCAAGATATAAAGTATTGAATCTCGTTGATTCTCTACCCGTAATAAGTCAAAGCAATAATTACTAACCACACGCGATCCTATTTAAGGGACGAAGATTAAGAAATAACGAACCACTGAGGTCTAATTTTTCCTAGTTCAGTTCTGAAGAGTTTGTCCTCCTGTAGGTCCTATTCAGTGCACTAGACATGCACTAGTGTAATCTCTTGGTCAAGACAAGCCAATCTGAGCCTTACACTTCAACCATTCACGATGGATTGTTCATTTCCATCTAGGTCGTGAATGGTGTACTTTTGGTTACAAGGAACTGTTAATTTAATCTTCTGTGATCTGGTATCACTAAATTAACTACAATGTAACACATACTATTTATTGAACAGTTATGCAATAAATATATGTAACATTCAATGATATTTAAAGCATCAGTGATAAACAATTTATTTCAGTAAATAAGACCGAAATTCAGTTTTATTATACAAAGTAAAAGCATACTTTCCAGTATAATCCCAACAATCTCCCACTTATACTCAAAGTCTGCTTTTACGTATACTACATCATGTCTCGTGTAGTTCCTAATACGTGACATGTAATGTCACCTACACGAACCTAATAATATCTCCCACTTATACTCAAAGCAGATTGGCAACGGTCTTGACACTCATTCCTTCCACATGTCTCTCAAATGTATTCTGAGGCAGACCCTTTGTGAATGGATCTGCTAGGTTGTCTTCTGACGCGATCTTTGTCACCTCTATATCTCCTCTCTTAACGATTTCTCGTATAAGATGGTATTTTCTTTCAATGTGTTTGCTGGCCTTGTGGGCTCTTGGTTCCCTTGAATTTGCAACTGCTCCGGCATTATCACAATACACAGTGATTGTGCTGGGCAAATTCAGAACTACATCCAAGTCCACTAGGAAGTTCTTGAGCCAAACCGCTTCTTTCGCTGCCTCGCAAGCAGCTACATATTCGGCTTCCATGGTAGAATCAGCGATGCATTTCTGCTTAACGCTTCTCCATGTCATGGCTCCTCCCCCCATGCAAAACACACTACCGGAGGTAGATTTCCTGGAATCTATCCAAGGAAATCCGAGTCCGTGTAGCCGATGGGGATTAGACTATCTGACTGATAAACCAACATTCTATCTCGAGTTCTTTTCAGATACTTCAGAATGTTTTTAACTGCCGTCCAATGTTCTTTCCCCCGGGTTACTTTGATATCTTGCCACCATGCCAACGGCAAAGCAAATATCCGGTCTCGTGCACAGCATTGCATACATAAGGCTTCCGACAGCCGAAGCATAAGGAATGTCTTTCATGTCATCTATCTCCTTTTGTGTCTTAGGGCACATTTCCTTGGATAGATGGATTCCATGTCTGAAAGGTACGAAGCCTTTCTTGGAATCCTGCATGCTGAATTGTTTCAAGACAGTGTCTATGTATGAAGCTTGCGATAAGCCTATCATCCTTTTCTTGCAATCTCGAGTGATCTTGATCCCAAGGATGTGCCCGGCTTCCCCTAAATCCTTCATATCAAACTATTTTGAAAGCCATGCCCTTACGTCTGATAACACCTTTACATCGTTCCCGATGAGCAGAATGTCGTCTACGTATAGTACTAAGAATACCAATGCAGTTCCGACATGCTTTTTGTACACACAACTTTCGAACTCGTTTTGATCAAACCCATAAGACTTTATTACATGATCAAAACATTGGTTCCAAGTTCTGGATGCTTGTTTGAGTCCGTAAATGGACTTCATGAGCTTACAAACTAGGTGTTCTTGGCCTTTTTCAATGAAGCCTTGGGGTTGTTGCATATAGATTTCTTCATCAAGACTTACGTTAAGGAAAGCCGTCTTGACATCCATTTGCCAGATTTCAAAGTCGAGATGCCCAGCAATCGACAAGAGAATTCGGATAGACTTGAGCATTGCTACAAGCGAAAAGGTTTCCTTATAGTCGATCCCTTCTTTCTGAGTATAACCTTTCGCCACAAGCCTTGCCTTGAAGGTTTCCACCTTCCCGTCCGGTCCTCTTTTTCTCTTGTATACCCACTTGCAACCAATGGGTTTGACCCCATTAAGTGGTTCGACTAGCTCCCACACTCTGTTATGATCCATAGAACCCATTTCGGCTTTCATTGTTGTTTGCCAAGAAACTGCATCCTTGTCTTGGATTGCCTCTTCGTATGTCCATGGGTCTGATTCGTCTTGTCCGGGAATCAAGTCCGAGGACTATCCTATCCCCATGAATCTCTCGGGCTGTCTCACAACCCTCCCACTACGACGAGGTTCCGATTATGTAAGTGTGTCATTTGGTATGTCATCTTGTACAGTTGGCAATGAGGTTAGCCCCCTTAGCTCATTTAAGGTAATCTCACTTCTGGGTCTTCTTTCGTTCATATAGTCTTCTTCCAAAAATCTAAAGTGGGTGCTTATTACCACCTTTTGATCTTCGGGACCATAGAACATACACCCTTTTGTTCCCTCGGGGTATCCTATAAACAACCTTAATTCTGATCGAGGATCCAATTTTCCGGCTTCCTTGTCCAACACGTAGGCCGGACACCCCCAAATTCTCATGTGTCTCAAACTGGGCTTGCACCCGATCCACAATTCTTTGGGAGTTTTGGGAACCGATTTGGATGGCACCAAGTTCAGAATGTAAGCCAGAACGACTTGGGAAGATCCGCATAACTCATCATTGATCTAACCATTTCTAAAAGAGTTCTGTTTCTTCGCTCTGCAACCCCGTTTTGTTGAGGGGTTCCGGGTGCAGTTAGCTGGGATACAATCCCTTCATCTGACAAGTAGTTCAAAAACTCATCGCTGAGGTACTCGCCTCCACGATCGGATCGTAGAGACTTGATACGTTTTTCCCTATGATTCTCTGCTTGAGCCTTAAATTCTTTGAATTTCTCAAAGGTCTCAGATTTATGCTTCATAAGGAAAATATAGTCGTACCTTGAGTAGTCATCAATAAAAGTGACGAAATACTCATAAACTCCTCTTTCTTTGGTTGACATTGGACCACATACGTCTGTGTGAACGATTTCTAAAACTTCTTTGGCTCTATTCCCCTTGGCTCTGAATGCCCTCTTGGTCATTTTACCCTCCAAACATGATTCGCAGGTTGGGATTGGTTCAACTTGGAGAGACTCCAGTGAACCGTCTTTTACCAACCATTGGATCCTCTTTGGATTAATATGTCCCAATCTTAGGTGCCATAGAAGTGTCTCGTTCATGTCTGATGAACGTTTTCTTTTATCTGAAACAGTTGATGTGTTATAGGATGCATTTCATGAGTGGTGTGCACAGTCAATTGTATAGAGATTATTCGACAACGTTCCATGACAGATAAATTTATCATAAAGAGAAATGGTAACAACTTTATCAAAAGTAACCGAATATCCATCAAGGTAAAGTTTAGAAACCGAAATTAAATTCTTTCTAAAACTAGGAACGTAAAGAACATCTCTTAAAATTAAAACTCTGTCTTCAAAAGACAGGTGCACTTCTCCCACTGCTTCAGCTGCCACTCTCGTAGCATCGCCCAGTGTGATGAGGATCTCACTCCCACTAAGTTGCCACGTCCGCTTGAACCCCTGTAAAGTGAAACAAACACGATCAGTGGATCCCGTATCCATCACCCATAAATGGGAGGCATACGCCGCTAAGCAAGTTTCAACAACTAGTGTGTGAGAATTACCTTTCTTTCCATTCCCTTTGGGTTTGGAACAGGCTGACCTCTAATGTCCTTTTTCACCGCATTTGAAGCACCTCCCCTTAGCTGGTTTGCTCACTCCTCCACCTCCCTTCACCTTTTCTTTGCCTTTGGCAAACTTGAGTTCACTTGCTTGTGGCTTTTGTCCTTTTTCTTGTTTTACCACCCCTTGGCCTAGAAGAAGAAGAAGGTCCATTTGCCACCAAGGCTTGGCTCTTTTGCCCCAATATCGCCTCTGCCGAGACTAAAGCTTGCAACAGATCAGGCATCGAGAACTTCTTATTGTTCATCTGGTAGTTCAGCCTGAACTGTTCAAAACTTTTCGGCAGAGAGTGGAGCACAAAATTGATTTGGGTCTCGATGTCGTATTCAGTGCTAAGTACCTCAAGTTTGTTAAGGTGAGCCATCATCTGTAGAACTTGCTCCCTTACCCCTCCACCATTTTCATAGAGAGCAAGTCCCTCATGGTGATCTGACGAGCCACACGGTTCTGATGTTGAAACATCGTTTTAAGACTAGTCATGATGTCTGCAGCAGTCTCAACGTTCTGGTGTTGGTGTTGCAACACATCTGACATTGAAGCCAAGATGGTACACTTTGCCATTTTGTTGGAACGCTCCCAGTCAGCATACTCTTTCTTAACCGTTTTAGTTGACTCATCATTTGACTTTTCTGGTTTAGGTGTAGTGAGAACCCAGTTATGGCTTTGTGCAGTGAGGACAATAGTAAGTTTACGACTCCAATCAACGAAGTTTTCACCAGTAAGCAAATTGTCTTTAAGTATATTGAGCAAATGGATTAAAAGGTTGCGACATGATGAATCGAAATAAATAATAATATGCATAAGCACAAATATATCACAAGGTTCGATCACATGTTTCATATTAAAATCTCAAAAAAATATGAACATGCATCAGCCAACATCTCAAAACAGTTTAAATAAGCCACATGGGGTGGGTCATTATTTAAACACATTCAAGCGTGTTACAAACAAGAACGATTTACAAACCTTTAATAACTAGATTAATAGTTGGCTCCCACTTGACCAATATAAAATTAGCGAGGGACTTGGGAAGTACATGCATATCAATTTTATACCTAAGTAATAACCATGATTAAATCTGAAATTATTATTTTCGCTTTGAATGAGCCTCGTGGGGAGGTCATCGCCGCCACTAGTAATAATCCACAATCATCCATTTGGAATTTATTCATGTGAAAGCTATCTTTTGACCGTCATTCCGTAGGGGAATTTCTCCAAAAGAATCCACAAATAAATAAATCATGGAGGTCAAAAAATTAATTCAATTTTATTATCCATAAAATTGTCAATTAATTGTTTAAGCATACTTAGTAATTTTCGAAAAGTGAGATTTTTTCAAAACATTTTCTCATGCATCGCAAATTTAAACACAATTTAAATAAGCATAAAATAATGCATAAACATCAAAACAAAAAATTAAACATATTGGGCACATATATCCAATTGTCACGGTTAATTTTTGTCATGTCTTGATCTAGAGAAATCATCTTCTTTGCCTTCATCGTTCGTCTCGAAAGGTTCGCCACATGTAGTGACATCATTGACTAGCTCATGGTCGAGTGCCCGCCTAGCACTTCCCGTCCGTCGAGTGGCGTCCCGCCACCGCCGCCAACAAGACACTCGGTAGTTCTCGGCACGATTTTTGGCTTTCGGTAGTTCTCGGCGTGTCAAGAACAAATCTGCAACTTTACATTTCTCCATAAAATCCTACGATTCAAATTGCGGCATTCATTCCGCGTGCCTCCCTTTACTGCGTTGGTTAATCCGTATACCGGCCTTCATCTGCCTATGCCGGATTCGGGATCCCATTCTTTTAATTCTTCGTCTCGCCTCCATTTAGATATCCGGTTACAATTTATTTACAAAAAATAAATAAACCTCCAACAAGACTATTCCATCTATTACATTGATCAAAATCAAACAAATTATAATCTACTAATGTTTATGTCACCTTGAGCATTTTATTCTCTGGGGTTTCTAAAACTTCTATTAATAAGTCAAGTGGGAGATTGTTGAATTGGTATCTGAATAATCAATGTATTCAAGAATACATAATTCCATAACAAAAATTTTTAGTAAAATTTAATCCCCTTTATTCATATATTTTGAAAAAATCACGCTAAAAATAAAGAACAAAATTGGATTGTTTGCACGCTTATTGACTTTATGTTTGAACCAAGGGGGCCTTTAGGAGAATTGATCGATCTTTCAATTAATCTTGGAATTATCAAATTTCAACAAAAATGAATTAAATTATACAGTGTCTATTCATCTTAACCCATATTTAATATATCTCACTTTCGAGATATTATTTCTCATGTTTATGGATTATCTACCATTAATACCTTAGAATGAAATAACTTTCCATTAATTAATATCTTTTGTCCTTGTTATGGGTGTCTAACATTAGTTTGCAGGAAATGGGCCTAATTTGCAAGATTTGGTGTGATAAAATATTTAAAAGCAAATTGACCCATTCTCCGTGAATTAATGGGTAGTTGAGCCAAGAATATGGCCAAATATAGTGCGATTGAATATTAAAGTTCGTTCATTCCATTTTCCATTTCCGGTTAAATTTACAAAAAAATAAATAAACCTAGATCTAGACTAGTCTATTACATTGATCAAATCAAACAAATTATAATCTACTCGTGAATTTTCTCACGAGGCAAAACGAATTCTAACGAATCGAATTAAAAAAAACCACAATTTATATGCATGCATAAATAAAAACATTAAATTCCATGACAATTGGATACCTGCAAAAAAGATCTATCAATTCTACTATCCAATTTCAAATTTAATGAAAATGAATTAAATTATAATTTAAAATTCAGAGCCCGAAACCGAGTCTCTGATACCAGTTGTTGGGGAATTATTTACCCGGATCTATTCGGGATGAATATTTAAATACAAATTGAATTCTAGCAATTATTACTAGCATGAATTAATCCTATATTAATTCAAATAATAATTCAAGAACAAATCATGCATATAAACAGTTCACATAAATCCTACGCATTCGGAATTGCTACGAGTTTACGTGAACAAACCTCTTGGAGTGGCAATGGTCTCGTCGATAAGAACACACCAAAAAGCCTTCCCAAGTATTCCCTAGTCCTTGCTCATCAATCCGGTGGAAGGAAGCTCGCGAACAATTAACAAAAGGGAAAATAAAAAATTTATTGCACCACCTTTGTGGATTTACTAATTTTTCCAACACATGGAATTGTACTTAGGGATGAAGAAATCATCCCCTATTTATAGATAGGTGGTGGCCGATTTTTTCATCATGGAATAGGGAGGAAAAATCTTTTCTTGATCTCCAAGAAATCTTGAATATATTTCATATATTCTTTTCTCCATAATTAAGATATTCCATAAAAATCCCACCTTCTCTTGTTATGATTATTTTCGAAAAAAACAAGGATAAAGATTCCAAGATTTGGATCTTCTTGAATTTATGAGATATACATGTATTGCAAGAATACATATCTTCCATAATATCTTTTCAAGAAAATCAAGAAAATCTTTCTTTCCCTTATTCTTTCAAAATTTTCAAAAACTTCATATAAATAACCAAGTGGGAGATTTCTTGAATTTAATGAGATAATCTTGTATTCCAAGAATACATATCTTCATTCCATAACAAAATTCAAAGAAAATCTTTCTCCCCTTTTATTCATATTTTTCGAAAAAATGAGGAAAAATAGCAACAAAAATTTATTTTATTTTTAAACACATTTTTCAGTTATTGGACTTTATGTTTGGGCTACTTGAGGGGCCTTTAGGAGAATTAAGATTGGATCTTTCAATGGATCTTGAATTATCAATATTGAGCCACAATATTATTCAAGCCCATAAATATTAATTAATCTCACTACATAATTAATACTGCACTATCCATCTTAACCCATATTACAGTCAATATGGCTCCCGGTTATTATTTCTCATGTTTAAGATTATCTAGTCCATTAATTAATTCAAGCCACTGAAATAACTTTCCATTAATTAATATCTTTTGTCCTTGGTTAAGTAACGGTTCAACATTATTATCCATACCGGAAACTAGTTCCACTTGCAAGATTTGGTATGATAAAACTTATGAACCTCCCAAGGGGGCAAATCGAACAAGCATACTTGCACACGATTCTCCGTATTAAATCTTAGCAATCACATGTGACCAATAATATTGCCCAAGATATAAAGTATTGAATCTCGTTGATTCTCTACCCATAATAAGTCAAAGCAATAATTACTAACCACACGCGATCCTATTTAAGGGACGAAGATTAAGAAATAACGAACCACTGAGGTCTAATTCTTCCTAGTTCAGTTCTGAAGAATTTGTCCTCCTGTAGGTCCTATTCAGTGCACTAGACATGCACTAGTGTAATCTCTTGGTCAAGACAAGACAATCTGAGCCTTACACTTCAACCTTTCACGATGGATTGTTCATTTCCATCTAGGTCGTGAATGGTGTACTTTTGGTTACAAGGAACTGTTAATTTAATCTTCTGTGATCTGGTATCACTAAATTAACTACAATGTAACACGTACTATTTATTGAACAGTTATGCAATAAATATATTTAACATTCAATGATATTTAAAGCATCCGTGATAAACAATTTATTTCAGTAAATAAGACCGAAATTCAGTTAGATTATACAAAGTAAAAGCATACTTTCCAGTATAATCCCAACATGTGATACTCCTTTGACTTGAGGTCAATACGCACGACATGTGTGGAGTGATGAACTTTGACCATGACCGACGCTTGCACCCGTCTATGGGTAGATATGGCTTGGGTTGGGTTCATCACGAAGTGCATGTGCGTGGTAGTTGAACCAAGAAAAGTATTCATTCCTCAAAGTGGATTTAGAGAGAATACTCATCTTCTTATCATAATTGGATTTAAGTCATTGGCCGATGCACGTCAACTTAGACTTTGTGACTAAGTGTGGCATATATGATCAATTAGTGATTAGAGATAATATGATTAAGTTATTTGAATAGACACTTCATCATGTTCAAGACTAATCGAGTATTCATGAATGAAAGGAACATATCGCAATAGTCCACGTTATAGTTACAGGTAGTTGTATGTTTCTTGCAACGTACCTCATATATTGAGAATGTCTGATTTATTGTCTAAGGTTCAATTAAGACCGTTAGTTTGACTAATCGCTCGATATATGAGGGCCTATGGGTCACGCAACAAGTAATGGTTGTTTACTAATTATAGTTGGTTGATTAAATATTATATTGGATATTAATATTTAATTTATGGAAAATATAATAATAATTATAATTACTATTTAATTAAATAGGATTCCAAATAATAATATATGGAATATTATTATGGAATTTGATATATATGGAATCAAATCCGTAGAGATTTTTATATATGGGAATTAAATCTATGGGATTTAATTTACAAGATTAGGGATTTTATTTCCTAATCAGGTTAGCTTAAGATTTAAGCTGGGTCTCCCCTATATATATGAGCTCTTGGGAATTCATAATACAAGACTTTATATTTCTCCATAAAATCTCTAAGTTAGAATTTTCTTAGCAAATTCATTGCTGGCAGATCTGTGCGAATTGGTAAACGACTGTTACGTGGATACCATAGTTGAGGAATCCATGTACGAAATGCTGTAAGAATTCTGCTTACGTTTACCCGCATTTAATTATGCAATTATATGTTCGTTGTTGGTGAACTGTTTATTTCCGTTGTGCATGTATTACGTGTTTACGTGCCTCTAAATTCCAACAGTTCCGAATGTCAGTTGTCTAATAAAGTTGTATTGAGACAACGCTGGTGCGATTGCGTAAGCAAAGGAACCGATATCAACAAACAGAAGCAAGCATGTACCCATGCTTATCATTTGATCCAAGAGATCATAACGATAGGCGAAATAGAATTAGAATGTATTCCCACATAAGATAATTTGGCAGATCCTTTCACCAAAACACTGAGTGTTTATGTACACACTAGACATTTGATGGTCTAGGGGTTACACATGTAGGTGATTAGCTCTAGTCCAAGTGGGAGATTGTTAGTGTTAGTGTCCTAGAGACAATCTATTGAAAGGACATAATACTCGATGATATTCTGTTTGATTTAATGTTATTATCCATTTAATATTAATGTATGGGAATACACCTATTCGAATATTAAGTTTGATTGTTTGCATTTATTCTTATATGTGTTCCCATGAACCAATGTTGTCATTGAGGATGTGAGACCTTAGATGACTTAAGCATGGTTCTCAAATAGCTCCGATCAAGGATCATCAAGAATGGGATATTGATGATGCAATTGAGATTGGTGTGCGATCTACATTATACTCTTAGAGAGTGTAGTAAGATCTCACTTACTACGAGATACTAGGTATCTCATGATGGATGCACAGATACCTTAGAGGGTACTGGTATACCCATCCGAGAAACCATTTGATGTAGTTCGACTATATGTGTCTACGAGTGTCTCGGTTAGTGGGAGCGATGTGATACTCCTTTGACTTGTGTGGAGTGATGAACTTTGACCATGACAGACGTGTGCACCCTTCCATGGGTAGTTGAGCCAAGAATAGGCCAAATAAGCGATACCTAAAATAAAAAAGAAAAAACCTAGAGTCATAAGTACACAAATCGTACCAGAGGCCGGAGCCCCACTAAAAACTTTGCTAGGGTAAAACCCCCCTTGGGGAAAAACCCCTAGCGAAGGGAAAAAGGGAAACTCTTCTAAAAAGAAGGATTATTTCGTAAGGCGGAAATAATCCTTATTCATATCAGAATAGAGCATATCACAATGAAAAGTTGTAAAATGCCCAATCCAAACATTATCCGAATGAAATCTAGCAAGATAATCAGCAATGGAATTGCCCTCACGAAATATGTGGGAGATAGTGAGTGTAACATTATTACGGGGCATCCTCATACTTCCGCCAATAAGCTTTGATTCTCCATGGGATATCACGACCGCTGCAAGTAAGGACATTGACCACAAGCTCGCAGTCTGATTCAACCCAAAGGTTAGTCCAACCCATGGCGCGTGCAAAAACGACTGCATGCATACCGGCAAGAATTTCAGCACCCAAAGTAACACCGCTCCCTAAATTGATAGAGAAGACAACAACAAAATGGCCCCTGGAATTACGAACGACACAGCCCGCATATATACGACCCGGCCCGGCACTCCCATCAATATTCAGCTTATAGCAACCAGGTGGAGTTGGTCTCCATCGAACAACATTGGTGACCAAAGGAGGTCTCGGGATGTTGGGGATACAAAATCTCCAACAAATGGATAAATCCTCAATACCATGCATCGTACCAACCTTGAAGAATTGTATCTCACGAACGAGGCTCAGAATAAGGATCATGCAGCCGTGATGAGAAGGACGAATGTCATTGTTGGGAAATGAATTTAATAAAGAGGATTTTGATTAGATCCCAAAACCCCTGAGTATGACATGTTCAGGATAATCTTGATAGATGAATCAGGATTCAGTTTTAGAGTGTTCAGGATATTATCTGCACCGTGTATAGTCGGCAGATATAGAAACGAGGTTAGTTTTCAAGACTTCGATGAAGAAACCGAGATATCAAGACTTCGATAGGATCTTGAGAACACGAAGACTCAGAGAAAGTGAAGGCTCGAGAAAGCGAAGGTTCAGAGAACGAAGACTCGAGAGAAATCTTATCAAGGCACAATTCAGATTGCGAAGACTTCAAGAACATGAATGCTCAAGATATCACGAATGTTCCGAGGCACTAAAGTCGAGGAATATAGCCGTTGGAATCGGTGGCGTGGACCAACGAGAGGAAGACAACCACTGGAAAAGCTGCGAGAACTTTAAAGAAGAGTATGGATTTTGAATGTAACTCTCTCCTTTAGCGGTAACATTCAAATCCACACTATAAATACAAGTTCTTCCTTCATTATCAGTGTGGAAGTGCGAAAAAGATAGCAACAATGCTACAGAGCTAAAGTGCGTTATAGCCAAAGCATTCCCACCCTAGAACACAAGTCTCTAGATATACAAATATATTCAAAGAGTGTTCTAGAACCCAATCTAAGCAACCCACGATGTATCATAAGCTTAGAGAGATTTTCCCAACCTTAGCATTGAGGCTAAACCATTGTAAAGGAAAATCTCACCATAATTTGGAGACAACACCAAAACCCAAACCCAAGTGGTGAAGTGAGGTAGTTGTTAGGCAAACCCGAGTGAGGGTGATAAGTCCCGTTGGAGTGTGAACTCGTTAAACATCCGTAGGCGATCCCGTGGAGGGTGATAAGTCGAGAAACCCAAGAGAGGGTTATAAGTCCGATTTGAGTGTGAGCTCGGTAAATATCTATTAGCAATCCCGTGGAGGTGATAAGTCCGTTTGAAGGAATTTCCCTAGAGAGGAGAGTGGATGTAGGGTGGTTGTCCGAACCACTATATATTCTTTGTGTTGTTTTTGCTTTATGTTTATACTTGTCACACGATTCGTTTATAAGCAAAGCACACACACGAGCTCAAAAGTTTAAAAAAAATTGGACCACTCTCTCCCTCATCCCTTTTTTTATATGCACCGATGTTAAAACGTCTTGCTTAGACGCGTAAAATAGGTTTTTCCCACGGGACCAACAAGTGGTATCGAGGCGGTGCTCAAAAGATTACTTTTTTCAATGTTTTTTTGAAAGCGAGATCTTTCTTTTTAAAACCTATCTCGATCGATATCAACAAAGCGGTACCAAGGAAGCGAAAGTTTTACACAACAATGGAATAATAGAACTTTTCATTGATAAAGACCGAAGGTCGGGTTACATTACAAGTTACAAATGCAAGAAAAACGGAGGTCAATACATAACTCTAAACCCTATAAACCCTTAAGCCATATCCCTAAACCTTCATCCAAACCCAAACCCGATCTATTGGGGGGTGATTAAGAGGAGGAAAAGAGAGATTTTAAATCGATGCTCTCATTTTCCCCACTTAACGAGGTGAGGAGGCTTGAAAAAGGTAATCTATGCATAAACCGATGGACTCTCCAAGGGAGTGAGAGCGGCATTAATAGGATTTTTAAGCGATGGGAGCCCCAAGGAGGAGTAAAAGGCGCTCAATTTGTTAAAGGGTGAGTTTGATATAGGAAGATCGGCCGTTATGCGATCAAGATCGTATATCAAACTCACGTTCATTTTCGAACTAAGTCTGTTGATGGTAGTCACGTCATAACGATAGACACACAAAGGTGCATACGAGTTAGGAGAAGTGTCTTCTCGGTTTTGCAACCAGCGAGCCAGCTTGGCTTTTCTTCCGTGGTGGTAGAAGCTTTGCAACAATCGTATGTGAAATCGTTGCGATGATGAAAACAGCAAAAAGGATGAACAGAGTTGATTTGAGAAGATAAAATCATGGAAAAAGGGGTAAAAGTGTTTTTGGGAAGTCTCACGGAAACAAGGGTTCACCGGGATACATGATTCTCTGAAGAAGATATGTATGGTGAATGAGTTATGTTGTGTAAAACATTGGTCCAATTTATAGAGGCCAAGCAAGGGTGCGCAGATGCAAATTTGAGTTCTCAAAGCCTATTTTAGAAAAATTTGCATCACAAGGACGGCGATGTAGAAATCACGCTTGGCGACCGATAATTGGATAAAATTTACTACGGATTGACATATCGAGTGTATCGTAGGGACGATATCTCACGATGTCAAATCGCACCAACTTAGGGAAGAGAGTCTACTACTCTAGACTAAGTTCGTGGCGCAAAGAACATTTTCCAAGAATTGTCTTAATCTGAGAAGAATCAGTTAGGTCAACAAAAATCGATTACATCTGGTGATCAAATGAAGAAAATCATTTGAGATTGAAAACTTCACCAAATCGGATATATCGGTCTATATCGGTTGAAAAGGGAACTTCAACGAGGGGGAACTCACGGAATCAAAAGTAAATGATTGAGATCGACGAGGTTTTGGTCGAGACAAGACCGATCAAGATCGGATGAGTTAGATGAGTTAGAATTGGTGATGAAATTTATTCTTGAGAATCGAAATGAAGAAAAGCTAAAAGCCGACCGTCGAAGAAAAGGTTGCAAATCGGAAGATGAAGCGAAAGAGATCGATCAAGATCAAAGCGTGATCGAGATCGGATATGATAAACCCGAGATGCTAACTTTCGATATGATGACGATCTTTATTACGATATGTTGATCTAAAGATGTGTTGATCTAATCGTCGAATGATCGGATCAAGCAAAAAAAAATCGAGATAGCATAGTGAAAAGGAATCTTGAAGGCTCGATAAATAAAGTGGTGAGACTCGATTATAGGTCAAGTGACCTAAAGGGTCGATGCAAAAGAGAGACCGAGGGTCGGGGATGTACGAAATCGAAGAAACCGAACTCGGCCTTTGGCAATGAGAATATCGGTATGCCTGATCGACAAAGGTCCGTAGAAGAAGAGGAATGAGGAGTCGAGCGGGAAGGCGTAAGATCAAGACTTGTAATTCTTTATGTTTGTGTCTTTATTTCTTTGATAAGTTCATTGTAATCTGTAACTGATAACATACAATCAATGAAACTTTTATCTTTATGCTCAAAGATAATACCTCATTATCTTTTTTACATGTCTTTTATTTTGATATGCCGATTGAATGTCTACGATCGATTATATGCTCATATATAAGGGAAACTATATGATCTTTATAAGAAATTACTTGAGTATTTAGTAATGATCTATTTAGAAAAGATTCATTACTAAAGGAATTTGTTGAATGTTTTTAAATTGATTGGAGATTTACCTTTCTTGTAATAGAAAAAACTGAAACCTGAGTATAGGTTATATGTTTGTAACAAGATAGGTTTTGGCATCATCAAAAGGGGGAAATTGTTGGGAAATGAATTTAATAAAGAGGATTTTGATTAGATCCCAAAACCCCTGAGTATGACATCAATATGTTCAATTATAATCTTGATAGATGAATCGAGATTTGTTTTTTTAGAGTGTTATGGGATATTATACGCACCGTGTATAGTCGGCAGATATAGAACAAAGTTAGTTCAAGAAGACTTCGAGAAACCGAGATCTTGAAGACTTCGATGAGATCTCAAGAACACGAAGAGAAACCGAAGGCTCAGAGAAAATCGAAGGTTGAGAGAACTCAAGACTCTCGTCTTCTCCGATTCTTTTGAAGGCATGATAATTACGAAGACTTAGTAACATCTTGAATGCTCGGTATATCTGAATGTTCCGAGGCACTAAAAGTGAGGAATATCATTGGCATGGAATCCGGATAGCGTGGACCAACGAGAGGAAGACAACCTTGACTGGAAAAATTTGAACTTGGAAACTGGTGAGAACTTCAAAGAAAGAGTATGGATTTGAATGTAACTCTCTCCAGCGGTAACATTCAAATCCAACACTATAAATACAAGTTCTTCCTTCATTATCGATTGTGGAAGTGCGAAAAAGATAAGCAACAATGCTTCTGAGCAAAAAGCGTTATAGCAAAGCATTCCCACCCTAGAACACAAGTCTCTAGATATACAAATATATTCAAAGAGTATTCTAGAACCCAATCTAAGCAACCCACGATGTATCATAAGCTTAGAGAGATTTTCCCAACCTTAGCATTGAGGCTAAACCATTGTAAGGAAAATCTCACCATAGTTGGAGACAACACCAAAACCCCAAACCAGTGGTGAAGTGAGGTAGTTGTTAGGCAAACCCGAGTGAGGGTGATAAGTCCGTTGGAGTGTGAACTCGTTAAACATCTGTAAGGCGATCCCGTGGAGGGTGATAAGTCCGGCTTAACCCAGAGAGGGTTATAAGTCCGATTCGAGTGTGAGCTCGGTAAATATCTATTGGCAATCCCGTGGAGGGTGATAAGTCTCGTTTGAAGGAATTTCCCTAGAGAGGGAGAGTGGATGTAGGACTGGTTGTCCGAACCACTATATATTGCTGTGTTATTTACTGCTTTATGTTTATACTTGTCATACGCATTCATTTATAAGCAAAGCACACACACGAGCTCAAAAGTTTAAAAAAAATTGGAGCACTCTCCCCTCATCCCTGTTTTATATGCACCAAAGTTAAAACGTCTTGCTTCCGCACGCGCAAAATAGGTTTTCCCACCGGGACCAACAGTCATCATGAACAACCTTGTACTGTGTCGTCCAAATAGTCTAGACAATGGTGATGAAGGTAAGGCGCCAAATGTTCGTGACCTGCTTACTCCACACCACCTGTTGAGCCTGCAAGAGTAAGCTAGAGAAGGCCCAATCAAAGCAGAGTTGAATACCAAATATATCAAAAATAGAGGTGAAGAGAGAACGAGTGAACTTGCACTCCTTCAGAATATGCTCCTGAGTTTCTGGCGCACTCAAGCAAAGGGGGCAGACCGTAGGACCCGAGACCCCCAAGATACGTTGAACCACGTCAGAAGTCGGCAACTTATGCAAAACAACACGCCAAACCATGGCTCTACGCAACTGTGTGATGAAAGGCGCCCAAAGCCAGGGGGCCCAAGACGTCCGAAGGAGAGGAGAACGGAGGAGGTCATAGGCCCTTCTCGAAGTAAGAACACCAGTACCAGAATCCGGCCAGACACGCTGGTCCTCCTCATGTATCGGGGTCTGAAGAATATCAATAACCACATCAAGGTGTGTCGTGAGGAAGTGACTGGTGAAGTACCATATACCGTCAATGAAATAGTCCCCAACAGTGCAGTCAAAATGTTGCAAGAAGTCTGGAGGTAACGCGATACGGTCTGCCAGATTGTATCCCAGCCAGTTGTCCGTCCAGAATCTCACCATCGAGTGATGCCCAATCAAATAATAAGAACCCTCATCAACTCGCCTAGCATGAGCATTAACGTCGTACGAATATATGAACGATGTTGTAGACTCTGAGGCTTGCCATCTCATGTGAAGTAGCGATCCCGGAGGAGATGGGAAGTGTCATTGGAGAAGGTGATAGTGTCCCAAGTCAACTTACAGATAAAGGAGGCGTTGGCAAGCCTGACTGAACGAATACTGAGACCCCCTTTGGTAATAGGAGCACAACATCGGTCCCAGTCCACATTATAGAAACCCTTTTTCAAAATATCGCCAGTGCAGAGAAAATTACGCATAGCCGTTTCAATCTTATGCAATAATGACTTAGGCTACTTGTAAACCATCATAGAGTGAACCAGAGAGCTCGTGATAAGACAACGCCTTCCAGCAAGAGAAAGGGACTTACCTATCCTTCTGGAGAATTTCTGGATAACCGAATTAGCAACTGCCATGAGGGGACTAACCTTCGGAGAACCCTCAAATATAGGGACACCGAGGTAAGTAAATGGGAGAGAACCAGTGGAAATAGACGTGCATCTACAAATATAATTCTTCATGCGATCCGACACTTTACCCCCGTAAAATATTTGGGACTTCGAAGGACTGAAAATCTGACCTGAGACCCGGCCATAATCATCCAGAAGCTGCCTAATGCGCTAGCCATTGGAGCTGGTGGCCTCCAGAAAGATCAAGATATCATCAGCATAGAGAAGTTGCCGAGGGAGGCTGCGAATGGACAGTAAGCCTAAAAGTGGCAACACCATAATCAATCCAACAGACTAGAGGCTCTTCAGTGAGGCAAAAGAGGAGGGGGGAAATAGGGTCCCCCTAACGAACACCCCGCGAGCAAGAAAAATAGCCATGAGAGATTCCATTGACAAGGATGGAGAGACGAGCCGAACGAAGAATACCAGAGACCATCTCAAGGGCAATGCAAGTATGTATGCGTCTGCTCAGAATAAAACCTAACTGAGAGTCAGAGACAACATCCCCGATGAATCCACCAAGTCTGGTAGCAATGATCTTGGTATACACCTTATAGATGAAGTTGCCCATGACAATCAACCGGAAATTAGTAACCCGAATTGAATCAGCAACCTTCGGGATATGGGTGACAAGACAAGAGTTCAGCTCAGTAGGTAACTCTAAAAAAGAGAAAATGTGGGAAATTGCAGCAAAAACATTCTCCGAAATCACGTCCCAACACTTCTGATAGAAAAACCCCCCATAACCGTTAGGACCAGGGGAACTAGTAGGGTCGAGGCCAAAGACCGCAGCATGAACGTCATCCATAGAAGGAAGAGCAGTAAGAATCTCATTCTGGTGAGCAGAAACAATCTTCCAATGAAAGGTATCCAGAATGGTGTAGTCCTGGCTAAGAGTGGGATCCTCCTTGAAAAGGAGCTCATAATAATCCACGATATGCCGGCCAATGTCGGAAGCAATAGTGATGAAGATGTTGCTAACTTGCATAGTAGAGATGGAAGCACGAGACTTCCTGACACTATGTAACCGATGAAAAAAGGACGAGTTGCGGTCCCATCTTGAAGCCAGTGTAGCCGATTCTTCTGAGCTAATTATGAATGGCGCAGGGAAAGGAGATCATTCACCTTACCAATCTGGTCCATCTCCCTGTCAAAGAGATCCCGAGTGTCGCCCATATCTATAATCTCCCTCTAAATAGCATCAAGGTCTGCCGAGGCCTAATGAAGCTCTGTGAAGACATTCCGAAAGACCTGTTGATTCCACTGAATGAGGTGCATCTTGAGATGACGTAACTTTGCCAAGTGTACATGGACCGGATCCCCCGGGGTGGGATTCGACTAAAGCTGGTAGACCAAAGGCCCAAAAGTATCATGAAGAATCCACATGTCCTGAAAGCAAAATGGACGAGGGGCCAGAGGGGAACCCAAAGAAGTGCGGAGACGAATAGAACGGTGATTCGAGCAAAGCAATGGAACCAATAGTTCAACGTCAACCCATAAGTTAAGAAAGGCTTGAGAGGCAAGAGCACGGTCGAGCCGGGCCAAAACTAGACCGGAGGGGCGTCTAGTGGACCAAGTGAAATGGCAGCCAATGGGCTCAACATCAAAAAAGGTCACGAGCAGTAATGAACTCCTGAAACTCCGTAGTAGGGGTTGTGAGCGAGAGCACCCCCGATGAACGTTCATGAGCACCCAAAACAACATTAAAATCCCCCATAATACAGATAGCCGCATCCGGGATGTTGAGAAGATTGGGCCAAAGAGCACGGCGCAAGGTACCAGAGTTCTTAGCATGAACGGAGACAAGAACCGAATCATGCAAACGAATGGCAACAAATTGCTCCGACATGGCAATCACACTAGCCGTTGTAACCAAATGTGGATGGCAGAGAATCCAAATATTGGGCTTCATGTGCTCTCTCTAATTCTCAGTAAAAAATGATAGACAAAGCTTCGATAAAAATTGACGAGGCAATCTACTACTGGCGATCTTGGGCTCGAAAATAGCAACCCAATCAAGATGGTGAGTAAGGCAGAGGTGATCAAGTGCTCTCTCCATTTGCTCATTACCCCAGCCAACATGCGTTCCAAGTGAGACAAATCATTAATCACCCAAATATGACCCGTGCATTGGCGGGTTATTTTCATGTTCACATTCATCTGCCCAAGAACTATAGTGAGACATACCTGTGGGGCCCATACGAGGGTCATCAATACAGAAAGGAGTGGATGAAGTCGATGCCGCAATAGAAGAAGCAACCGAAATAGACATACGACTCCTAGTGTTGTACGGAGCAGTAGGGGGCTGCCTCATCTTCGCACCTCTTTTGCGATGGCCAGCTGTCCGTTTGGGTTATTGGATGTTATTCGCAGGCGGGATAGGGTCGTTGGGGAAGTCGTGGACCTCATGATCAGAATCAGATGCAGTATCACCCTCCCTAGGATGGACGGATGACATTAGGGGCATGAATTCAATGGAAGTAGTGGGAGGTGGGTTCGAAGTGGTTATGGGGGAGACAAACTTGCTCCAGGGCACCTGTTCAAAGCCATCATCCGATGCATGACCACTGAGAAGATCTGCATGGTCTACCAAAGCAGCAGAAATGCGGACGGTAATAAAAGGCGACAACGCAGCAGAGGAAGGAGTGGATATAGATGCAGGCGAGATCGACTGTGTAACAGTGGAATCCACGGGGATCTGAGCAAGTGTAGCAGCAGGGAGATCAGAAACCCACGCTGTAGGAGAAGCGGTGGTCTGAGCAAGAGTAGCAGCTGGGAGTGAATCCTCATTCTGAGCAGTGGTAAGTGCAGCTGCTGGAGGGTAGGGTCGTTGTACCCACTCTTTAGCTGACTGCTTTGTAGTAGGTTTCTCAGTATTGGGCTTGCGACCAGATTCCAGAACAGGTTTACGCCCAGTTTCCGGCATGCGTTTGCACTCCAACGAGGCATGACCCACAGATTCACAAGATGTGCAAAAACTCGGATGGCTCTCATAGCACAAGGATACAATAGCACAATGTCCCGATCGTTCGTACATTAAGTAGTACTCCTTCTCTTTACGCAGGTCTAGTTCAACAAGCACACGTGCATAATGTAATATTTTCCTGGTCCTAGTACGTTCATCAATAGCAACAACATGACCTAAAGCTGAGGCAATTGCTCACACAATTGGTTCATAGAATTACTCCGGAGGCAACTCATAGACAAGGACCCAAACATTGACAATCAGAGAATTGAACTTATACGGATTAAATTTTGGGGTCCACCTTTGCAATTTAACCGTACCAAATTTGAAAGGCCAAATACGGCGAGTTAAGACGTTCCTTTTCAAGATAATTGGCCATGTGAATGTTGTAAAAACCCCTGCCCATTGGGAAAATTGCAAATTTCCCTATATTTCCCATACCTCATTGATAGTCGCACGAAGATCCGTCGAAGACATGGGTTCAACCTTAGCCTTCAGCAAAACTCTAGCAATAAGGGAGTTAGCATGATCACGGACTCCCATTTGGTGATCCTGATCATCAATGTTGATCGAGAGATAGTCGCCCTTACGGATGGGGGGAGGTGTAATAATTGCTTGGCTTTTAATATATTCCTCCACTTGGGTTGACGGGTACGTTATAGACTGCATATCCTGCATGGAATGCACAAACGCAGCAGACGTATTTGGCAAAGGAGCATTGTATGAACCAAAAATAGGAGGAGAAGTACCAGTGTGCTGCGTAACAGATAATGTTACGCAGCTTCCAGTCATGGGAGTAGTCGACACAAAGGTATTCAGTCGAGGAGCAGAGGCTGTGATCACAACATCCGAGTATAAACCCCTGCTATTAAGGCCCTATACGTCGTGCATCCCTGGGGTGAAGGACACACCAGCGGCATGAAGGTGCCCAGGTGGAAGGGGGGATAACCATGGGGGTCTAGCCAAGGGTTGATCGAGGATCGAGGGTCACGCAACCCTCTACCTGAAATGACGGCAAAAAACCAGCACCAAGCACAGAGGGGATGCGAACGTATGAAATAGGATTAGACATAATACCCGTATTGCCGGAATCTAAGGGGGACTTGGTTCTGGCCAATTGATCGCCAAGAGGAGAAGACTCCACAACAATGGGCAAGGCGTGTGTCGCCATCGTAGTAAGAGTCAAAATAGGGGGGTTGTACCAGCAGGACCGGTGGTGGGGACCTACAATAACAATAGGAGTGGAGCAGACACAGGCATCGAATTGGTATGAGTGGAATAGGGAATAGAGGCGATACTAGTGGTGCTGGAATCCAGAGAAACTCCGGTTTCGGCAGGCGACACGCCATGTGGAAATTGTTCCACAACATTAGGGTTTGAATCGTGATCAGCCGTACAAGGTTTAGGGAAACCCGCATCCGCCACAAGCGCAGGCGATGGATTCGCAATGTTGATCGCATCTGGCTGAGGCAAATGTGAAATGTCATTGGAAGCGGTGATTGGCAACGGCTGCTGTATGATCGTATGTGCATCGGCCGCGATCAGAGGTTCCAAGAAATCCGGATTCGAGAGTCTCGCAAATAGAGAGCACATGGTTCGTGCAACATCACCAAAAGGGAGAGTCATAGCTGATGGACAGGCGAGGGATCCGCCGGGGCACCGGCGGGAGGTGGAACGGCCGGGAGTGGCCGAGCTATAGAAATTGCACCTATCAAAGGTGAAATCGCACGCACATCTTCTTTTTTTGAGCCAAGAATAGGATTCATTCCTCAAAGTGGATTTAGAGAGAATGCTCATCTTCTCGTCATAATTGGATCTAAGTCATCGGCCAATGCACATCAACTTAGACTTTGAGGAATGATCAATTAGTGACATACATGATCATGTTCAATTAGTGATTAGAGAGAATATGATTAAGTTATTTGAATAGACACTTCATCATGTTCAAGACTAATCAAGTATTCGTGAATGAAAGGAAGATATCACAATAGTCCATGTTTCAGTTACAGGTAGCTGCACTTTTCTCGCAACGTACATCATATATTGAGAATGTCTGATTTATTGTCTAGGGTTCAATTAAGACTGATAGTTTGACTAATCGCTCGATATATGAAGGTCTATGGGTCACACAACAAGTAATTCCCTTTTATGGATTATAGTTGGTTGATTAAATATTAAATTGGATTTAATATTTAATTTATGGAGAGTTAATTAATAATATATTAATTTGGAATTAATTATTATTACTGTTTAATTAAATTAGATTTAATTAAATAGGAATCCCAAATAATATATGGAATATTATTGTAGGAAAATATATGTAAGGAAATCATATCTTGGAGATATGATTTGCAAGATTAGGAAATAATCTTCCTAATAAAGATTGCTTAATCTTTAAGTTGGGCTTCTCATATATATATGACATCCTAGGGAATAATTAAACACACAAGAAACCCAATTTCTCCATAAGATCTAGAGTTAGAATTTTCCTAGCAAATTCGTCTCGGGATTCAACGCTGGGAAATCTGTGCAAGTCTGTGAACGGGGATTACGTGGATACCATAGTTGAGAAATCTGCCTACGAATTACTGTAAGGATTCTCTTTACGTTTAACATAATCGGATTATGCAATTAATTGTTCGTTGTTGGAGAACTGTTTATTTCCACTGCGCATGTATTACGTGTTTACCTGCCTGTAAATTCCAACAAACATAACCTGACTGTGATTTGTAATCATCACAGTCGGATTGAAAACTTGCATCAGCGTAACCAGTTACTACTAGTTCTGATTGTCCATCGTAGACAAGGAAACATTCTTTAGTTCATCTAGGATACTTCAGAATTTTCTTGACAGCAATCTAGTGAGATTCACCCGGATTATGTTGGTATCTACCAGTAATATTGACAGCGTAGGCCACATCGGGCCTAGTGCAAGTCATGGCGTACATGAATGACCCAATTGCAAATGCATATGGGACATCCTTCATGTGCTTGATATCAGCTTCACTAGAAGGAAAATCCTTCTTTGACAGCTTTATACCATGATTTGTCGGTAAAGACCCTCTCTTAGAGTTCTTCAACGTAAAACGCTTCAACACCTTGTCTACATAGATGGACTGTGACGCCTCAACATCCTTTTGGATCTATCTGTTGGGAGATGAATTTAATAAAGAAGTTTTGATTAGATCCCAAAATTCCTGAGTATGACATGTTCAGGATAATCTTGATAGTCTGAGTCAGGTTTCAGTATAGATTGTTCAGGAAGTTATCTGCACCATGTATAGTCAGCAGATATAGATCAGGTTAGATTTTGAAGTCACTGAAGAATCAGAAGAACTGAAGACTCGGAAGATACTGAAGATCTCAGATAAACCTGAATGCACAAGAAGTCACTGAAGACTCAGTAAGTTACTGAAGACTCAGAGAACCTGAATGTTCAGAGGCACTGAAGAAATACCTATTTGAATTCATACACAACTGAGGAAAACGCATATTTTCAAAAGGATAGATATTGCCCAAACATTCAAAGGCAGACAAAAGGAACTAAGTCTAAGTGTTGTTTAAAATTGTCTCATTCAGAGAGATTGACCTAAAAAGAGCCATTTTGTTTGTCTACATTCACTGAAGACAAGAACCAATCAGAGGAAGACAACATTGTACTTCACTGACACTGAAAGTGACAGGACCCTGAATTTTGTCAGTAGTACAAGACTCCAGACTGCAAAAATTGGTGATTGGCTACATGGCTGCATATTTTCTAAAACATGCAAGAGAGTATTCAAACCCTAAAAATAGTCGTTCATCAAACACCAGAAGAGGAAACTCATGAAGCTATCTCCCCCAACGGATAGTTTTTCAAGAGTGACCTTGGTGAAAGTTGCCTATAAATACCAGTGACCTTCTACATTGAAAGGTTACGGGAAATTTAAAAGCAACTCAAGAGCTCATTCGTATTATTGCAAATTGAAGCACTCGAAAAACCTAGAATTTCCCAAGTGTTTCACATTGGAAAGAGCTCACTATTTTAAGCCTAGATTGATAGAAATATCCAAAGCTTAGAAGAGATATCCTAGCCTTTGCATTTGTTCTTATTGTAAAGGATATCTCACCCTAGTTGGAAACCAACCCAAACCCAAACCCTTTGTTAAGGTAGTTTGTGTGTGATTTGTTGGTGAGTTAGAGTTGTAAAGAGTGAGTAAGCTATAGTGAGTTAGCCAGAAAACTCTAGAGAAGAAGTTAGTAAGCTACTTGTGGTAGTCTGAACACTTGTATGTGTTTGAGTTAGTAAGCTGCAGTGAGTCAGCCAGAAAACTCAAGGTAGAAAAGTGAGTAAGCTACAGTGAGTTAGCCTGAAAGCTTTAGGAAGTGGTTAAGGAATTTCTCTGAAGATCAGAGAGAGTGGACGTAGGAGCTTGAGTCTCTGAACCACTATAAATTGATGTGTTGTTTGCTTTCTGTACTGCATTTTATTGTTGCATGATTTACACTGAAAGCTGATTTTACTGATACTCAGTTGGAATCAATCCACTGAACTTACATTAAATTAATCACAACCTTAATCACTGTTTCAGTAAAAGGAAGAAAGAATTTTAGCAAAGCTAAAACGAGTATAAACTTAGGGCCAACCATTCCGCACACTTGAGTAGCTGGAACAGATAGTTACCAAACTGAACTAACTCTACTGAGTGTTCAGTAAGATAATCATCTGATCCAAGCTCCTCAGGATCTCTGATAAATTCAGGATCAGTTGGGCTAATCTGAAGCTTCTGAAAGCTGCTTAGGATCATTGTCTCAGTAGACTTTGACTCAGGACAATTTGTGCTTCTCAGGGCAAAAATATCAGGACAACCTGACCCATCTGACCTCAGTGAAGAAAAAGTTTTAAAAATCACTGAACACGTGTATTCCCCCCCATACACGTGTAAGACTCGTTTGCACTGTGACCAACACTATCCCTATGGATCTTGATCCCTAGGATGTAGCAGGTTTCACCAAGATCCTTCATCATGAAGGTCTTTGACAACCAATCTTTAACGGACTACATTAACGGGATATTATTTCCCAAGATGAGTATGTCATCGACATAGACAATTATGAAAACATTATTCTTCCTGTTGCGCAAGGATCTTCCGAGTTTCTGATGAAGTTAAAAGGACACGATAGCTTCATCAAATTGGATATTCCAACCCCTGGAAGCTTGCTTCAATCCATAAATGGATCTCCTTAGCTTGCATACTAGATTAGAATATGGCTTAGATATAAAACCTTCTGGTTGAGTCATAAACACTTCCTTATCAATGTTTCCATTGAGGAAAGATGTTTTGACATCCATCTGCCAAATCTCATAATCATAGTAGTGTCCTGCTATTGCAAGTAAAATTCGAATGAACTTGATCTTTGCAACCGGTGAGAAGGTCTCATCATAGTCAATGCATTCGCATTTACTATAACCCTTCGCCACCAACCTAGCTTTATAGGTTTGTACTTTGCCATTTGCATCAGTCTTACGCTTTGTTTTAACTGGCTATTATCTACTCAGTTAAACAAAATTATAATGAAATGTGTATGTTAAAGGCACTCGAATCAGGGAAAGAGACAAAGAAATTGGTGACCCGGTTCGTCTTTGGAATCAGACTACGTCCGGGGGCGTCCAAGCCAGGGAGAGGATATATGTATATGCCTAGAAGTCTAAGGTGTTCAACCTTTTTACAGAGGTGGCAGTGGTGGCCTATTTATATTATGCCTGTGAAAGGGCTACACTATTGGGAACCATTAATCTCGCCTTGACAGGTCAGGAATTGTCCATTTTCAGTGTGCGCCAATCGTGGAGCGGATGTGGAGGGCGGATTAGTGGTGTGTCGGGAGTTGTCATTTACCCCGTGAACTGTATAGTTACGGCTGGTGCAGGTCGCTCCCGGCTTGAGGGTATAAAGCGGAAATCGCATCACGACTTCACGAACTGCCGACTACCCGAGTTGCCGACCTTTGTGACTTGAAGGTTTGGTCTTGCGGGAATTACGTGAGATGGTCCCTTGGTCCGCTTACAGAGGTCGCTTCATGCAGTCCTTGTTGGATTGTTTGTGGTCCTTCGTGCCCAGGTGGGAGGTCGGGTTTATCCACGCTACAACAATTGCCCCTCAAGTTGAGGTCGCTTGTTCCGAGAAGGGACCTTAGCTTGACACATGGACGAAGTCGACTTGCGACCATCCGACCTGGGAAGTTTCCTTTGAGCGGCCTACTACCCTCGGGCAGGTGAAAAGTCACCTCGATAATACGAATCGTCGCATCAGTCTTCCCTCGATCTCAGGGATTCAAAATGATATCGTGCCAAGATGATGACATAACACACCGCAATTTCATCCAATGAGATGCCGTAGTGGATTTCACGCGAGCCCCTCGCGTCTTTTTGTTGCTAGGGGGCCGAAGTTTTGGCTAATTTCCTTTTGGCCACTCCTCCTCTTAAATAAATGGGCAGGGAATTAGGTTTTGAAAACTTTATTGCCTGCGATAGTCTTGCGAAAGAATTGCTTCAAGATAGTCTTCCTGATTCTTTCTCCCTTCCACCGGAAATGCATTCTCGTGTTCCTGAAGCGGAATTAATCACAGGTAAGCACTTTGGTGCCCTTCTTCGATTTTATGGATTCTAGCGTTTCCAAATCCCTTTTTGCCTCTCAGCCCATGGTGGCTTCCTCCTCTTCTGAGGATGACATCCTTATTGGCCTGTGTCGCCGCCGATTTTCCGGCTCCGCCACCGGGCATGTGGGTGAAAGTTCATTGGCTAAGGTTATGGGCGACCGCCGGGAAGACGATGCCAATGATGAACCGGTGGATGACCAATTTCTGAAAGAATTGGCCAAAATTACTCATCTTTCCCCATTGGATGTCAATCTCTTTCATCTTGCCCCACGGGAACGGTCGTAAATGGCGGGTCCTTCTGCCCCGGCCTCGGATTATGGGGCTTATGAACGAGTCTTCAATTATGATCTGTATCATAATCGAGCTCCGTACAAGCGACCTAACCGGGCATACCGCAAGTCGGTCGACTCTCAGTTTGCGGCGTCCGATAAAAGATACCGATCTGTGCTCTCCGATCAGTATGTGCGGGGACTTCGTCGTTGTACAAGGTGCCCCGTGATGTCTATTTTTTGGGGCGACCGGAAAGCGCAAACCGACCTCTTCCGGAATGATTCTTTGTGAATGAGTCTTCTATAATAAATTGGCATTCGATTCCCCATTGCACCGGCCATTTCCCATCTGTTGGCGGCACGGAATGTGAGCCTTACGAAGATCACCCCCAATGGGTGGAGTTACATCATCTCCACCATGGTTGTTTTAGGGGCGGGCTGGTGAAAGGCTGCCTAATCCGGGAGATATCCCGTGATGGCGCCCGTTGCTCGGTAGGAGGCTATCACACTATCTTGACTTCACGAAGCAAAAGAGCTCGTGAGTGGGATTCCGAATAAGGTCGACGGGTGGCACCAAAAATGGTGGTTTGTAGGAGGAGCATGGGAGTCGGTGGCCCCTTCCAGCACTTTATCCATTAGAGTTCCTACGGATTATGCGATTCGTGTTGAAAATGGTACTTCGCCTTAATATTTTTGTGCTCGATTGTACTGATCTAATTCTTTTCTTGTCTTGCAGTGTTTGCGCCCCGACCTTCTGAGCTATATTGGGACTTTCTCGAGGCGTTCAAGGAGGTTCGAGCCACACCCCCTAGCTGGCGAGATGTTAATTTGTTGAACTCGGAGCTCGATCGCTTGCAAGCCGGACTGTATACTTACCCTCGCCACTTGAGGATTCCATGTAAGTCTTGGCCGCATCTTTTCAAATGTATTTCATGATTTTGCGCTAAAGGTTTTGTTTTATGTTAGATCTGGAGATCCCGATCTACCACCGTCGGCCTTCTGCCTCCTAGATGGCCTGCCAACCTCGTCGATGCTTCGGCTCCATGAGGCATCGCGGCTTTCTTCTTTGCCCATGGGGACATTCGATTCGAGACTCCTCCCCCCTGCTGCGAGCAAAGGCAAGAAGAAAACTGTCGAACCGCACTTTGTGGGTGGTGGCGACCTCCCGAAGGAGTGAGCTAAACTGTGCCTGCACGCACCGATCCACGTGAAGTCGGGGTGCTGGAAGGGTGGCTCCCGGCCCGACACCTTTGCCGACTTCTACCCGGGAGGGAGATCGCCATCCGGAGGATGATTCCTGGATTGGTTGGGATGAGGAGAGGATGCAGAGGTAGGCCGTTTGCAACTCTTAATGAATTTACTTCAAAAACGGGACCAAACTTAATATATTTGTTCCTCCTTGTTTGCGTTAGGGCCGACGGCGACAAGTTCTCACCGGAGGTGCTAAGCTTCCTGAGATCCCCGATTCCCATGCTGGAGGGCACGCCTGGAGACTAGCCCGACTACTTAGAGCGGACGATGAGGAACGTGCCACGCGCATGGACGAAAGATGATCACTCCTCTGCCCGTCGCCAACAAGTCACGGGCAACATGTATTTAGCTGTTGTCCACTCCTTGAAGGCCGCCCTCTACATGGAAAAGGCATGTGTCCAATCCGAGCTCGAGCTCTCCAAACTGGAGAAGGCCCAGACGATGACCTCCGAGCAAGCGAAATCACTGATAGCTGCCCATGAGGTGCAGAAGAAACTGGAGGTTGCCAAGGCTGACTTGGCCAAGAGGGCCTTGGAGCTCGAGGGTCAGCTGAAGGAAGCCGAGAGACTACTTGGGGAGGAGAAGGAGGCCGTGACCCGGATGAAGGCGGGCGATCTGCAGGATGTAGAGGTCGGGAGAAGTTGGCAAAGATGAACATTTTAAGCGGTCGAAGAAGGGAATGCCAACCGCCTATGTCATGGCGGTTCAAGTTTATCCGATTTGTTCGATGAAGAACCCCCTTTGCCGACCTCCATCGACATTGTGGTATTTGCATCGTTCGCGACTTCCCCCCTGCCTCCGACATTGTGCTGGAGATTAAATATCTGGAAGATCTAGGCATTGATTTGTCCTTCTTCCCTAATCAGAGTCGGATCGTGCACCCCACTCCCGATCCAGATGAGACCTGTAGGGGACTCGAGGTGGTCCTCGAGACTTCGAAGACGGATGAAATTTGGGCATGAAATGAGGTCATTTGAGATGTCGTGGCTCCTCCCAAAAAGCGAGCCTGGCCCGGCCTCTGGGGAGGTGTTTACCGGCCCAAGATCCGGGAGGCGGGCTGCCCACACCCTCACCCGGCGTTACAAAGAACAATTAGGTGGGCAACCTTTGAACATAGTCGATGGGTCTTCTTGATGGGATTCTTGATCGTTCTTAAGAATGATGACATCAAGAATCCGATAAGAAAAAGGAGATTGAGAAGTTGTTGAACCCCATCTCAATAATACTTTTGTTCGGCATGCCTTAAAGTAGGAAGTAAATGCGCGATCGTGGATATTGGGTTATAGTAAAACATCGTAAATCGAGTTATCATGATGTATCTTGGTTTTCCGCTTTATGTAATCTAGCCTTCGGGCTTTTGTAATGTATCGACCTTCGGGCCTGTTGTCATTAATGAAATCTGCCTTTTTCTTTCCTTTATTATGCCGATTTGATTTCCTTATGCGACTATAATTTGTGCATATGTTCATTCGTCTTATTGGCATTACGATTTTAGATTGAACCTTGTTTAGTCGTCTTATAAAGTTAGGGGAGGATCACACCGCTAGGGGTGGCGATCTCTCCGCAAATATGTCGAAAGTCATTCGGGGAGGTCGATGTTTCATCTATCGACCTCGCGGGTTTTTTCTGAATTGTGAGAAAGAAAATTTAACTCATTATTATTGACTCGCCTGAAAGTTTACAAGTACACTGGCCTCGACCCTACTGATAGTATCTCTTCAGATGAGATGCGTTCCATGGGTACTGAGACTGAGTGTCATCTGGGTTCTTGAGCTCGTATGCCCCATTGGATAATACTCGAGCGACCTTGTATGGTCCTTCCCAATTTGGTTCGAAAGTTCCTTTGGTTACTCCGAGAGTCTTCTTCAGGACCAAGTCGCCTTCTTTGAATTTTTGAAGTTGCACTTTAGAGTTGTAGTATTTTTCGGACTGTTGTTTGTATCTCGCATTTCGGATACCTGCCTATAATCACTTCTCTTCGAGCAAGTCTAGGTTTCTGGCTAAGGCCTCATCGTTCCGGTCGGTCGCGATCTGTGAGGTTCTGACAGTTTGGAATTTGACCTCTACGGGTATGACTGCTTCCGAGCCAAATGCCATTGAGTAAGGGGTCTCTCCGGTCGAATTTTGGCAGGTTGTTCGGTATGACCACAGTACATCTGGTAGGTCACTGGCCCACCTCCCTTTCCTTCCCTCAATCTTAGTTTTCAGGGTGTGCTTGATGATCTTGTTCACAGCTTCGACTTAACCGTTTGACTGAGAGTGATAAGGGGTAGAGAAAAGCTTGGTGATTTTCCATTTTCTAAAGAAACTATCGACCTTATGACCATCGAACTGCTTCCCATTATCGAATATAATTGCTTGCGGTAGGCCGAATCTACAGATGATGTTTCGCCATATGAATTTGATGACGTGATCCTGATCTATGGTCGCCAAAGCCTCAGCCTCGGCCCATTTTGTGAAGTAATCTACTGCGACTAGGGCGTATTTGGCTGAACAAATTTTTATTAACGGACCCGATGATATCTATCCCCCCGCCAAAAGGCCAAGGACTGAGCATGCTGGTGAGTTCCTCAGGTGCGACCTTGATTGATGGTGCGTGTATTTGACATTTGTGGCATTTCCGTGCAAAAACCATGGCATCAGCCTTTAAAGTTGGCCAAAAATACCCCTGTCTCGTCGTCTTATGAGCGATCGACTGCCCCCAGTGTGGTTTCCGCATACCCCATCGTGAATATCTTGCGGGATAGCTTTGCCCTTGCTCGGGGTAACACGCCGGAGGCGATGGTTTCTTGAAGCCTCACTTATATAGTTCGTTACCAACCAATGTGTACCTTCGCCCTTAGTTGCAATTGCTTTGCACAGATTCATTGGTTTGTAATGCCCCGATCATCAAGTAGTCGATTTTTTGGGGGTCATCCGGCTTAAACTTCGGGGTAATACAGGGAAGCGTATTGTTGTGTTAGCAATGGAGGGGTAGGAGAGTTTTGTGACGGTGACATCCCTCATCTCTGCTGGTCCCTCTGAATTCGCTAGTCGTGCCAATGCATCGGCTCGGGAGTTCGCCTCCCTTGGTACTAGCTTGATGTAGATTTGTTCAAATTTCAGGCAAAGTGCTTTGACGACCTCTTGGTAGGCTGACATCCGCTCATCTCGGGCCTCATACTCCCCTGATATCTAGCGTGCTACAAGCTGGGAGTCGGTGTGTACTTAAAGCCGCTTGATGCCCAGTGCGGTGGACATTTCTAGATCATTGATCAGCGCTTCATATTCGGCCTCGTTGTTGGTGGCAGGGAAATTGAAAGTGATGGCATTCTGAAAAGAAATCTCATCTGGACTGATTAACACAACTCCTTCCCCTGATTTGTTGGCAGTTGCCGAGCCGTCTACGTACAACTCCCACCGACTTGCCTATCTTCTCAACAAACATACGGTTGACTAGCCTTTGATACGTTGCCCCGACATTCTTCAAACCAAAAGGCATTCTCTTCCAATAGTATATGTTCTTCTCTGTTAAAAATGAAGTGTGCTGCCTGTCGGGCTCATGCATAGCTATCTGGTGGTATCCGGAAAACTCATCCATAAAAGACATCATCTCATGTCCCACCGTATTGTCGATTAACCGGTCGATATGCGGCATTGGTAAGAAGTCCTTGGGGCATGCCTCGTTAAGATCTGTGAAATCGATGCAAAGTTGCCAAGTCCCATTTGACTTCTTTACGAGGACTGCATTTGCGACCCACTGTGGTTGGTCTGCCTGCATGATCAGGTCGTTGTCAAGCAACTTCTTTACCTCTTGGCCGAGAGCCGATATATTTTTCGGACCAAATTTCCTTTCATTTACGAAAGCTCTTTGGTTTTCGAAATTTTGGGTCAATGTGTAACCGTCGACATGCGATCTCAGGATCGATCCCGACCATATCCTTGTGTGACGAAGCGAAAACGTCCAGGTTATTCTTGAGGAAGTCGACGACTTCAATCTTCATATCGTCGGGAATTTTGGACCCAATGATGATCTCCAGGTCTAGCTGGGCTGGGTCCACCTTGACCCTTTCAAGTTCCTCCCCGGGTATCGCTCTGGGTCCCCCAAGTCGTGGATCATCTATCTCGGCCTCGAGTATAAAATCTTCGGGCTCTAGACCCATTCTTGGATCAAACTCGTCACGCTTCCTCTTCTTATTTTTCTTTTCAGTATCCAGCATGTTATCATGCATTTTGTGATCCAGTGTCATTATGTGGCGACTAGACGTGCGTGCTGAATTTAAACAAGGTGAAAAATAAAGCAAACAGCCTCTCGCATCCACTTGGTCACCTTTAACGGTGCCAACCAGCCCATCCTTGGTGGGGAATTTTACACAAAAATAATAGGTGGAGGACGCAGCCTTGAATTCGTGCTCAAATAGCCTCTCGAGGAAGCCGTTATAGGTGCTCGGTAGGTCGATTACAAGGAAATCTAGGAGCCTAGTGTTCCTGACCTTCTCATCCAAGGTGGATACAAGCTCCACAGACAGGCGGATCATGCACAGAGGTTTGACCGTCGTGTTCCCAAAGCCCTTCACTGTATGATTGCAGGGGGTGATGTATGCTTCGTAATCCCCGAGTTGGTAGAGGGTCTTTTTAAACAGAATATTGCAGAAGGCCCCCCCGTCGACCAACATCCGGCATACAGTCGTCCCCATGATATTGGCCTTTATGACCAATGGGTCGATGTTCGGGTACATGACTCCAGCTTTGTCTATTTCACCGAACTCAATTTTGCGGGTTTCTTCGGTCACAGCCAAGATGGGCAGAACCATTCTTTGGGCATTCTCCATTGCCCTGACTTCCGCCTTTAGGTGATGCTTTGATGAGGAGGCCGGAGACAGGCCCCCTATCGTGGCAAGGGGTGAGATAGTGTGAATGACGCGACCTCCTGTGCCCTCTAGTATGGGTAGCACAGGCAGTTCACCCTGTGCGGCCCCTATCACGGGCTCTCTTTGCACCCGATCTCTCGGCCCGGTTTGGCAGTCATGCTGCCGACCTTGCCCCCCCTGATTGTTTGCCCGAGGATTCTTGACAAACTCATTCAGCCGGCCATCTTCATAAAGCTTCAACAATTGCTTCAACAGATCTCTACACTCGCTGGTGCAGTGTCCCCTCTGGTCATGATAGTGGCAATACTTGTTCGGGTTTTGCCGGCTTTTGTCTTTCATTGGGAGGGGTGCTCGCAACATGTCTCATCCCTAGATCTGGGTATAAACGTTACCAGGCATCATACCCAGAGCCTCCATCAGTTTCACCGGAATGGACTCCTCAAATGGTTTGAAGTTGTCGGGTGTCTTGTAATGACCCCCGGTTTTCTTGGAACCTTTCTTGGGCTCCGCGACTTCCTTTGTCTCTAAGAGCCGGGTCTCTAGCAATTCCATGGTATGGATGAGGTAACTGGCCCTTTTCCTGAAATCGGCATAGCTGGTTGGGTAGTTGGCGGTCATGCACCGCCATAGCTTGGTTCCTCTTCTGAGGCCAGATACTGCCCCCAGCAGCTTGTCCTCGTCCCCAGTGGGGTCGCCTTCAATGATGAGTCTATCGATCCTCTCAACATAGGATCGATCCGACTCCGTCTCCCCCTGACGCTTGTTCATGAGCCTCTACCTTGTCGTAGGTCAGGGCGCCATCGCCGTATAGTGGCCTAAGAATAATCGAGCCAGTTGCTCGAAAGTATCAATGGAGACAGAGGGCAGCGAAGTGTACCACATGTGGGCCTGGTCGCTCAGCGTCAGGAAGAAAAGTCCACACTTCGTTGCATCTGATGCCCCCATTGAGGCCATATACGCATTGTACATCGCCATATGGACTCTGGGGTCTGTACTCCCGTTGTAGCGATCTAGAGCCGCTATGCTGATTTTCCTCTGGGCAGGTGCCAGAGTGATCATAGTTCCCAATGGCAAATCTGGGATGACAAGATCATTATTAGACCCAGACGGTCAATCCTGGTTACCCACCTTTTCCAATAGCTGTTGGATGGTCCTAGCCAATGCCGCGACCTGAGCGTCGCGCGGGTTACTAGCCCCCTGCCCGTGACCATGGTGGTATGCCGAATGTCTCGGCGACCCTCTGTGGTGCATGTCCATGGCCATGGCAATATCTCTTTCCACCTGTTCATCATGGCGTGGTTGAGAGTGAGCTTCGTCCTCGCCCCTCATGAGGGCCTTCCGGGCCGCTTGGCTTACGAGGCGGGTGAACACACTATTCGAACCCGCTGGTCTATCCAGGGCCCGGTAGTTCCGAACAATGGCATGTTTAGCCGCGTTATACGCCAGTTGGCCCGTGGACCATCCCTTTTCCATCATAACGCATTTACCCTTGGAGGTTTCGGCGTCATGGGCTGTTTTCTTGGTTGGGGGCTGTTCCTCCTCAGCGCCGAAATTGAGACGTTTCTTGTTGAGGACGGCCATCACCGCTTTGGCATCCTCTGGTGTTTGGACAAGATTCCACTAGTCGGGGGAACCAATTGGGGCTGCCCGATGAGTGGGTTGAGAACTCAGTGAAACCTCGATACCGTCACGAACGTCGGTTTCATTTCCGATTACAGCTTTCCCCTGGTTGATTGCCATTTGTTTTTCTTAAGAGTTTGGAAGGTGAGGTCTCCTTAAGAATTGATGAAATTTCTCAAGAAATGATTCCCCCAGACGGAGCCAATTGTTGTAACTGGCTATTATCTACTCAGTTAAACAATAATTATTATGAAATGTGTATGTTAAAGGCACTCGAATCAGGGAAAGAGACAAAGAAATTGGTGATCTGTTCGTCTTTGGAATCAGACTACGTCCGGGGGCATCCAAGCCAGGGAGAGGATATATGTATATGCCTAGAAGTCTAAGGTGTTCAACCTTTTTACAGAGGTGGCCGTGGTGGCCTATTTATACTATGATTCCCACCCTTTGGTGGGAATTTACATAAGGAATAATGCTTGTGAAAGGGCTACAATACCGGGAACCATTAATCTCGCCTTGACAGGTCAGGAATCGTCCATTTTCAGCGTGCGCCAATCGTGGAGCGGATGTGGAGGGCGAATTAGTGGAGTGTTGGGAGTTGTCATTTACCCCGTGAACTGTATAGTTACGGCTGGTGCAGGTCGCTCCCGGCTTGAGGGTATAAAGCGAAAATCACATCATGACTTCCCGAACTGCCGACTACCCGAGTAGCCGACCTTTGTGACTTGAAGGTTTGGTCTTGCGGGAATTACGTGGGTTGGTCCCTTGGTCCCCTTACAGAGGTCACTTCATATAGTCCTTGTTGAATTGTTTGTGGTCCTTCGTGCCCAGGTGGGAGGTCGGGTTTATCCACGCTACAACACGCTTGAAGACCCATTTGCAACCTATGGGTCTAACCCCTTTGGGCAACTCAACCAAGTCCCAGACTTGATTGGTGTACATCGAGTCCATCTCGGATTTCATGGCTTCATGCCACTTCCCTAAATCAATATCTGATATTACTTCAGAGTAAATATTAGGATCGTCCTTATCCGGTATATCCACATTATCGAGTTCCTCCAAGAGATAATCGTATCTAATGGGTAGATTACGATTCCTAATTAACTTACAGAGTTGTGGTTGTGCAGGCTGTACATTCTGATCGTGAAAATTTTGTGGTGCATCGATTTCATCGATGTCCGGAGAGTCCTCAAGAGCTACACTTTACGATGCCTATTGGGTGGGAGTTTGAACTATGTTGTTCTCATTCATCCCACTTAGAGGTTCTTGCACTGGCAACCCTACTCCAATTACGCTCCCACTGGCTGAAAGACGATCACCTAGTGAAAGACTCCCATCGTGAAAGTCGTTGAATGCTCCCACTAATTCCTTGTCATATTGCTTTAACAAGATATCAATCTCTTTGTTAATTTGTGGTTCTTGAATTTCTTCAAGTTCTATCATCCTATGACCTTGTCCCTTATAGACATACTCTTCTTCAAGGAATAAGGCAGATAGAAAAAATATCCTCTAGTTTTTCTTAGGATATCCCACAAAGTAACTTTTTTCACCTTTTGATTCCAACGTATCAGTGAGCATTTTTTTCACAAAAGCGGGGAAACCCCACGTTTTTATATGTGAGAAAGTTGGCTTCCTGCCATGCCATAGCTCGTATGGCGCATACTCAACCGATTTGGATGGAATCATATTCAGAATGTAGATTGAGGTTTGGAGAGAAATCCCCATAATAGTGTTAGAAGAGAGGAAAAAATCATCATGGACCTTACCATGTCTAACAAGGTTCGGTTTCTCCTTTCGGACACACCATTCATCTGAGGTGTTCCGGGAGGAGTCCACTGAGATTGGATTCCATGTAAAATCAAATAATCAGTGAATTCATGGCTAAGAGATGGTCCCGGTGGAAAACCCATTTTGCGCGTGCGGAAGCAAACATTTCAGTTCGATGCATATAAAACAGGGGTGAGGGCAGAGTGATTCCAATTTTTTTTTACTTTTAAGAACGATGTGTTGTGTTTTGCTTATAATCGAATGCATATGACAATATAAGAACATAAAGCAGTAAACAACACAACAATGTATAGTGGTTCGGAGACTCAAGCTCCTACATCCACTCTCCCTGTTCCTAGGGAAATTCCTTCCAACTGAACTTATCACCCTCTCGGGTTCGCCTCTAGATATTTAACGAGCTCACACTCCAACGGGACTTATCACCCTCCACGGGATTGCCTACAGATATTTACCGAGTTCACACTCCAACGGGACTTACCACCCTCACTCGGGATTGCCTACCCTCCCTTTCGGGATTGCTAGATGTTTACCGAGTTCACACTTACCTACAAACTTATCCTATCAAACTAATTTAGGTAAGGTTTGTTTGGTTTCCAACTATGGTGAGATTTTCCCTTACATTTGATTAGCCTCAATGCTAAGGTTGAGAAAATCTCTCTAAGCTTAGGATACATCGTGGGTTGCTTAGATTGGGTTCTAGAACACTCTTGAACATATTTGTATATCTACAGACTTGTGTTCTAGGGTGGGAATGCTTGATGATTTGGCTTGATGGATGTTTCACGCATTTTTCCACACATCCACGCCTGATAATGAAGGAAGAACTTGTATTTATAGTGTGGATTTGAATGTTACCGTTGGAGAGAATCACATTCAAATCCATACTATTCTCTGTATAAGTTCTGCTTGACTTTTCAGTGGTTGTCTTCCTCTCATTGGTCCACGTCGGTGATTCTAACGGCTATATTCCTCGATTCCTCGCCTTGGAATCATTAAGGATTCTCTCGAGTCTTGGGTTACTCGGGGTTCTTGATTGGCGAGACTTCTCCAGCCGGACCTTATACGTCGAACATCTTGACACTTTCGGTGGTGAGTTCGATTCTCTGAATTCAGACATCGACCTTGAGTCACTTTGACTCGAGCTATCGATTTATTCTTTCCACGATCGATCGGCCCGTAGTGATCAGATCATCATATCTTCAGATCAATATCTCAGGATAGCATCAGGTCAGTACATTAGGTTTAGCATATCAGTTTAGCACATCTGATCTCAATCACGTCTGATCTTGATCATCTGCTCATCTTCTATCTGATCTCGATCACGTCTGATCTCGATAAGTCTCATCTGCTCCTCTTCTGATCTGCAACCTTCTCTTACGATCTTACGGTGGGTTTCTTTACGATCGAACATGCGATTCTTACGATCACCATATCATTTCATTGTTCTTCGATCATCGATCAGTGCATTACTGTCATCGATCGGTCTTATCGATCAGTCTATTGCGGTCATCGATCTTTTGGCCTTCTGATTCTTCTGATCAGCTGGCTTAGCTTATCTTCTCTTCTGATTTTGCACAGCTCATCAGTTAACTCTGAACTCATCTAACTCATCGATCTCGTCGGTCTAAATCTCTGACCTCGTCTGGATCTCGATCATCTTCTTCTGATTTCGTGAGTTCCCCCTCAATTTGTTCTCTCGTTCCCCCTCAACTTGTTATCTGTAATTTAGCTTCAATAACACAAGTTGATAATGTTTTGGCATAATTCATCAAAACTAAAATATCCCAACACTAAGGTATTCACTTCCTTGATCCGATCGAAGAATCTTGATACTCTTACCAAGGTGCTTCTCTACTTCAATTTTATACTCCTTGAATTTCTCAAGGGATTCAGATTTGTGTCTCATAAGATACACGTATCCAAATCTAGAGAAATCGTCAGTAAAAGTAATGAAGTATCCGAAGTGACCCCTAGCTAGAGTGGGCAATGGTCCACATTCATCGCTGTGAATCAACTTTAGAACTTCTTTGGCACGTACCCCTTTCCCAGAAAAGGGTTTGTTGATCATCTTGCCCTTGAGACAAGATTCGCAATTTCCATAAGACTCAAAGTCAAATGGGGTTATGTAGTCTAAATTTCTTAACCTTGCAATTATTTTCTCGTTTGCATGACCAAGTCTCCAATGCCACAAGTAAGTTGGGTTTTCCTGATTACTAAGATTGAGTCTTTTATTTTGTATATTAAGAGCATTATATCCACAACTCAACAAACATAAATCATTATATAAAGGGCATTCCCATAAACCACACCATTTAATGTGAAATAACAATTATTAACACTAAAATGGAAGGGAAAACCCTTAATGTCTAACATAGGAATGGAAATAATGTTGCGAGTAATAGAAGGAACGAAATGACAATCATTAAGTTCTCATCTAAAAACCAAAGGGTAAGTCTAAAACAAAAGTCCCCACACGTTCAGTAGCAACTCTTGCTCCATTTCCATGTGTAAGACGACTTCACCCGGCCTAACTACTCTAAGACACATGAGGCCCTTTACATTCGTACAAATGTGTGAGCCACATCCGGTATCTAATACCCAGCAGTTAGCGTTATTAGTGGACATGTCTATCTCAATAACAAACATACATGTTCTAGTGCCAGAAGCACCTAGTGCCTTCTTTTCAGCAACCAAAATCTTACAGTCCTTCTTCCAGTGCCCTCTTCTGATTACAATAGAGGCACGAATCCTTGTCTACCCGTTCCTACTTTAGAACACCATCATAGTGGTAATGAATTCAAAAGTCTTGAGCATGTTATGAAGCTCAGGCATGGTCGCATCCGTCTTATTCATATTGTAGTTCACAATGAAGCTAGAATATGAATCCGGGAGCGACTGGAGGATAACATAAATGGAAATTTGGTTTTAAGCTCATTGCCTAAACGATCAAGTTTCTCAATTAGGCATGTCATCTTAAGCACATGAGGTGAAAATTTTCCCTCCTTTAGCTAACCGGCATCTGAACAGATCTTTCATCAGTTCATAAATCTTATAATGAGATTCAGAATCAAAAAGATCCTTCAGATGCTTGAACGTCTCGAAAGGACCCATTTTCTCATGTTGCCTTATGTAATTCGGGAGTCATCCTGAGCAACATCACACACTGCGCCTGGGAAGCATCCTCTCGATACTTCTTCTGAGCTGCTACGTCAAACCTGGTTGCCTCAGAGAACTAGCTGCAGTGGTAACCAGGATTGGCGTGTCCAACACATACTCAATCTTTTTTTGCCTTAGCACCAAACACATATTTCGGTGTCAGTCCAGAAAATTTGGCCTAGCCAATTTGTTTGTTTCCAAAACATCTCAATAACAGTTATACATTTCAACTAACCAAGAGAAATAAAATAAAACGAGAATTAAACATACAATTCATATGATCAATATACAGCAATCAAAATAAAGATAGCCTTTTAAATTTATTTTGTCTCCATTATTTTCACATACTCAACGACCTTATCGGAAGAGTACGAATTTATATCAAATATAAAATGTAATGGACTAGGATCCACATTACTACTATCATAATCCCAGCGAGGGCTGATCATTATAACAGCATAACTGGTAGGCCTCCAAACCAATTGCTAAACTGCAATTCCTAGTTTATCAAACCTAGTTCGATAAATATCCCTTAACTTTTGTTCCCTGCGAATATCCGGAATGCGTGTAACCCTAAAATGCCGAGGCGTCCGGCCCACAAAAGATGTTTAACCTAGCTTGTGAATCTATAAATACCAGTTGTATAACACATTGTAAAGGGGAGAATACTTAGAACTTAGGCAGATATTATAGTAAATTTTCTGGCTAAGTATTGCTCCCGGACGTAGCCACATTTCGGTGAACCGGGTCACCAAATCTTGTGCCCTTATTCATTTATGTTCATTGTTTTTACTTTGTGAATGATTGTTGGCACGTTGGAAAAATTCCAGCTGTTGGTCCCGGTGCTAACGAGTCTCACACTTGTATGGGGGGAATACACGTGTTCAGTGATTTTTAAAACTTTTCTTTCACTGAGGTCAGATGGGTCAGGTTATCCTGATAATTTTGCCTCGAGAAGCACGGATTGCCCTGAGTCAAATTCTACTGAGACAATGATCCTGAGCTGCTTTCAGAAGCTTCAGATTAGCCCAACTAATCCTGAATTTATCGGAGATCCTGAGGAACTTGGATCAGATAATTATCTTACTGAACACTCAATAGAGTTAGTTCAGTTTGGTAACTATCTGTTCTAGCTACTCAAGTGTGCGGAATGGTTGGCCCTAAGTTTATACTCGTTTTAGCTTTGCTGAAAATCTTCCCTTCAATAAAACAGTGATTAAGGCTGTGATCAATTTGATGCAAGTTCAGTGGATTGATTCCAACTGAATTATCAGTAAAGTCAGCTTTCAGTAAAAAACATGCAACAGATAAAATGCAGTACAGAAAGCAAACAACACAGCAATTATAGTGGTTCAGAGACTCAAGCTCCTACATCCACTCTCTCAGATCTTCAGAGAAATTCCTTAACCACTTCCTAAAGCTTTCAGGCTAACTCACTGTAGCTTACTCCCTTTTCTACCTTGAGTTTTCTGGCTGACTCACTGCATCTTACTAACTCAAACACACACAAGGGTTCAGACTACCAGGATTAGCTTACTAACTTCTTCTCTAGAGTTTTCTGGCTAACTCACCGTAGCTTACTCACTGTTTACAACTCTAACTCACCAACAAATCACACACAAACTAACTTAACAAAGGGTTTGGGTTTTGGGATGGTATCCAACTAGGGTGAGATATCCTTTACATTAAGAACAAATGCAAAGGCTAGGATATCTCTACTAAGCTTTGGATATTTCTTATCAATCTAGGCTTAGTGAATGAGCTCTCTCCAATGTGAAATACTTGGGAAATTCTAGGGTTTTTGAGTACTTCAATTTGCAATAATACGAATAAGCTCTTGAGTTGCTTGAAATTTCCCGTAACCTCTCAATGTAGAAGGTCACTGGAATTTATAGGCAACCTTCACCAAGGTTACTCTTGAAAAACTATCCTTTGGAGGAGATAGTATCAAGGGTTTCCTCTTCTGGTGTTTGATGAACGACTATATTTAGGGTTTGAACACTCCCTTGCATGTTTTAGGAAATATGCAGCCATGTAACCAATCACCAATTTTTGCAGTCTGGAACTTAGTACTACTGACATAATTCAGGGCCCTGTCGCTTTTAGTGTCAGTAAAGTACAGTGTTGGCTTCCTCTGATTGGTTCTTTTCTTCAGTGAATGTAGACAAATAAAACGGCTCTTTTAGGTCAATCTCTCAGTATGAGACATCCTTAAACAACACCTAAACTTAGTTCCTTTTGTCTGCATTTGAATGTTTTGGGCAATATCTACTTTTCTGAACTTGTATCTTTTCCTCAGTTTTGTATGAATTCAGATAGATATTTCTTCAGTGCCTCTGAACATTCAGGTCGTTCTGAGTCTTCAGTAACTTACTGAGTCTTCAGTAACTTAGTATCTTCTGAACGTTTATTCAGTTTCTTCTGAATCATTCTGGTTTATCTGAGTCCTTCAATATCTTTAGGAACTTACTGAGTCTTTCAGTTCTTTTGTCTCTTCTGAGTCTTCAGTTCTACTGATTCTTAAATTACTCAGTATCTCCTGAGTCTTCAGTTCTACTGATTCTTCAGTTCTACTGATTCTTCAATTACTCAGTATCTCCTGAGTCTTCAGTTCTTCAGTATCTTCAAAATCTAACATGATCTATATCTGCTGACTATACATGGTGCAGATAACTTCCTGAACAATCTATACAGAAACCTGACTCAGTCTATCAAGATTATCATGAACATGTCATACTCAGGGGTTTTGGGATTTAATCAAAACTTTTTTATTAAATTCATCTCCCAACAATTTCCCCCTTTTTGATGATGCCAAAACCATCTTGTTACATTTGAGAAAACTTATCTTATACTCAGGTTTCAGTTATCTAAAAAAAAACAAAAACTCCCATCAATTTAATAGGACATATCAAAGTAAATAATAAACATGTAAGAAGATAATGAGATATTATCTTTGAGTGCAGAAGATAAACTTTTCATTGATCAGTCAGAAAGACATTACAGTTTACAATGAAAAACTAAATCAAAAAGACATAAGCATAAAGATTACAAATCTTCAGTCTTCTTCAATCTCATCTTCTGGAACATCTAAGTTGAACATCCCAATGTATCTCTTCTTCAGTTCATCTCTCTCTTTGAGCCTTTCTCTCCAAGGTTTGTGCCAACAACTCACTTAATTTGCCACCAGGCCTTTTCCCCTTTTTGGCACCATACCTTGGGAGTAGTTGAGTCAGTGCAGTATCCATATAGTATTGCTCCTTGCTCATACGGCGCACTGCCCCTGCCAACTGATCATGCTCATCTTCTAGCCTCATCATGTAGTTTTTGGCCATTGAGAACTCATCCGAAAGAGGAGCAAACTGCTTTGAGAAGACATCATGCATCATCTCTGTCATCTTGGTCATGAGCAGAGAGCCCATTTCCTCAACAGTTGTTTTCATCATCATATCATTCTTCTCAATCAGCTTGGCTTCAAGATAGGCAGTTCTTTCGTGATACATCTGGTTCATGTTGGCATTAAGCTCTGTATGTACTCCATCAATCTTTCCATCTAATGTAGCTAATTTACCTGATAGAGTTGTTTGAAGCGTATCAGATGATGAACTCAGGTTCTCCATTTTCTGATTTTGAGCAGCCAGGACTAACTCCATCTGAGTCATCTTGTCTGTGAGAGTTGTTTGCAGCACGCCTGATGAAGAGCTTAGATTCTCAAGCTTTTGATATTGACTTGCCAGCATCTCTTCTATCCTTGGCTCTATCTTCTTTAACTCATCCAGGATTGGTGTGAAATCAACCACTGGAGTTTGTACAACATTTTCCAACTGAACTGGGTGCTCCAACTGAGCCTCAGTTTGTATATCATAAACATCAGATTTAAAGCTAGGTACTTCAGTAACTTCGGCATAATGTATAACAGTGCCAAAAGGTACCTGAAGAATGCTAACTTCAGTCTGAGGTTGTCTGATATCTGGTTCAGCATCAGTATCTGTCTCCATCTGACTCTCAGTTTCCTTCTCTTTCTCAGTATCTGTCTGAGGTTCCTTCTCCTTCTCAGATTTCTTTTCTGCATCATCTCCCTGATCCTTATCTTTGTTTTGATCATGAGAGCTGGAAGCATCTACTCCTTCAGTAGCTTTCTTTTCAGCTAGCTTCTTTTTCACCAGTTCATCAAAATCAGCAGCTTTCGTCCTGAGCTTTGTCTTTCGGAAGCCTGAAAACTCTGTCAACACAGCAGTTTCAGCGTTCCACCAATCCTCTCCTCTAAATGAGGCAATATTCAGCATTTCAGGAAGTGATTGATTTAGAATGTACATAGTGGTTCTGAGTCGGAAGAAAAGATCCTGAAGGTCAGGATATGCGCTCAGCTCAGGGTACCTATCAAGAATGAATCGTTCCCCCTTGTTGCGCCACTCAGTTTCTTCGGCCTCTCCCTTCCTCTATTTTGGGCTTTCAGGAGCAATTGACTTGGATTGTACAAGTTTTAGTGCTGATGGATCGAGAAATGGTTCATTCAGGAGCTCATCCAAATTCAGCAATTCCTGAGGTTCAGATTGATCTGAAGCCTGAGCTGATCTTTCTTTAGTAGTGATCTGAGGTCCTTTGAAAATTTCCTGAGAAATTTTATCTGAGCTCAGAGAGGTTTCGAGTACCTCAGAGAAGACATGCTCCTCAGTGTCTTGCTCCTGCACATTTTTCACTACCTGAGCAAGAACCTGAAGTGGAGATTTCAACCCTTGTTGGCCTTCAGGTTGAGTTTCTTCAGTTTCACTGGCCTCCTTTTCCTCAATTGTTTGAAGCCTTCTGCGCTTCTAAGGAGCCAGCGCTTTCTTCTTCAGTTTCTCACCTTTCTCCCTTTAAGTTTGCATCAGGGCTTTCCCCCTAACTTGTTTGGCTTCTTCATCAGTTGTCTCAGTGGATTTCTGAGAAGTCTGTCTTGTTTCCCTGACTTGCTCCACCACTGTTGTATCTTCCTCAGTTTTCTCTTCGGCAGTCTCCTCCTGAGACTCAATGTTTTTCTCTTTTTTTCCTCTCAAAGTCTTCTTCGTTGGTATGAACATGATTTTTGACTTTGTAAAGGAAGTGGAATCGGCAAAAATGTCCTCCTCTGCACGTTTCCAAGATAAATGCAATCTTGGTTGCATGTAGAATTTTTCCCTTGACAACTACAGAGCCATTCACCTTCTGAATGTGTTTGGCTTGATCACTCACCACCTTGATCAAATAGTGCAACCAATTGAATGTCGTAGTAAGTGAATCTTCAATCACAGCCATTAGCCTTAACTTAGGCGTGCTTATCTGTTCGAAACTATCAGATCTACTCATGATGCATTTGCTTACAATATCCAACAATACTCGATATTTAGGCTTCAAATGCTTCTTATTCAAAATAGCTTCAAACTTTACCGGATGCTCAGTAATTTTATCCAAATACTCTTGTTCCCTACCCATCATGTATACCGTAGGATCCTCACCTCTATCACTTAACTCATATATGGCATTCAGATTCTTAGGAATAATATACAATTCCCTAACAAAATCCACATATTTTGTATTATGTTCCAAATGCAACACCGTAATCTTAGACTCTATGCAATTTTTGTCATCCAATTGCATATTAAAAACAAACTCAATTACCTCCTTGGCATATTCAACATCTGGTTGATTTGCGACCAGACAAGTAAGCTTTGCCATACGATCATATGCAACGCCTTCTCCTCGTGAGTTGCATTGGATGTGCTTTCCAGAGAAACAACATGTTCGTACCATGGTTTGTTGGAAATGGCGAGTTTGTCGTATACAGAGAGTGTCATTTTTTGGTGATTTTGAGTGAAGGGTTTTTTAGATAATAGATTTCTGGGTAATCGAAGGTTTTGAAGCAGAGGGTTTGTGAAGACGAAGGCTTTTTTGAAATAGGGCTTGAATGGGTTCTTTGTAATGGATATAGGATTTTGATTTATGGAAAATCGTGTAGATAAAAAAAATCGACGGTTGAGATTAAACACCGGCTAAAATGGGTATTTGAAAGGACGGTTTCGCAAATAATTAGCAGTCAATTTATCCTTTTGGTGATTAATGAACAGTGCATTTAATTATTGTTCCTGCAGATCATTGACTTTCCTCGAGAATTTCAAAAGTCCCGCCCAATTATTTCTTCAGGTATTTTGTCATTTATTGCTAATGATTACTGAGATTCAGTTTTGGACAATAAATGAAGTGCATGAGCCAACAACTTCTTCAGACTAATTTTCTCCATCAGTCCTACTGAGTTTTGACATTGATAAAATGTCAGTATAATACTTAGTACTGAACTTCAGGATTACTGAGTTTCTCAAGACTCAGTGTTCAGGACTCTCAATTTTATCCTGAGTTTTTCAGTAAAACCTGAAAAACTTCATCCATCTGAAAATCTTCAATTTTTCAGATTTGCTTTATTCACCTGTATCCAACATTCCTAATTCAATCGATAGTTCACGAAATCTTGATTCAACCCAAAGGTTTAGTCAAGATATCGACTCTCTCTTTTATCGGTATGAATTTTCTCCATTCTGATGTCTTTATTTTCAACATGATCTCTGATTAAGTGATGTCTGATATCAACATGCTTACATATGTTGTGCAATACTGGATTTTGTGTAATACCAATTGCACTATTATTATCACAAAATATAGGTACTTCATTGGCTATAATCTTATAATCCCTCAATTGTTGTCTGAGCCAAAGAATATGTACTGCACAATGACTTCCTGCTGACCATGTATTCAACTTGATGTAATCTTGGTTGCTCTTGAGGTGTTTCTTTGAAAACCATGATATCAGTTTACTTCCAAGAAATTGACAAGTTTCTGTGGTAGACTTCCTGTCAATTCTACATCCTCCATAGTCTGCATCTGAATAACCAGTTAATTCAAGGTTATCATCAGCTGGATACCATAATCCTCTATTCACAGTGCCTTTAAGATATTTTAGAATATTTTTGGCAGCCTCCATGTGACTAGCCTTAGGATTAGCTTGGTATCTTGCACATATCCCAACAACAAATGTTATATCAGGTCTGCTTGCAGTGAGATATAGCAATTATCCAATGATCCCTCTATAATCAGTGTGATTTATTGATTTGCCTTCAGGATCGGGATCCATCTTGTAGTTAGTATTCATAGGAATTTTAACTGCATTGCAATTCTGTACTCCATACTTTGCAATCAGATCTCTGGTGTATTTTGCTTGATTGATGAATATTCCTTCCTTAGTTTGTTTCACCTGAAGTCCAAGAAAGAAATTCATCTCCCCCATCATTGACATTTCAAACTTTCCTTTCATCAGGGTAGAAAACTTTTCACACAACTGATGATTTGGAGAACCAAATATGATGTCATCCACATAAATCTGAACAAGTAAGATGTCTTTCTCATCTTCTATCCTGAACAGAGTTCTATCAATAGTTCCTTTGATAAAACCATGGTCAGTAAGAAACTGAGAAAGAGTATCATACCATGCTCTGGGTGCTTGCTTAAGACCATACAAGGCTTTCCTGAGCCTGTAAACTTGGTCACTATGACAAAATCCTGGAGGTTGTTTTACATATACTTCCTCCTTAAGCACACCATTCATAAATGCACTTTTCACATCCATCTGATAGACTGTAAATTTCATGTAGGCAGCATATGCAAGAAACAATCTGATGGCTTCTAGTCTTGCAACAGGTGCAAAGGTTTCATCATAATCTAAGCCTTCTTCTTGGGAATAACCTTGTGCTACTAGCCTTGCCTTATTTCTCACAATGTTGTTGTTTTCATCTCTCTTATTCTAGAACACCAATTTAGTTCCAATCACATTGTGCCTCTTAGGTCTGTCCACTAGCTCCAAAACTTCATTCCTTGTGAATTGATTCAGCTCTTCTTGCATAGCAGTAATCCAGAATGAATCTTGTAGAGCTTCTTCAATCTCAGTAGGTTCTTTTTCAGATAGGAAGCAACAGAACAAAGCACTTTCTCCATGGAACCTTCTTGTTTTGATACCTTCTGATAGATCACCCACAATCTGACTTGTAGGATGAATATCCAACCATTTTCTCCTGGATGTTCCCCCTTCAGTAGTATCCTCAACATGAAAAATGTTAGGTTCAGGCAGTTCATCAAATTCAGGGAACAACAGAAAAGGAGAAAGGGAATCATCTTCCTCAGGGGATATTTTATTCAGAACATTGTCAGAGACATTTGTTCCTCATTGGTTGATAGATTCAGAGATTGCCTCAGTTGTGACCTCATCTTCATTGGCATTATATACCTGAGTCTGAACTGGTGTATGTTCAGATTGATCAGCTTCAGTGTGTTGGCTTTCCTTCAGTGGAGAATTTCCATCCTGAGTCTCACCATCCTGAGTTTTTCCATCCTGAACTTCTTTTTCTGAGTCTGATTCACTCCATTCATAGAAAGTGACTGGTTTCTTCTTCTCGGGTTCAGAGGACTTCTTTTTCAGGCTAAGTCTGGTGATTCTCTTGGTCAGTTCTCCTGAGTCATGTTCTTGTTTCTTCGAAACACAAGTAGATTAATCAAAAACAACATGAGGTGTTTCTTCCACAATAAGAGTCCTACAGTTGTAAACTCTGAAGGCTTTACTGACTTCAGAATATCCTAAGAATATCCCTTCATCAGCTTTGCTATCAAAAGTTTTCAACTGATCTTTACCATTATTGTGTATGAAACACTTGCAACCAAACACACGAAAGAAAGAAACAAGAGGCTTCCTTTCATTCCACAGCTCATAAGGAGTTTTTCCTTGATTCTTGGTCAGCTTGGATCTGTTCTGAGAGTAACATGCAGTGATGATAGCTTCAGCCCAAAATCTCTTAGGGATATCAGCTTCAGCAATCATTGTTCTTGCAGCTTCTTTCAGAGTCATATTTCTTCTTTCAGCAACACCATTTTGTTGTGGGGTCCTTGCAGCTGATGTTTCATGAGTTATTCTGTTTGCTACACAATAATCAGATATAATATGGTTGATAAATTCAGTTCCTTTATCTGATCTGATCTTGACCACACTCAGATTCTTTTCAGTACTGAGCCTTTTCAGTAGTTCAGGCAGTTTTGTCTGAGTCTCTTTCTTACTGAGTAAGAATATGACCCATGTGTATCTAGAGTAGTCATCAACTACCACAAGTGTGTATTTCTTGTCATTAGTGCTCACAGGTGTTACTGGACCAAAGAGATCCATATGTAACAGTTGTAGTATTCTATCAGTAGAAACATCTACTTTGCTTTTAAAAGATGCTCTGATTTGTTTTCCTTTCTGACACGCATCACATACATGATCTTTACTGAACACTTCATTGGGTAACCCCCTCACGAGTGCTAATCTTGCAAGTTTGTTCAGGGTTTTGAAGTTTAAGTGATTCAGCCTTTTGTGCCACAACCAACTGGTATCAGTGGAACTTTTTGCAACCAAACATGTATCTTTAGGATTTGAACTCCAATCAGGAAGATACACATTTCCTTTTCTAGTACCAGTCAGTAAAATTTTCTGCGAAGCATTGTCTTTTTACATAACATAAGTTCTTTGAGAACTCAACACTGAATCCTTTGTCACAGAATTGGCTGATGGAAAGCAAATTATGCTTTAGACCAGACACATATGAAACACCATGGATATGAACAGAGTCAACTTCAAGAGTTCCATATCCTTCAGTTTGTCCTTTGGAGTTGTCTCCAAATGTGATCTGAGGGCCTTTTTGCTCAACATAGTCAGTGAGTAATTGCTTATATCCTGTCATATGTCTTGAACATCCACTGTCCAGATACCATACAGCAGGAGACAATTCATTTCCACTCATCAGGGCTATGTTGTCTTCATTCAGCTTAGTGCCCTTTTCCTTCACCTGAAAAACAGATCAGTTCTTAGGTACCCATTTGGTGTAGGGTCTTACCCAGGTTAGTTGTACCTTTTGGAACCCAAATCTGCCTAACAACTCTAATTACTTTAGAGTGGCTGATTTGTCTCCCATAAACATCTACATACACATTCATCACCCTAGGTGCCTTGGCAGTACTTTGTGTATGAGTGTCAGCCTTAGCATGAACATGAGCCTTAGAGTTCTTCTTGGGTTCAGGCCTTTTATTCAAGTGCTTTGGCTTTGGTGCAGCTGGTCTCTGTCTCTGCTGACTTGGGTTCGGGGAACCTTTACCCTTAGGCAAGTGGGGTTTAGGTTGCCTGTACTGAAATTGGGGTCTTTAAGTAATATGAGGACTTGGTCTTTTCAGTTGAGAATATCTCTGCTGAGTGTTTCTCTTCTAAAAATTCCTCTGATGGTTCAGTGCAGATCTCTTCAGGTTGGTATTCTTAGCCTGAGGCTTTGAAGTACTGGCCTGAAAATTTCCTACTGAGTGTTCAGGTTTTCTAGCCTTTTCCTAAGGTTTGGGCTTTCTTCCCTGAACCTTCAGTTTTTCTGAAACCATAGGTCATTTACCCCTGTCTAAAACTCTGGGCTGTTCTTCAGTAAGAAGATTAGATGCCACTGGTTTAACAAAGACAGTCTTGGTGCTACTAGAAGCAGCATTCAGAAGACCTTGTGAGGTTCCCCCTGGATTATATCCCAATCCAGCCTTTATAGTTGAAGGTCTTTGATAACTCTGAATTTCATCTATCACTTTAGATGCAGAATTCAATAGAGCTAACTTTCTCTGCGCATTATCCTCACATTTCTTTAGAGTCTCATGCTTCTCAAAGAGATCATTGAACTCAGTTCTGATAAGCTGAATCTCTTCAGTGGATTTCTCTAATTTTCCTTTCAGGATTTCTATCACCTTCTCCTTTTCTGAGAGTTGTACTTTCAGAACATCCAGTTCATCAGTAGTTCCCATCAGTTGAGAAGTGATCTCTGCATTTTTAGAGTCTTTCCACTTCAGATTCTCAGCAGTCAGTTCCTTATCCTGCTCTTGAGTTTCAGTGAGCAGTTATTGTAACACAGAATAGTCCTTCATAACATTCTCAAAAGAATCCATCAGGTCAAAATTATTGTTTACAGTTGAACTTGAGAACTCATGTGCTTGTGTAGGAGCAACAACAGAGATAGAAGAATTTACCTCCTCTATAGCAACAAGGCAGACATCATCACTGTCACTATCTGAGAATATCTCATCTGAGGAACTGGATCCTTTCTCAGATTGTTCTCCTTCCTCAGCAATCATAGCCTTTTTGCTGGAGATCTTCTTGTCTCTCTTGGCTTATCTTTCCTTTCTTTCTTTAGCACTCAGCTCAGGACAGTCATATTGGAAGTGACCTTTCTTTTGACAATTATAGCATATGTTGGCATCATCATCCTGATCACTTTCCTCCTTGGTCTTGGAGTCCTTCTTTTTGGATAAGGATCTTTCAGCTTTGTGGTCCTTCCTTTTCTCAGTGTATCTGTCCTCAGCTTCTGAGTTTCTCTTGTACCTGTGATTCCTGTAATATTTCTTATATTTCCCATATCTGCTATTGAGTCTTTCAAACCTCCTTGCCATCAGTACTAGCTTATCCTCCTGCTCATCCTGATTTTTGGCAAGTGAGTTCTCAGACTCTCTAGATTTACAGGATTTCTCTTTGGCTTTGAAAGCCACATTCTTGCTAGATGAAGAATCATCTTTGCTGTCACATTTCTTAGTTTTCTTGTCAATCACAAACTCATAAGCTTTCAGTTCAGATAAAACTTGTTGGTATGGCATGGAATCAATATTTTTGGTGTTTTCAATCACCACAGCATGTATATCCCATTTCTTAGATAATTCTCTAAGAATTTTCAGTGCAACTTCTCTCTGTGGGTATCTTTTCCCAAGAGCATTCAGATCATTCATAATGCTAGTGAATCTGACTTCAAGTTTGTCAATGGATTCACCATCTTCCATTTCAAAGCTATAAAACTTTCCAATAGCAACAGAAAGTTTGTTTTCCTTAATATGATCTTTGCCTTGACACATAACAGCAAGTGTGTCCCATTTTTCCTTTGCAGTTTCACAATGAGAGATCATCCCCATAACACCATCATCAATAGTGCTATACAAAGCATCTTTAGCAATGTAGTCCAGATTGACTAACTTTCTCTCATCAGGAGTAAGTTGATCATCAGGCTTTGGAAATTCATCTCTGGGATCATTCCTCTCAGTATCAGTGATTCTGGGATTCACAACAGTAAATTTGAATGGTCCTTCAGAAACCACTCTCCACATTCTTTCATGTTTTGAATACAGATGAGCCTGCATTCTCAATATCCATAGATCGTAGCTCTCAACAGAGAACATAGGAAGTTTCTTAGAATGCATGATGATTGAGCCTTGTAAGATATCAGCAAATAGATCTATTCAGTAGGCCACCAAAGTCTTTCAGCAATTAAGACTATGGCTACCAAAGCAAGTGGTCAAAATGAACCACTGCTCTGATACCACTTGTTGGTCCCGGTGCTAACGAGTCTCACACGTGTATTGGTGGGGAATACACGTGTTCAGTGATTTTTAAAACTTTTCTTTCACTGAGGTCAGATGGGTCAGGTTATCCTGATAATTTTTCCCTGAGAAGCACGGATTGCCCTGAGTCAAAGTCTACTGAGACAACGATCCTGAGCTGCTTTTAGAAGCTTCATATTAGCCCAACTGATCCTGAATTTATTAGAGATCCTGAGGAGCTTGGATCAGATAACTATCTTACTGAACACTCAGTAGAGTTAGTTCAGTTTGGTAACTATCTATTCTAGCTACTCAAGTGTGCAGAATGGTTGGCCCTAACTTTATACTCGTTTTAGCTTTGCTGAAAATATTCCCTTCAATAAAACAGTGATTAATGCTGTGATCAATTTAATGCAAGTTCAGTGGATTGATTCCAACTGAATTATCAGTAAAGTCAGCTTTCAGTAAAAAACATGCAACAGATAAAATGCAGTACAGAAAGCAAACAACACAGCAATTATAGTGGTTCAGAGACTCAAGCTTCTACATCCACTCTGTCTTATCTTCAGAGAAATTCCTTAACCACTTCCTAAAGCTTTCAGGCTAACCCACTGTAGCTTACTCACTTTTCTACCTTGAGTTTTCTGGCTGACTCACTTCATCTTACTAACTCAAACACACACAAGTGTTCAGACTACCACGAGTAGCTTACTAACTTCTTCTCTAGAGTTTTCTGGCTAACTCATTGTAGCTTACTCACTCTTTACAACTCTAACTCACCAACAAATCACACACAAACTACCTTAACAAAGGGTTTGGGTTTTGGGTTGGTTTCCAACTAGGGTGAGATATCCTTAACAATAAGAACAAATGCAAAGGCTAGGATATCTCTACTAAGTTTTGGATATTTCTTATCAATCTAGGCTTAGTGAATGAGCTCTCTCCAATGTAAAACACTTGGGAAATTCTAGGGTTTTCGAGTGCTTCAATTTGCAATAATACGAATGAGCTCTTGAGTTGCTTGATATTTCCCATAACCTCTCAATGTAGAAGGTCACTGGTATTTATAGGCAACCTTCACCAAGGTTACTCTTGAAAATCTATACGTTGGAGGAGATAGTATCAAGGGTTTCCTCTTCTGGTGTTTGATGAACAGTTATATTTAGGGTTTGAACACTCCCTTGCATGTTTAGGAAATATGCAGCCATGTAGCCAATCACCAATTTTTGTAGTCTGGAACTTAGTACTACTGACATAATTCAGGGTCCTGTCGCTTTTAGTGTCAGTAAAGTACAGTGTTGTCTTCCTCTGATTGGTTCTTTTCTTCAGTGAATGTAGACAAATAAAACGGATCTTTTAGGTCAATCTCTCAGTATGAGACATCCTTAAACAACACCTAGACTTAGTTTCTTTTGTCTGCATTTGAATGTTTTGGGCAATATCTACTTTTCTAAACTTGTATCATTTCCTCAGTTTTGTATGAATTCAGATAGATATTTCTTCAGTGCCTCTGAACATTCAGGTCGTTCTGAGTCTTCAGTAACTTACCGAGTCTTCAGTAACTTAGTATCTTCTGAACATTTATTCAGTTTCTTCTGAATCATTCTGGTTTATCTGAGTCCTTCAATATCTTCCGGAACTTACTGAGTCTTTCAGTTCTTTTGTCTCTTCTGAGTCTTCAGTTCTACTGATTCTTAAATTACTCAGTATCTCCCGAGTCTTCAGTTCTACTGATTCTTCAGTTCTACTAATTCTTCAATTACTCAGTATCTCCTGAGTCTTCAGTTCTTCAGTATCTTCAAAATCTAACATGATTTATATCTGCTGACTATACATGGTGCAGATAACTTCCTGAACAATCTATACTGAAACCTGACTCAGTCTATCAAGATTATCCTGAACATGTCATACTCAGGGGTTTTGGGATCTAATCAAAACTTCTTTATTAAATTCATCTCCCAACACCAGCTACAATAATTTGGCATCGTCTGTGCGAACACAAAACTTGTCAAATCCACACATCTGTAAGAACTCACGAAAAAGGAAAAACAATGGCACAAAGCAACATCCCAATCACTGGCCTCGAAACTGATCCCCGCGACGGGATGGAGGCGTCCCTGTCCTCATAATCGAGACCTATGCGAGTGGAGGGGGCTAATGAGCAGAACTGGGCTCAGATCTTCAAGACTCCAGCGAAGATGAAAAATGCGTGGGTATATCTACGTAAGAGGAATCTGAACTTCGACGATGACGATGACCAGCAACCCATCGTCAAATTCGCCTGTCCCAGCGCGACGACCAAGGGGAAGGCCAAGTTGGGAGGGCAACTTGTTGGAATTTAGAGGCACGTAAACACGTAATACATGCGCAGTAGAATGAAACAGTTCACCAACAACGAACACGTAATTGCATAATTGAATACGTATAAACATAAAGAGAAATCTTACAGTAAATCATACGCATATTTCTCTACTATGGTATCAACGTATTCACGGACTTGCACGGATTTGTCAGCGTTGAATCTGAGACGGAATTTGCTAGGAAAATTCATATTCTAGATTTTATGGAGAAATGTGATTTAACGTTGTTTGTGAATTCCCAAGATCTCATATATATAGGAGAGGCCCAGCTTAAATCTTAAGCTAACCTAATTCCCATGTATAAAATCTCTACGGATTTAATTCTCATGTATATCAAATCTCTACGGATTTGATTCCGTATATATTAAATCCTATAATAATATTCCATATATTATTATTGGGAATTCTTATTTAATTAAATCCAATTTATTTAAACATTAATAATAATTAATTCCAAATTAATCTATTATTAATTAATTCTCCATAAATTAAACATTAAATCAAATTTAACATTTAATCAACCAACTATAATCCGTAAAAGGGAACTACTTGTTGTGTGATCCATAGGCCCTCATATATCGAGTGATTAGTCAAACTAACGGTCTTAATTGAACCCTAGATAATAAATCAGACATTCTCAATATATGAGGTACGTTGCGAGTGTTGGGGAATAAGTTGCACAGATCTATTCGGGGTGAATATTTAAATACAAATTTAATTCTTATAATTATTACTAGCATGAATTAATCCTATATTAATTCAAATAATAATCCAAAAACATATCATGCATATAATTAATTCACGTAAATCCTACGCATGCAGAATTCTACGAGTTTACGTGAACGTACCTCTTGGGATGGCAGTGATCTGGCTGATTAGACTAACCAAAAGAACTTCCCAAGTATTCCCTTAATCCTTGTTCGACTATCCGGTGGTAGGACACTTGTGAACAATTAACAAAAGGAAAATAAATTATGTTGCACCACCTTTGTGGATTTACTAATTTTTCCAGCACATGGAATTGTACTTGGGAATGAAAGAGTCATCCCCTATTTATAGAGCATAGGTGGTCGAAAATTGTGGCAAAAAACAATGTGGGAAAATCTTTTCTTGATCTCCAAGAAATCTTGAATATATCTCCTATATTCTTTTTCCCATAATTATAATATTCCACAAAATCCCACCTACTCTTTGTTATGGAATATTTTGAAAATAATAGGCAAGAATCCAAGATTTGGATCTTCTTGAATTTATGAGATATTCTTGTATTTCAAGAAATACATATCTTCCATAATATCTTTTCAAGAAAATCTTTCTTGCCCTTTATCTTTCAAAAAATTCGAAATTTTCCTTATAAATAACCAAGTGGGAGATTTCTTGAATTTAATGAGATAATCTTGTATTCCAAGAATACATATCTTCATTCCATAACAAAATTCAAAGAAAATCTTTCTCCCCTTTTATCTATAACTTTCGAAAATAATTAAGAAAAATAAGCAACAATATTTATTTTATTTTAAACACCTTTTTCAGTTATTGGACTATATGTTGGGCTACTTAGGGGGCCTTTAGGAGAATTAAGATTGGACCTTCCAATGGATCTTGAATTATCAATATTGAGCCACAATATTATTCAAGCCCATAAATATTAATTAATCCCACTACACAATTAATATCAGACTATCCATCTCAACCCATATTACGATCAATATGGCTCCCGGTTATTATTTCCGTGTTTAAGATTATCTAGCCTATTAATTAATTCAAGCCACTGAAATAGCTTTCCGTTAATTAATATCTTTTGTCCTTGGTCAAGGAACGGTTCAACATTATTATCCATACCGGAAACAAATTCCACTTGCAAGATTTGGTATGATAAAGCTTATGAACCTCCCAAGGGGGCAAATCAAACAAGCGTACTTGCACACGATTCTCCGTATTAAATCTTAGCAATCACATGTGACCAATAATATTGTCCAAGATAAAAAGTATTGAATCTCGTTGATTCTCTACCCATGATAAGTCAAAGCAATAGTTACCAATCACACGTGATCCTATTTAAGGAACGGAGATTAAGAAATAACGAACCACTGAGGTCTAATTCTTCCTTGTTCAGTTCTGAAGAATTTGTCCTCCTGTAGGTCCTATTCAGTGCATCAGTCATGCACTAGTGTAATCTCTTGGTCAAGACAAGTCAATCCGAGCCTTACACCTCAACCTTTCACGATGGATTGTTCATTTCCATCTAGGTCATGAATGACGTACTTTTAGTTACAAGGGACTGTTAATTTAATCTTCTGTGATCTGGTATAACTAAATTAACTACAATGTAACACGTACGATTTATTGAACAGTTATGCAGTAAATATATGTAACATTCAATGATATTTAAAGCATCAGTGATAAACAATTTATTTCAGTAAATAAGTCCGAAATTTAGTTTTGATTATACAAAGTAAAAACATACTTTCCAGTATAATCCCAACAATCTCCCACTTATACCCAAAGTCTGCTTTTAAGTATACTACAAACATGTCTCGTGTAATTCGTGACATCTAATGTCACCTACACGAACCTAATAATTTCTCTCATTTATACTCAAAGCAGATTGGCAACGGTCTTGACACCCATTCCTTCCACATGTCTCTCGAATGTATTCAGAGGCAGACCCTTCGTGAATGGATCTGCTAGGTTGTCTTCTGACGCTATCTTTGTCACATCTATATCTCCTCTCTTAACGATATCTCGTATAAGATGGTATTTTCTTTCAATGTGTTTGCTGGCTTTGTAGGCTCGTGGTTCCCTTGAATTTGCAACTGCTCCGGCATTGTCACAATAAACAGTGATTCTGGTGGGTAAATTTGAAACCACATCCAAGTCCACTAGGAAGTTCTTGAGTCAAACCGCTTCTTTCGCTGCCTCGCAAGCAGCTACATATTCGGCTTCCATGGTAGAATTTGCGACGCATTTCTGCTTGACGCTTCTCCATGTCACGGCTCCTCCCCCCATGCAAAACACACTACCGGAGGTAGATTTTCTGGAGTCTATGTCTGATTGGAAATCCGAGTCCGTGTAGCCGATGGGGATTGGACTATCTGACTGATAAATCAACATTCTATCCCGAGTTCTTTTCAGATACTTCAGAATGTTTTTAACTGCCGTCCAATGCTCTTTCCCCGGGTTACTTTGATATCTTGCCACCATGCCAACGGCAAAGCAGATATTCGATCTCGTACACAGCATTGTATACATAAGGCTTCCGACAACCGAAGCATAAGGAATGTCTTTCATGTCATCTATCTCCTTTTGCGTCTTAGGGCACATTTTCTTGGATAGATGGATTCCATGTCTGAAAGGTACGAAGCCTTTCTTGGAATCTTGCATGCTGAATCCTTTCAAGACAGTGTCTATGTATGAAGCTTGCGATAAGCCTATCATCCTTTTCTTACGATTTCGAGTGATCTTGATCCCAAGGATGTGTGCGGCTTCCCCTAAGACTTTCATATCAAACTATTTTGAAAGCCATGCCCTTACGTCTGATAACACCTTCACATCTTTCTCGATGATCAGTATGTCGTCTACGTATAGTACTAAGAATACCAATGCAGTTCTGACACGCTTTTTGTACACACAACTTTTGAACTCGTTTTGATCGAACCCATAAGACTTTATAACATGATCAAAACATTGGTTCCAAGCTCTGGATGCCTGTTTGAGTCCGTAAATGGACTTCATGAGCTTACAAACTAGGTGTTCTTGGCCTTTTTCAATGAAGCCTTGGGGTTGTTGCATATAGATCTCTTCATCAAGACTTCCGTTAAGGAAAGTTGTCTTGACATCCATTTGCCAGATTTCAAAGTCGAGATGCGCAGCAATCGATAAGAGACTACGGATGGACTTAAGCATGGCTACGGGCGAAAAAGTTTCCTCATAATCGATCCCTTCTTTCTGAGTATAACCTTTCGCCATGAGTCTTGCTTTGAAGGTTTCCACCTTCCCGTCCTGGGTCCTCTTTTTTTTTTCTTATACACCCACTTGCAACCAATGGGTTTGACCCCATTAAGTGGTTCGACTAGCTCCCACACTCTGTTATGAAACATAGAACCCATTTCGGCTTTCATTGTTGTTTGCCAAGAATCTGCATCCTTGTCTTGGATTGCCTCGTCATATGTCCATGGGTCTGATTCGTCTTGTCCGGGAATCAAGTCCGAGGACTCTCCTATTCCCATGAATCTCTTGGGCTGTTTCACAACCCTCCCACTACGACGAGGCTCCGGTTGTGTAAGTGTATCTTTTGGTATATCATCTTGTACAGTTGGCATTGAGGTTAGCCCTCTTAGCTCATTTAAGGTAATCTCACTTCTGGGTCTTCTTTCGTTCATATAGTCTTCTTCCAAAAATCTAAAGTGGGTGCTTATGACCACCTTTTGATCTTCGGGACCATAAAACATACACCCTTTTGTTCCCTCGGGGTATCCTACAAACAACCTTAATTCTGATCGAGGATCCAATTTTCCGGCTTCCTTGTCCAACACGTAGGCCGGACACCCCCAAATCCTCATGTGTCTCATACTAGGCTTGTGCCCGGTCCACAATTCTTTGGGAGTTTTGGGAACCGATTTGGATGGCACCAAGTTCAGAATGTAAGCTGTTGTTTCCAAGGCATGACCCCAGAACGACTTGGGAAGATCCGCATAACTCATCATAGATCTAACCATTTCCAAAAGAGTTATGTTTCTTCGCTCTGCAATCCCGTTTTGTTGAGGGGTTAAGGTGCGATGGAGTGGGATGCAATCCCTTCATCAGATAAGTAGTTCAAAAACTCATCGCTGAGGTATTCGCCTCCACGATCGGATAGTAGAGACTTGATACGTTTTTCCCTATGATTCTCTGCTTTAGCCTTAAATTCTTTGAATTTCTCAAAGGTCTCAGATTTAAGCTTCATAAGGAAAATGTAATCGTACCTTGAGTAATCATCAATAAAAGTGACAAAACACTTATAACCTCCTCTTGCTTTGGTTGACATTGGACCACATACATCTGTGTGAACGATCTCTAACACTTCTTTGGCTCTATTCCCCTTGGCTCCAAATGCCCTCTTGGTCATTTTACCCTCCAAACATGATTCGCAGGTTGGAATTGGTTCAACTTGGAGAAACTCTAGTGAACCGTCTTTCACCAACCTTTGGATCCTCTTTGGATTTATATGACCCAATCTTAGATGCCAAAGAAGTGTCTCGTTCACGTCTGATGAACGTTTTCTTTTCTCGGAAACAGTTGATGTGTTATAGGATGCATTTCGTGAGTGGTGTGCACAGTTAATTGTATAGAGATTATTCGACAACGTTCCAAGATAGATAAATTTATCAAAAAAGAGAAATGGTAACAACTTTATTAAAAGTAACCGAATATCCATCATGAAAAAGTTTAGAAACTGAAATCAAATTCTTTCTAAAACTAGGAACGTAAAGAACATCTCTTAAAATTAAAACTTTGTCTTCAAAAGACAGGTGCACTTCTCCCACTGCTTCAGCTGCCACTCTCGTAGCATCGCCCAGTGTGATGAGGATCTCACTCCCACTAAGTTGTCGGGTCCGCTTGAACCCCTGTAATGTGAAACAAACATGATCAGTGGATCCCGTATCCACCACCCATAAATGGGAGGCATACGCCGCTAAACAAGTTTCAACAACTAGTGCGTGAGAATTACCTTTCTTTCCATTCCTTTTGGGGCCAGAACAGTGACCTCCAATGTCCTTTTTCACCGCAGTTGAAGCACTTCCCCTTAGCTGGCTTGTTCACTCCACCACCCTTCTTCGCCTTTTACTTTGCCATTGACAACACTTGAGTTCACTTGCTTGTGGCCTTTGTCCCTTTTCTTGTTCTTACCACCCTTGGCCTAGAAGAAGAAGAAGGTCCATTTGCCACCAAGGCTTGGCTCTTTTGCCCCAATATCGCCTCCGCCGAGACTAAAGCTTGCAGCGGATGGGGGCATCGAGAACTTCGATTATTCATCTGGTAGTTCAAACTGAATATTCAAAACTTTTTCGGGCAGAGAGTGGAGCACAAAAATCGATTTGGGTCTCGATATCGTATTGCCGCCAAGTACCTCAAGTTTGTTAAGGTGGGCCATCATCCGGAGAACGTGCTCCACTACTACAGGCGTTCCCTCCACCATTTTCATAGAGAGCAAGTCCCTCATGGTGATCCGACGAGCCCCACGGTTCGATGTTGAAACATCGCTTTAAGACTAGTCATGATGTCTCTACCGGTCTCAACGTTTCGGTGTTGGTGTTGCAACACATCGACATAAAGCCAAGATGGTACACTTTGCCATTTTCGTTGGATCGGCTCGATCGATATACTCTTTCTTAACCGTTTTAGTGGACTCATCTTTTGGCTTTTTCGGTTTAGGTGTGGTGAGAACCCAGTTATGGCTTTGTGCAGTGAGGACTATAGTAAGTTTACGACTCCAATCAACAAAATTTTCTCCAGTGAGCAAATTGTCTTTAAGTATATTGAATAGTGGATTAAAAGGTTGCGACATGATGAACTGAAATAAATAATAATATGCATAAGCATAAATATATCACAAGGTTTGATCACATGCATCACATTAAAATCTCAAAAAATATGATCATGCATCAGCCAACATCTCAAAACAGTTTAAATAAGCCACGTGGGGTGGGTCATTATTTAAACACATTTAAGCAGGTTACAAACAAGAACAGTTACAAACCTTTAATATCCAGATTAATAGTTGGCTCCCACTTGACCAATATAAAATTGATAGGGACTTCGGGGAAGTATATGCATATCAATTTTATACCTAAGTAATAATCATGATTAAATACAGGATTATTATTTCGTATTGAACGAGCCTCGTGGGGAGGGTCATCTTCGCCACTAGTAATAATCCACAATCACCCATTTGGAATTCATTCATGTGAAAGCTAACTTTTGACCGTCCCGTGGGGGGAATTTCTCCAAAAGAATTCACAAATAAATAAATCATGGAGGTCAAAATTAATTCAATTTTATTATCCGGAATAAAATTATCAATTAATTATTTAAACATACTTAGTAATTTTTTAAGGTGAGATTTTTCATTGGGCAACTCTCATGCAAACACATTTAAACAAATTAAATAAAGCATAAGATAACACAATAATAAATCAAGCAAAGCAGAAAAATAAACATATTGGGCACAAATTATCCAATTGTCATGGTTTGATTTTTCTTGGCTTGATCTTGAAGAAACACCGTCTTGAATTTCTCCCACTCAATCGTCTCGAAAAAATACTCCGTCTCGAAACGCCACGCCAAGTAGCTCGCAGCCGGGATGCACGCAAGATCGGCCGGCCACTTGACAAAGTCGACCTCGGCGACCTCGGCACAACTTCGGTCGGCGCCGCCCGCCCGATTGCCTCTAAGACGCCTCGACATGGTCCGGCGGCTCCTCGGCAAGCGGCAGCAGCCATCCAGCGCATCCACGCCCGATCTCTCGCCCGACCGCCCTCGCTGCGAGCTCGGAAGCCACACACTTCCCGCCCGCCCAGACCACCAGCGCAGATCCGCCTCCGTCCGCCCGGCCGCTCGCGCAGCGGTGTCGCGTGCACCATGCCCCGCCCGTGCGTCGCGCGGCGATCTCGCGCGCTCGACCCTCGGCCTCGCCCCAAGCGTGTCTTGCACAAGATCGCATCCGATCATGCACGTGCCTCCTTGGCATGTTTCACGCGATGCAGCGCCGCCCCACGCCCGGCTCGGATTTTATCCTTTAATTCGCCCGTCTCCGTCTTCGTTTTTCGATCCGGTTATAATTTATTTACAAAAAATAAATAAACCTAGATCTAGACTAGTCTATTACATTGATCAAATCAAACAAATCCTAATCTACTCGTGGATTTTCTCACGAGGCAAAACGAATCGAAGCTAATCGAATTAAAAACCACAATTTATATGCATGCATAAATAAACACATTAAATTCCATGACAATTGGATACCGCAAAAGCAGATCTAGCAATTCTACTATCAATTTCAAATTTAATGTCGTGAATTAAATTACAATTTAAAAATCCAGAGCAAAACCGTGGCTCTGATACCAATTGTTGGGGAATAAGTTGCACAGATCTATTCGGGGTGAATATTTAAATACAAATTTAATTCTTATAATTATTACTAGCATGAATTAATCATATATTAATTCAAATAATAATCCAACAACATATCATGCATATAATTAATTCACGTAAATCCTACGCATGCAGAATTCTACGAGTTTACGTGAACGTACCTCTTGGGATGGCAGTGATCTGGCTGATTAGACTAACCAAAAGAACTTCCCAAGTATTCCCTTAATCCTTGTTCGACTATCCGGTGGTAGGACACTTGTGAACAATTAACAAAAGGAAAATAAATTATGTTGCACTACCTTTGTGGATTTACTAATTTTTCCAGCACATGGAATTGTACTTGGGAATGAAAGAGTCATCCCCTATTTATAGAGCATAGGTGGTCGAACATTGTGGAAAAAAACAATGTGGGAAAATCTTTTCTTGATCTCCAAGAAATCTTTAATATATCTCTTATATTCTTTTTCCCATAATTATAATATTCCACAAAATCCCACCTACTCTTTGTTATGGGATATTTTCGAAAATAATAGGCAAGAATCCAAGATTTGGATCTTCTTGAATTTATGAGATATTCTTGTATTTCAAGAAATACATATCTTCCATAATATCTTTTCAAGAAAATCAAGAAAATCTTTCTTGCCCTTTATCTTTCAAAAAATTCGAAATTTTCCTTATAAATAACCAAGTGGGAGATTTCTTGAATTTAATGAGATAATCTTGTATTCCAAGAATACATATCTTCATTCCATAACAAAATTCAAAGAAAATTTTTCTCCCCTTTTATCTATAAATTTCGAAAATAATTAGGAAAAATAAGCAACAATATTTATTTTATATTAAACACCTTTTTCAGTTATTGGACTATATGTTAGGCAGCTCTTAATCTTCGTTGATCCAACAATATTTATTTTATATTAAACATCTTTCAGTGTGACCATCGCGGCAGCTCTCACACAGGCTAAGATCAACACAACCTCGATTGATCGATACAGCGGGGACTCAGACTTGAGGACGCACCTCGCCAAATACAACTTGTACATGACCTCCGTAGGGGCCTCCGACGCAACCATGTGTCGACTCTTCCCCCTCACTCTGAACGAGCAAGCACATAAGTGGTTCACATCTATCGCCCCTCAATCGATCGACTCTTTCGAGCAGCTGGGGTGGCTTTTCATGGGGCATTTCGCGGCCAAGGCGCCCAGGCCTGCGGGGAAGCAGCGACTGGCGAATGTCGAGCAGGGTGAAGACTACACTGACAGGGCCTACCTGGAAATATTCGATCGGCTCATTCTAGATGGAGAGCCAGTAGGCAACGAAGCCAAACTGCTGGGCGTGATCGCCGGACTAAGGAAGGGAACAAAGCTTTGGCGGTATGTGACCGCCAATTACCCGGTAACCTATGCAGAATTTAGAACTCGCGTAAGCAAAATCATCAATACCATGGAACTCCTGGCGGCCAGGATGGGGGACGGAAAGAAGGTAGCACCCCCCAAGACGAATAAAAAACAAGGGCAGTACAAGGCACTGGGAAATTTCAAGTCCTTCGCAGACCCGGTGGCCGTCAAGCTCATCGAAGCCTTTAACATGTCTCCCGGATGCATTTTCACACAGATCAAAGACAAACGGCTACTAGGGGAGTCCCAGCCCATAAAGAAGACTGATGGTCGGGAAATCCTCGCCAAATACTGCCATTACCATGAAATGGTCGGCCATAACACTAGCGAATGCCGCGACCTGCTAAAGCAACTCTGGAAGCTGTACAAGGAGGGAATATCGCACGAATACGTCATGAAGCCGTCAGCCTAGGGACAACCGCGGGAGTGACGATCAACCCCCGCATCAGGACAAGGCCGACAAGAAGGCAGAAGGACATGATATGCATTGACCCTGAGGTCGCCTATCATCAGCTGAACATCGACCCCGACAAAAAACTAGACGCGCAAAAAAGAAGGGAATTCGGGCCCGAGAAATATGCTGCACTGGCCGAAGAAGTTAAGAAGTTGCTCAATAATAAACTAATCATGCAAGCCGACCAACCCCAATGGGTATCAAATGGCGTCCTAGTCAAGAAAGTGAATGGGTCGTGGAGACTGTGCATCGACTTCACCGATCTGAATGAGGCATTCCCCAGAGGATTTCTTCCCCATGCCACATATCGACCACCTGATCGACAACACAGTCTGGCACGAAATGATGTCCTTCATGGATGCTTTTGAGGGTTACCACCAAATAGCCATGCACAAAGACGATCAATACAGCACACTTCTTTCCTCACAGGAAACAACATGTACTGTTGGAAGAGAATGCCATTCGGCCTAAAAAATGTCGGGGCTACGTACCAACGGTTGGTAAACCGAATGTTCAGATGAAATCGGGAAAACCATGGAGGTATACGTGGACTACATAGTCGTCAAGAGTTTGAAAAAGGAGGATCACCTTGCCGACCTAGCCCGAACATTTGTCATTCTAAGAAAGTTCAACATGAGGCTCAACCCGAAGAAATGCAACTTCGGTGTGGAATCTAGTAAGTTCCTTGGCCACCTGGTCAGCAAACGGGGAATAGAGGTCAACCCAACCAAAATCAAGGCAATTCTAGAAATGGGCAGCCCACGAAACCCAAGGGAAGTCCAAAAGCTCGCAGGAAGCCTGGCAGCCCTCAGCAGATTCATATCACGCATGGGGGACAGGTACAAACCCTTCTTCGACACCCTAAAGAAGGCCAAAAGCAACTTCCAGTGGATGGAGGAAGCTCAGACAGTCTTAGACTACATCAAGGAATATCTCGCCGACCCAAAGATACAGTCCAATCCCGTCCCAGGGGAGAAGCTATTCCTCTACCTAGCAGCCTCCGAGACGGCCCTGAGCTCGGTCCTAGTACGAACAGAAGGGCAAAATAGCATGCCAATTTACTATGTGAGTCAGGTCCTCAATGAGGCGAACGAAGGTATCCACAAAAACTCGCCTACGCCCTCGTAATGAGCGTGAGAAAACTACGGCCGTACTTTTTCGACCACCAGGTGGAAGTGTTGACTTTGCTCCCATTAAGAAATGTGCTACGTCGCCCCGACACTGCTGGATGCTGCATGAAATGGGCAATCGAGGTTGGCCAGTTTGGTGTTACGTATGCCCCATGAATGGCCATCAAGGCACATGCCCTGGTCGATTTTGTTGTGGAGCTCACCTTCCCAATAACCATACCGGATACTGTTGGGATAACATATGCCAGGATCTATCGGGATGACCTCATAAACACAAATTTATATTAACAATTATTACTAGCACGAATTTACCTAAGTGAATTCAAATAATAATCAATCCAACAACAACATGCAAATAAAATTTCAAGTAAAATATCCTAGCATGTGGAATTTCTAGGAGTTTACATAAACCCACCCATTGGAGAGACGATCTGAGACAGACATGATCAAGTATCTGGATACCCACCAAAAGTCCTTCTCAAGTATTCTCAAGTCCTCGTCCAATAACCCCGGTGGAAGGTTCTCCGATGAACGATTTATAAAACATGGAAAATAAAAATATTGTTGCACCACCTTTGTGGATTTCTAATATTTTCAACGCATGGAACACTAGGGGATGAAAAAATTCATCCCCTTATTTATATATAGAGGGGGGGACGAAATTTTGGTCTCAAAATAGGGTTAGGAAAGATCTTTTCTTGATCTCCAAGAAATCTTGAATATATCTCATATATTCTTCTTTCCATGTGTATTTTTCCACAAAAATCTCACACCCTTATTTAGCCAAATTTTCGAAAATAATAGGAGATCCTCAAGATTGGATCTTTCTTGAGTTTATGAGATAATCTTGTATTCCAAGAATACATATCTTATAAAATCTTTCCAAGAAAATCAAGAAAATCTTTCTTCCTATTACTACTATATAATTTTCGAAAATTAACTATTAAAGAAGCCAAGTGGGAGATTTCTTAAATTTATGGGATAATCTTGTATTCCAAGAATACATTATCTCATTTCCATAAAATCTTTTCAAGAAAATCCTTCTCCCTCTTTTCTTTAATATTTTCGAAAAAATAGGAAATATTGCAACAATAAATTTATTTTATTTTAAGCACCTTTTATTTATTGGACTATAATTTGGGCTACTTGAGGGGCCTTTAGGAGAATTAAGATGGACCTTCCAATGGGCTTCTGAATTCCAATATTGAGCCACAATATAATTCAGCCCATTAATATTAATTAATACCACTATATAATTAATATTGCATTATCCAACTTAATCCATATTACGGTAATATGGCTCCCGGTTATTATTTTCCATGTTTAAGATTATTTAGTCCATTAATTAATTAAGCCACTGAAAAGCTTTATATTAACTAATATCTTTATCCTTGGAGTAAGGATATTATCCATACTGGAAAATTAATTCCACTTGCAAGATTTGGTATGATATAGGTTCCGGGCCCACCAAGGGGACCAATTAAGCAAGACATTGCAAGCACACGATTCTCTGTATTAATTTAGCAACTGTCGTGCAATTATTATTATTGCCCAAGATATAAGGTATCGAAGTCGCAATGATTCTCTTCCCATTTATAAGTCAAAGCAATAACTACTAATCACACACAGACCTTATTAAGTGACATAGATTAAGAAATCAACAACCACTAAGGTCTAACTCTTCATCCCTTAAGTCAGTGTGAATGAGTTTATCCTCTCTGTAGGTCCGCTTCTACATCTTCTCTCTTAACGATTTCTCGTCTAAGATTTATTTCCTTTAGTGTGTTTGTTTGACTCATGGGCTCTTGGTTCCCTTGAATTTGCAACTGCCCCTAGAAAATATTGCTAGACAAATTTGAAACTCCATCCAAGTCCACTAAGAAAATCTAGAGCCAAACTGGTTCCTTCACTACTTCACAAGCAGCTACTTACCCGGCTTCCATGGTTGAGTCAGTGATGCATTTCTGCTTCACACTCGTCCATTTCATGGCTACACTTCCCAAATGAAAACACATTAACTGAGGCAGATAGTCTGGAATCTAGGTTTGATTGGAAATCCGAGTCCGTGTATCCCACTAGAAATAAACTTTCTAACTGATAAACCAACATTCTATCTCGAGTTCTTTTCAGATACTTCAGAATGTTCTTAACAGCAGTCCAATGTTGATTTCTGGGATTACTTTGATATCCTGCTACCATGCCTACGGCGTAGCAGATATCCGGTCTCGTACACAACATTGCATACATGAGGCTTCCTACTGCCGACGCATAAGGAATGCCCTTCATGTCATCTATCTCCATTTGTGTCTTAGGGCACATGTCTTTCGATAGATGGATTCCGTGCCTGAAAGGTACAAAACCCTTCTTGGAATCTTGCATGTTGAAACGCTTCAAAATGGTATCTATGTATGAAGCTTGCGATAAGCCGATCATTCTTTTCTTTTGATCTCGAGTGATCTTGATCCCAAGAATATGACCGGCTTCCCCTAAGTCCTTCATATCAAACTGTTTTGACAGCCATACCCTTATGTCTGACAAAACCTTTTCATCGTTTCCGATGAGCAGAATATCATCTACGTATAGTACTAGTAATACCAAGGCAGTTCCGTCACACTTTCTATAGACACAACTCTCGAAATCGTTTTGATCAAACCCCTAAGATTTTATTACATGATCAAAACATTGGTTCCAAGCTCGAGATGCTTGCTTAAGTCCATAAATGGACTTTCTCAGCTTGCACACAAGGTGTTCTTGGCCTTTTTCGATGAAACCTTTGGGCTGTTGCATATAGATTTCCTCGTCAAGACTCCCATTAAGGAAAGCTGTCTTGACATCCATTTGCCAGATCTCAAAATCTAGATGTGCAGCTATTACCAAGAGAATACGGACGGACTTAAGCATGGCTACATGCGAAAAGGTTTCTTCATAATCGATACCCTCTTTCTGAGTGTATCCCTTTGCCACAAGCCTAGCCTTAAAGGTTTCCACCTTCCCGTCCGGTCCTCTTTTTCTCTTGTAGACCCACTTGCATCTAATGGGTTTTACCCCATTGGGTGGTTCAACTAGCTCCCACACCTAATTATGATCCATTGAGCCCATCTCGGCTTCCATCGCAGTTTGCCAGGATTCTGAATCCTTATCTTGGACCACCTCCTTATAGGACCAGGGGTTTGATTCATTTTCCCCGGGGACCAAATCCGAAGATTCTCCTATCCCCATGAATCTCTCAGGTTGTTGAACAACCCTCCCACTACGACGAGGTTTCGATTATGTCGGTGTGAAGCTTGGTATATCAACTTGTACAGTTGGTATAGGAGTTTGCCCTCTTATTTCATTTAAGGTAATCTCACTTTTGGTCTTTCGATTGTTCATAAAGTCTTCTTCCAAAAATCTAAAGTGTGTACTTATTACCACCTTTTGATCTTCGGGACCATAGAACATGCACCCTTTCGTTCCCATGGGATATCCTATAAACAGTCTCAATTCCGAACGTGCATCCAACTTACCAGCTTCCTTGTCTAGCACGTATGCTGGACACCCCCAAATCCTGAGATGTTTCAGACTTGGCTTGCGCCCGGTCCACAACTCTTTAGGGGTTTTGGGAACCGATTTGGATGGCACCAGATTCAGAACGTAAGTCGTTATTTCCAAGGCATGACCCCAAAACGACTTGGGTAGATCTAAATAACTCATCATGGATCTGACCATTTCTAAGAGTGTTATGTTTCTTCATTCTGCAACCACATTTTGTTTAGGGGTTCCGGGTGCAGTCAACTGGGAAACAATGCCCTCTTCTGACAGGTAGTTCAAAAACTCATCGCTGAGGTATTCGCCTCCATGATCAGATCGTAGAAACTTGATACTCTTTTCCTTATGATTCTCCACTTCGGCTTTGAAATCCTTGAATTTATCAAAGGTTTCCGATTTGTGTTTCATGAGGAAAATGTACCTGAACCTTGAGTAATCATCGATGGAAGTGGTTCTAACTGTAGGTCCGTCAGTGAACCATCTTTCACCAACCTTTGGATCCTATTTAGATTAATATGACCCAATCTTAGATGTCATAGAAGTGTCTCGTTCACATTTTCTGAACATTTTCTCTTATTGCATGAAATAGTCGATGTGTTATAAGATGCATTTTGTGAGTGGTGTGCACAGTTTATAGTATAGAGATTGTTCCGCAAAATTCCATGATAGATAAACACTTCGTTACGGTAAACAGTAACTTGCTTAGAAAAATGAACAGAATATCCATCATTAATTAGTTTTGAAACTGAAATAAGGTTTTTACGAAAAACTTGAACATAAAGAACATCTCTCAAAACTAAAATCTTGTCTTCAAAAGACAGGTGCACATCTCCCACTGCTTTAACCACTACTCATGCAATACTGCAAAAACTGCTACTTCACATAGTATTGCAATAATGCTACTTTCGTGGAATTGTAATACCCGCTACCTTCGTAGCATTGCAATAGTCGTTACTTACGTAACATTGCCCATGTGATGAGGATCTCACTCCCACTAAGTTGTCGGGTCAACTGGGACCCTATTATGTGAAACATACATGGTCAGCAAATCCCGTATCAACTACCCACGAATGAGAAGTATACGCCACTAAACAAGTTTCAACAACTAGTGCGTGAGAATTACCTTTCTTTCCGGCCTTTTTTGGGGTTTGGAACATGCAAACCTCCATTGTTCTCTTTCACCACAGTTTAAGCACTTCCCCTTTGGATTTTCCTTGACACCACCGGCATTCCTCATCTTACCATTTCCCTTGGCAACAGTTGAGTTTGATTGCTTATGGCTTTTGGTCCTCTTCTTCTTCTTGCCTTCCCTTGGCCTAGAAGATGAAGACGAACCACTTGCCGCCAGATTTGAGTTTGGTGCCCCCATCACATCTCTACCGTGACCAAAGCTTGCAATAAATCAGCTAGCGAGGCCAAAATGCTCAAAACTTTTGGGTAGGGAGTGGAGTACCAAATCGATCTGGGTCTCCAGATCATAATCTGCACCCAGAACCTCAAGTTTGTTCAGATGGGCCTTCTATTTTGAGGACGTAATCCCTTACGGGGTTGCCCTCCACCATTTTTAGCGACAATATCTCTCGCAAGGTGATCTGACGAGTCCCACATTTTTTACTCGTCAGTTGGATCATCTGATTTTGGTGTGTCAAGAATCCACTTGTGTTTTTATGCAGTTAGGACAATCATAACTTTTCATTTCCAATCAACATAGTTTCCTATACAATTCTATTCACTTTAAGTATATTAATAGTGGATTAAAAGGTTGCGACATGCTGAACTGAAATAAATAACAATTTGTGTAAGCACAAAATTATCACACAATTCAATCACATTGTTCATATCAAAATCTCAAAACAATATGAACATGCATCAGCCGACATCTCAAAATAGTTTAAATAGGTCACGTGGGGTGAAATGTCTATTTAAACACATTCAAGCAGGTTACAAACAAGAACATTTACAAACCTTTAATTCAAAATTAATAGTCGGCTCCTACTTGACCAATATAAAATTGACAGGGACTTCGGGGAAGTATATGCATATCAATTTTATACCTAAGTAATAACCATGATTAAATACAGAATTATTACTTCACTTTGAACGAGCCTCGTGGGGAGGGTCATCGTCATCACTAATAATAATTCACAATCATCCTTTTGGGAATTTATTCATGTGAAAACCATCTTTTGGTCGTTCCGTGGGGAAATTTCTCCAAAAGAATTCACAAATAAATAAATCATGGAGGTCATTTTAACGTAATTTTATTATCCGGAATAAAATTTGTCAATAAAACATACTTAGTAATTTTTGAAAGTGAGATTTTCTTTTAGACAATTCTAAATCATGCAAACACATTTAATAAATAAAATTGCACGAATTTAAAACAAGCATCAAGACTAAATAAATCACGTTGGGCACATATATCCAACTGTCATGGTTTAAATTCCAAACAAGAACATTTACAAACCTTTCGAGACGAACGATGAAGGTCTCTTCTTTTGCCTTCATCGTTCATCTCGAAAGGCTCCCACTGAATCCGCAACAATTCTTTAAAAAAAATATCCTCCGTTTTGGGTTAGGACGACGTCCGGAAAATGAGTAGCTCATGGCACATTCGCATGGAGGTTCACCCGGACGCGTCCGCGTCCGGGGTCCTTCGCCCCACGCCCGAAATAGCCACGCCCGCCTGCCGTCCTGCGCACGCCCGAATGCGGGTCTCCCGACGCCCAGCAGCCTCACGCGCCTAGAGTGTGACCAGCTCGCCCCGTCCGCATCCCGCTAGCAGCGGTCGCTAGGCCAAGGTTGCCCTCGCAACGATTGATTAAGACAGCGTGATAAAATTCATCTGGAGAAACATCAACAATGGAAAGCAGTTTGACGGCTTTAAGATCGACGCTTTCTTCAGGAAATGGAAAATAACAAAGCTCTTCTCCACCCCCTACCACCCACAGTCCAACGGCCAAGTTGAGGCGATCAACAAAATTATCAAACACACGCTGAAAGCGCCACTAGAAGGGGGGAAGGGCAAGTGGGCAAGCGAGTTGCCCAAAGTATTGTGGTCGTACAGAACAACCTACAGGACAACAACGGGGGAAACACCTTATTCCCTCACATTTGGGGCAGAGGCAGTAATCCCAGCATAAATCCTCATACCTAGCCACCGAACGAGCAATGGAGCCTCGAACAACAATGACATGGCAATGACGACTAGCCTGGACCTACTGGAAGAAAGAAGGATAGAGGCAAACCAAAAGAATGCCAGTTACAAACGGCAGGCAGAAAAATACTACAACTCAAAGGTCAAACTCCGGCAATTCAAGGAAGGCAACCTCGTCCTAAAGAAAGTACTCGGAGTCCCCAAAGGAGAACTCGGCCCACCTGGGAGGGCCCATTCAGAATATCCAAATGTCTGGCAAACGGGGCATACGAGATCGAAGACCCAGATGGCACACCAGCTCAATATCCATGGAATGCGGCACACCTGAAGAAATACTACCAGTAGAAAGTAGCTAATAGCCCATCTGTCATATGTCATTTTCTTTGTAATAGACCCTTAATTCCAAGGAAAGTCTTTTATAATCAATTGCATTTTTGAGAAAATATTATATGCTTTAGAATAAGTCGACCAAGAATCGCCCCAAAGACGTTCTGAGCGACAAAGGTCGGGTCAAAAGAGTAGTCGCCAAACATATAAGCTAACCACCTACGACATGAAGCAACCTCCGGAACTCACGTCAACAAGGTCATCCCTTGCATTTGCCACGCGCCAAGCCTGACGACTTTCTCAATGACAACATCGTAACATGACTAAACCAAAGTTTGGATACACCGCATAAGATAAGACGGCCAAAACATAGTTCGAATACATCACACCATAACGAAAGGGCGATCAGAACATAGGCAAGACTTACAGTCGCTGGTGCATGTCCGGGGTCGCACGACCAACAATTCAAAAGCAAAAGAGATAAACTCATACGTGGACACACAACAAGGGCAATAAAAATATAAACTCTTCATTCATCAGATAAAGTCCCAAGGGCCAAATACAAAAGAGGACCCATAGGCCACTTACAAAATCATGCCCCGAATGGCCACACAAACGTCGGAAAGAAAATTCAAAAGAGAGGGGTTCGCAGACACCCTGTGCAAACTTTGACAGAAGGAGAGGCGCTAAACACCGTCCCTCAACCTAACTTCCCCCTCGACCAAGGTCTGATTTCCCTCCGCTCCTCACTCCCGACAACCTCCCCACTCGGGGCAACCACCATCGCGCCGCTACCATCCGCCATTTCAGGCGCAAGCACAGGCGCCACATCGGTGCTAGTAAGGGTCTGCCCAGAAGAAGCCCCCTGATCGGCACCATAACCCGGCCTCCGCAACCTGCTCACCGGGGCCAGGAACGAAAGGTCAACGCCGAAGTTGGCCAAGTCCGCCACAGGCAGCACCACGTCGGCCTCAGGTGGGCATTCGGCAACGAAGGCCTTGAAATCCTCCACAAGCACAGAGGCATCTGCGGAGGGGTCGCAATGAAACACCACCCGAAGGACATCCGCATAGGCACTGATGTTAGAGAAGATCCCCAACGCAGCATCATCAGCGGCCCGGAGGGAGGCCTCCTTGGACATTTAAAACTCGAGATCTTCCACCCGAGCCTCATAGTCGACCGCCAGGGCGTGGGACTCCACCAGTTGCCGGGTAAGCTCATCCACCCTCCCTTTCAGGGTTACCGACTTGAGGCGGTTGGAGTCAATATAGGCACAACTTTTGGCATTCACATCAGCCACCTGCAAGGCCAACTCGGCCGACCGTTCCTGAGCAGCCTTCAGGTCAGCCTCCATCCGGGCCATGGCAGCGGTCGCCTCCTCCAGCCTCTTCTTCTGCTCGTCAAGGACCAAGCAAGAAGTCTCCAGATCCTGGTGGTTCTGCTCCACGACCCGTTCAAGGAAGGTGGCCGCCTTCTGGGAGTAGACCAAGGCAGTATAGAGATTGTTTTCCTTACTGTTGGAAGAGGCAGCGAGGTGATCGTCCAAACACCAGCAACGGGGCACGTCCTGAACGAAATGCCACATGTACCGAGACCAATCGGCCGAGACCCCAACGATGGGGTGCATCCTCGGCCAAAGATAGTCGGCGATGGACGGAGGGAAGTTCGCAAACCTAAAAGAGAATGGCCCTACTCAGAAAAGAACGCGGAAACAAAAAAGGCAACAGTAAGACGACCAGATGAACACTTATGCTCCGGAGCGATTAACGTCCCATCCCACAAAAGTACGGTCACCCGAGAACTGGCGACCAGGCGGAGGCGGCGGTGTCATCGGCAGGGGGCGAGCTGCAAGAACTGACTCCCGAGGGGGGCCCTCCCCCCTTCTACAATAGCAGCATGAGGAGAGTGATCACCCTATTGGGCACGTTTTCGAGCAGAGGAATCGTCCGAGCGGTCCGAGTGAGCACCCCCTCGGCCCTCTTTGGCTTTCCTCTTGTCCTTAGATCGATCCGTCTGGGAGGACCCCCTGGTCTCCACCACACTGCCCCCACGGGCCGAAGATGCCGGCCGCGCCGCGAACCCGGTACGAGAGAAGTTAAGGGCAGGATTCCAGTGGGAAGACATCTGCTCAGGGGTAGGAGCAATCGCTTGAATGGGAATATGGGTAGCTGCAGAAGAGTAACCCTCAATAAGAACAAACATCAAATATCAGTAAAGATCTAGTTTAAAGGAGGAAGAAAACTCATGAAGACGACCGGTCTTGCGGGGGTAAGTTTGCAAACCCCCCCCACAGTCTCTCGGAAGGGGAGTTGAAGAACTCAACGCGGCAAAGATCCCAAGAATAGTCGAAGGCGACCTAATTGGCGACCTTAAAGTCCCAGTTTAACCGGTTCTCATCGGCAACAAGCACACTTGCAAAAATGACAAAGGAAATTAGATCAGTACGGAGATGCTCGACACACCCTCAGAAATGAGTCTTACGAGGAGCCTGCTCTTGGAAGTCGGTAGGTATGGGGATCTCCAAGACAGAACCCGGGGAGGCACTCTGCCAAGCCCCGCCCACAAACCACCATCGGGGATGCCAATTCTTGACCTTGTTGGCTATCCCCCACACAATCCTCCGGTCGGGGCGGTTCTTCAACGCATAGTGCCCCTCCTGACCATGCTGGGCGACCAGCGACCAGTAATAGTTCCCTTCCATGGGTATGGGTAACCGGTAAAGGCCGGCCTGGCCAAGCACGGTCAAGGTCTCCAGAAGATAGCTCCACCCATTGGGAGTAATCAGTGCCGGAGCAAGGTGCCAAGCAGCCAAGAGATGGGAGATCGCCGGATGAAGAGGGAAGCGAAAATCCGTATCCATCACCGCCTCGTGAATGGCGATCATCCCTTCAGGTGGCTGGTCAACTCTCTCCGACCGCTCCAGATGATAAAAGAATATGTCGTTCGGAGTCTCATACTTGCGGTGGAATGCATCCAGATCGGCCTCCGTCATGACGGAGCAATATTTCTCATCATTTATATAAACTTGGATTTAGTAGCGTCGCGAATTTCAGACTGAAGCGGCCGACGATGTTCAAGGCCGGCTCAGTAGGCCTTGTAATCGAAATAGTCAGGGTGGTCCTGATCGTGATGGATGGATGGTTCCAAAATGTCAGACGGAGGACGACCGCCAGCTACAGACGGTGTCCGCTCCGGCATCAAAATCCCCAGATCCTCGAGTGACCCAAACACATCGGAATCTATTGGGGCATTCCCCCCCGCCCCCGCGGATGGGGTCTAGGTCTGCGGAGGTGGCTCCGATGTCAGAAGGACCAGCGAGAGAAGCCTCCCCCATCGGCGAAGAGCGGGAGGGTCAAAACTCAAAAGGGGGTAAATCATCGGCACTCGACATACCCGGCGAAAAGAAGCTAAAGAGAGGAAGATAAGATTATGTTTACCGGAAAGAGCAAAAAGCTACAACCGCATCGAACGAAGAAACACTTGGAAAACCTTTCTTTCGAAATTCAGAGGAAGAAAAAGTGCGGAATTGAGAACTGATTTGGTCTATATAAGCGAAGGACAGGGACCAGAGCGCAATAAAAAATTTCAAATTTTAGGGCAAATCCACAAAATCCAGGCATTTGCGGGGTGCGTAGCATTCATGCGCCATCATTACTGCTTTGGGCGACATCATCAAACGCAACTTTTTGAGATAACTGTTGGACTTCCCGAGGACGTAGAGCAACCACTGCCCAGCCTTGGGATAAGTGACTATCGTGTCCAGACCGACCAGTGATATCCTCGCAGGCGGCCTGGGGGGCAATTGTTGAGGCCACATATCCAAGGGGCGACCATCCTCCGTGGGATGGCGACCATCCCCGCGTGTCAATAGGTAAGGGACCGACACCGACCAGGAACAAGTGCGACCACCTTTATCAACACCCGAGGGCGACCATCTCAGGTCGCTGGTGATAAATATGGAATGGATTCGGATATATCATGGACCGAATATCGCGGGCTCAAGTTGGGCAAGTATATCTTGGGGCGAAGATCGCGGCCCCTAATGAAGGAAGATATCCGGAATGCGTGTAACCCTAAAAGGCCGAGGCGTCCGGCCCACAAAAGATGTTTAACCTAGCTTGTGAATCTATAAATACCAGTTTTATAACACATTGTAAAGGGGAGAATACTTAGAACTTAGGCATATATTATAGTAAATTTCCTGGCTTGGTATTGCCCCCGGACATAGCCACATTTCGGCGAACCGGGTCACCAAATCTTGTGCCCTTATTCGTTTATGTTCATTGTCTTTACTTTGTGAGTGATTGTTGGCACGTTGGAACAATTCCAGCTACAACAATTACATGTCCCTATAAAAGTCCCATTATATGTAGATCCGAGCAAAAGACAAGGGTCTTAAATACTCATTGGAACGAAATCTCCAGTTTACTTTTAATTTTGATGGAAGACATCGTTTCAATTTAATGAAACCATATTTTAGTGAGGAACGTTTTAAAGGCGGGGTATTAATTTCTTAATCGAGATCCAACATGTTAATCTACATCACATTTGAGCAATTATTGGGTGTCGTCTACCCAAACATGATTTCATACAGACTAACACTTATATGGGTGTCGTCTACCCAAATAATTAATACGTCCGACAATTATTAAGTACCGCCTACCCAAACAGTTATAATGCGGACTATAAATGCGTTAACAAATTTAATAAAATAAGTTAACTAAGTGGGATTTAATAATCCTTTTAAAACCCGAATTTCAAAATCCAATTTTAAATTTAATTTTAAAATTATTAAACTTTAATAACTAATCCAATTAATTTCAAATAAAAGTCATGTTGGAATTTGGAGGCACGTAAACATGTAATACATGCGCAGTGGAATTAAACAGTTCACCAACAACGAACATACAACTACATAATTAAATACGTGTAAACATAAAGAGAAACCTTACAGTAAATTGTACGCATATTTCTCTACTATGGTATCCACGTAATCCCCGTTCACGGACTTGCACAGATTTGCCAGCGTTGAATCTGAGACGGAATTTGCTAGGAAAATTCCTATTCTAGATTTTATTGAGAAAATATGAATTAACGTTGTTTGTGAATTCCCAAGAGCTCATATATATAGGGAAGGCCCAGCTTAAATCTTAAGCAAACTTGATTAGGAAATAAAATCCCTAATCTTATAAAATAAATCTCTTAGATTTATTTTCCATATATAAAATCTCTACGGATTTAATGCCCATGTATATCAAATCTCTACGGATTTGATTCCATATATATTAAATCCTATAATAATATTCCATATATTATTATTGGGAATCCTATTTAATTAAATCCAATTTAATTAAACATTAATAATAATTAATTCCAAATTAATCTATTATTAATTAATTTTCCATAAATTAAATATTAAATCCAATTTAACATTTAATCAACCAACTATAATCTGTAAAAGGGAACTACTTGTTGTGTGACCCATAGGCCCTCATATATCGAGTGATTAGTCAAACTAACGGTCTTAATTGAATCCTAGACAATAAATCAGGCATTCTCAATATATGAGGTACGTTAGAGAAACGCGATAACCCGCCTGTCAGAATCTGAAACATGGGCTATTACGATTTCCTCCTTTCATTCGTGAATACTCGATTAAGTCTTGAACATGATGAAGTGTCTATTCAAATAACTTAATCTTATTATCTCTAATCACTAATTGATCATGTATATCACACTTAGCCACAAAGTCTAAGTTGATGTGCATCGGCTGATGACTTTGATCCAATTATGATGAGAAGATGAGTATTCTCTCTAAATCCACATTGAGGAATGAATCATATTCTTGGCTCAACTCCCACGCACATGCACTTCGTGATGAACCCAATCCAAGCCGTATCTACCCATGGAAGGGTGCAAGCGTTGGTCATGGTCAAAGTTCATCATTTCACACATGTCGTGCGTATTGACCTCAAGTCAAAGGAGTATCGCATCGCTCCCACTAACCGAGACACCCGTAGACACATATAGTGGAAATACATCAAACGGTTTCTCGAATGGATATACCAATACCCTCTAAGGTATTTGTGCATCCATCATGAGATACCTAGTATCTCGTAGTAAGTGAGATCTTACTACACTCTCTAAGAGTATGATGCAGATCGCACATCAATCTCAATTTCATCATCAATATCTCATTCTTGATGATCTTTGATCGTGGCTATTTGAGAATCATGCTTAAGTCATCTGAGTTCTCATAACCTCAATGACAACAATGACTCATGGGAACACTTGCATTAATAAATACAAACAATCAAACATAATATTCAAACAAGTGTATTGCCATATATTAATATTAAATGAACTATAATATTAAATCAAACTGAATATCATCGAGTATTATGTCCTTACAATAGATTGTCTCTAGGACACTAACACTAAAAATCTTCCACTTGGACTAGAGTCAATCACCTACATGTCTAACCCCTGGACCATCAAATGTCTAGTGTGTACATGAACACTCAGTGTTTTGGTTAAATGATCTTTCAAATTAAATATGTGGGAATACATTTTAATTCCATTTCTCCTATCATTATGATCTCTCTGATCAAATGATAAGTCTAGGTACATGTTGGTTTCTGTTTGCTGATCTCGGTTCCTTTGCTTGCGCATTCGCACCAATGTTGTCTCAATACAAGTTTATTAGACAACTGGCATTCGGAACTACCCCTAATTATCTTAAGAACTATAAAATCCAGACAGCCTCCTTGAGGCTTCTGATACAGCAATGTACTCAGCTTCGGTTGTTGAATTTGCAGTCGTCTCTTGCTTGGAACTATTCCAACTGACCTCCCCATCATTGAGAGTGAAACGTAACTTAATTGTGATTTGTAATCATCACAGTTGGATTGGAAACTTGCGTCAGCATAACCAGTGACTACTAGTTCTGACTGTCCATCATAGACAAGGAAACATTCTTTAGTTCGTCTAAGATACTTCAGAATGGTTCGACAAAGAATCCAAATGAGACTCACTTTGGATTCTGTTGATATCTATCAGTGATATTGATAGCGTAGGCCACGTTTGGCCTAGTGCAAGTCATGGCGTACATGATTGACCCAATTGCATATGCATATGGGACATCTTTCATGTGCTTGATATTAGCTTCAACAGAAGAACAATCCTTCTTTGATAGCTTTATCCCATGATTTGCCAATAGAGATCCTCTCTTAGAGTTCTCCATTGCAAAACGCTTCAACACCTTGTCTACATAGGTGGACTGTGCAGCCCCAACATCCTCTTGGATCTATCCTTGTGGATCTTGATCCCTAGGATTTAGCAGGCTTCACCAAGACCCTTCATCGTGAAGGTCTTTAACAACAAATCTTTAACGGACTGCATTAACTGGATATTGTTTCCCAAAATCACTATGTCATTGACATACATGATTATGAAAACAATATTCTTCCCGCTGCGTTTAAGATAAACGCAAGGATCTTCCGAGTTTCTGATGAAGTCAAAAGACTTGATAGCTTCATCAAATCGGATATTCCAAACTCCTAGAAGCTTGCTTCAATCCATAAATGGATATCTTTAGCTTACATACTAGATTAGAATTTGACTTAGATGTAAAACCTTGCGGTTGAGTCATAAACATTTCCTTATCAATGTCTCCGTTGAGGAAAGCTGTTTTGACGTCTATCTGCCAAATCTCATAATCATAGGTGCTGCTATCGCAAGTAAAATTCGAATGGACTTGATCTTTGCAACTGATGAGAAGGTCTCGTCATAGTCAATGCCTTCGTGTTGACTATAACCCTTCGCCACCAACCTAGCTTTGTAGGTTTGTACTTTGTCATTTGCATTAGTCTTACGCTTGAAGACCCAATCGCAACATATGGGTCTAACTGATTAGAAAATAAAATCCCTAATCTTATAAAATAAATCTCACACCATCATGAGATATCCCGTATCTCGTAGTAAGTGAGATCTTACTACACTCTCTAAGAGTATGATGCAGATCGCACACCAATCTCATTTGCATCATCAATATCTCATTCTTGATGATCCTTGATCAGGGCTATTTGAGAACCATGTCTAAGCCATCTGAGGTCTCACATCCTCAATGACAACATTGGTTCATGAGAACACTTACATGAGTAAATGCAAACAATCAAACATAATATCCAAACAAGCATATTGTCATACATTAATATTAAATGGATAATAATATTAAATCAAACTGAATATTATCGAGTATTATGTCCTTACAAAAGATTGTATCTAAGACACTAACACTAACAGGAGAGCCAGAAGGTTTATCCCTATGAGGAAGAGCTAACTCTCTACTAAACGTGTCTAATGTGTTTGCCCCACTTGACATACCAGCATTAGCATGTAATAAGTGAGATCTATCAGCAACATCTTCTCTCGGGTTGGGAATAGTCCCAATAAGTCCATTCACTTGGTGGAGGCTAGGTCTAAGCAGAGATGTGCCCCCGCCCATCAAAGATATAAGTGGGGATGCCTGACCAAACTTTCCAAATAACTGAGTGGATAAGTCAGCGCCTGAAAAGAGATCTTGAAAAGAGGGAGCTGGGTATGAAGTGGCATTGTAGGGCATCCTCGTTAGCTGATGCTCTAGACTTCCAGCAAACTCGGGAGATGATGTCATGGAGACATCCTGACCATGTTGTTCACTCGAAGATGAATTTTTGTCTAGCCGCGCTCTCACACTTCGTGTCTGGTTCCAACGTTGTTTTTCAGACATCTTTTTTGAGGTACGGGGACCAACCTATGGATTCTCTGTTGGGGAAAAATTACAAAATTAATATTACATAAAAAAAAAAGATTTTAAGAACAAGCAGTGAATACTTTTCCCAAGAATTACCTAACAAGAAGCCACTAGTAGCATATACTTACAAAACATAACATTGATTGACTTACAACACTTATAACACTACATTATGACATTTACTCTTACAACACCAAATGTACAAACAAGAAAAGAGAGATTATAATTGATTATCCTTTGTTTTGCATATAAATGTGATATAGTTTCGTGAAATTTTCGAACATAATACTCCATACCAAGTCAATTTATGTATAGCATATATTTTATATGTCCTTTTACAATTTACAGTCAATAAATTCATTTATGTTTCATAAATCTATTTCTTTTTCTCTTACTTAGGTGTTAACATATATCAAGATTAATAATGCTATGTACCAGTATTCACAACAAGTTGGAATTTGACAAAATGCTATGTATTTAATTCCTAATCTACCCGTACCAATTGATTTCAAGATCTTATGTACTAGTATGAATTTACATTTTTAAACAAAATGTTATGAATGTTATGAATTTGACAAAATGTACCAGTACCAATTGATTTCAAGATCTTATGAATATTGTTCCACATTGATAATCAATTGGTTATATTAGTTAACAAGCAACAAATAATTGATGGGCGGTTAGAAACAATGAATATGTATCAGTATTCACAAGAAATTAAAATGAAAAACATACTAATCTCCAGAACAAATTAAAAATTCTCCAGAATCTCAATCAAAGGGAAAATGAAAAAGAAAAATAAAAAGTAGAAGATAAGGAGAAAACAAAACTAAATATGACAAAATAGGGAATGCTGGAATCTCCCCAAAAATTTATATCTAACTATGTTACCTGTTTAAGCTCGTTTTTTGGTGGTGGCGGACGTGAATGTTGGAGTTCGGAACGGCGATTTGATTTTTGAACGGCGACTACACTTCGAGGACCGTTGGCCATGGCGGAAATAAATATTGGCCGGATTCGGGAATGGTGATTTGGTTTTGGACGGCGACGACACTTAGAGGAACGTCGATGGTGGTGATTTTTTTTTTTTTTTTGACTTGAATGATTGCTGGAGTGGAGTCGGAAATGGCGATTTCTTTTTGGACTGCGATGGCGGTGAAACTGAAAGTGAAGGGTGGAGTTGAGAGGGACTATGGCAAGGAAAAAGCCCTTGCTATTCTTAAATTTCTTTCCAATAGTGAAAATGGGCGAAACAGATGATTTAGTGGCTTTTAATTGTTAATAATTAATAGTTTAATTGGGACTTTCTTATTAATTAGCTATTCAATTAGACAAGCTTGTGAATATTATATACGTGATATGGCTAATTTATATAATTAGAGGATAACTTAATTTGACCTTTTGAATTTCCTCAATTTTAACTGGATAGTCATATATTCAGTTTCCTATAATTTTATACCTTAAATAAATTTAATATTATAATAATTATAATATGAGTTTTTAAATACATATTTTCTTATATTCATTTTTGCAATATATTCTTCATTTCTCCACATAATTATAAAATACAAGTCCTTTTAAATTTAATATTTATTGTTGCTTTGTAATTATCACAACTTATAGTATTTTACTCTGTTATTGTCGAATGTTGCTTTGTAATTTACTATGAAATTAGTTTTCAAAATACAGACATAAATGAGACAAGGAAATATAAATGAGTTAAGTAACATTTTTTCGATCAGTTGCCCCAACACTCCCACCTAAAAAGAAAAAATCTTCTTCTTCCTCTATTTCTTCCTCATCTTCACCAGGATCTACTATTTCAACGTCGTCATCAGCAAGTTGAACTGATAAGTTGCACTCACTAAGGTCAACAACTAACTAAGGTCAACAACCGATTAATCAAATCTTGGAGGATCATTATCTTGGTAAAAGTCTGACCGCACTGTCGGGGTGCGACAAAAATAAATACCCAAATCTACCCTACTAACTCGTAGTAGTAGCAAGTAAGGGGTCGATCCACAGGGAACGTAGAATAATTAATAAGTTAATTGTATGAATTTATGAAGACAAACACGTGACACAAAAGGGGGGTTTTAATTGGAATTTTATAAGAACTACTAAAAGTATAAATAACTAGGAAAAATAACAATTAATCTAATAAGAAATCAAATAAAAAAAAGCATTTCAATTCACAGTTCATTCATCACTCGACTTTAATGTTGTTAACTGACAGCGACGTTTACTCTATTTAACTTTATGATTAATGTCCTTCAGTAGTCAACAAGCTCTAGCTACCGGTTTTATCCCTTAATTATACTCAATTGAAATAAGCTCTCCAACGATTCTTTTTAATTGAACAGTCTAGATACGATCTAAATTTAATTCAGTCAAAAGCATTAAAACACTAGGATAAAGGACATACAAATTCCCAAATACGCAAGCTCGATTCGAAAGAACCAGATTTAAATCACCCTGGCAAAATACTAGTTGCTACCAATTGCCATAAATCTGCAACAATTACGGATTACAAATTTATGAACTAGCAGACACACAAGAATAATTTAACATAGGTGGTCAATCCAAATTAAACATCCAAGTATGTTAAAAGTTAAATTAGATGAAATAAACAATCCTGAGATAAATATTGTAAACGTCTCAAATCAATTAACAGACATTAAAGTACGAGTTCAGAAATCCCTATAATTGGAATAATGAAAAGTCTAAAAGGAAAACAAAAAAATTAAAAACAAACTCTCTTCCCAAAGCTACTGTGCGGTTCTGCTTCTCCTAAGGTGGCGTCTCCTGCTTCTGAAAGTTAACGTGCGATTCCTCTGAAAGGCAATATATACTAGGTATCTTAATAGTATAATTATGGGCTTAGTCAAGGCCCTTATCCTTCCTGACTATTATGGCGTGACCATCAAGATGATTTGTTGATACATGATAAGCTATGGGCCCAAGAATGGGCCCATTCCCGTTAGATTATGCTGTAACATTGAGATTAAGCCCTTTTTCTTGCATTCGTCTCATCGATCATCATCTAATCGTATTTTCGCACTCGGCTCGTCTCAAGTTTCATCAAAGTGTTATAAGAAGATCCTTAAACCACTCAAAAACACAACAAATAGATCAAGTGTAAAATTTCATCATCAAAGTACATATAAGTAGAAAAACATGCAATTCTAACAGAATTCGAGTATAATAAAATTGCACTTAAACAACTAAAAACATGCACAATTTTCTACTTACCAAATACCCCCACACTTAAATCTTTGTTTGTCCTCAAGTAAAAACAACACCAAGAGATTAAAAATTGTGAAAATAAGATATTCGCTCAGGTCCTTTCTACACATAGAACGTGATACCAAAATAAAGTAGCAACTCATGGAGTTCCGGACTAAGATCAAAACAATTAGAAATCGTGAACTTTGGAAGATTTTCACTCAAGTTCCCAAAATCATTTACGATAGATCCTCAACTCATTGACTCGTTAAGCCCCTTACCATACTTCGACTCCCCTACAATTTGTTTCATCTAAAATAGACAACCCAACAAACTCTGTATTCTAGTGCACCCCCTATCTCCTTATTTATTTTTTTCTAAGGTCTGCAGCACCACTCTACTTGTCGAGTTTTAGCTCTAGTTGTATCCGACTTTGAAACATTCGAACCCCCGAAAGTAGGCAGTTGTCTCAACACTTTTTTTTTTTTTCTTTTCTTTTGTTTTTTTTAAACACAAGACCTCAACTTCACTCCATCGTTAGGTTTTAGCTCAAAAAAAAATTTCTGAGCCCCTAAAAATGGGCAGCTGTACCGGTTATTTTTTTTCACAATTTTTCAACTAAACTCCATTTCCTCCAAACCACATTCAATTTTTTTTTTCAACCTTAAGGGGCACACCACAAATGCATCATTTATCTAAGCAACCTAATTAGACTATTCTACTATAAGGAATCAAAGCACAGTTTGGAAACTCAACTCATCAATTCACTAACATAAACTCAAACGGACCCTCATGAAAACTTTCATCTACTCACAAACTCCGCATGCATCAAACAAAGAAAATTTAACCAGAAACTCCACAGTTTACCACCAAACAATAATATCACATCCTTTCAACAAATAATTTTCGACTCATCATTGCGACTTAACTTCTCCATGTACACCCAAAAATATATCAATGCCTCTCCCCCCACACTTAATACGTTGCTTGTCCACAAGCAACAAAAATAAATATGCACAGGGGAGAAAAGACAAGAGAATGAAGAGTATCACCGGATAAACTGGAGAGTGTAGGAGCTACTAGTAATCCAAAAATCTCAATCACTTCAAGCACTGGAGAGCCTGTAACAAAATTGAGATAGACACACGAAGAAAACGAGGGGGAGAAAATAACAACTAAGACACTAAAATACTAAGAAAAATTGCAGAAAGATAAACCCCACAAATCACACACAAAAAGCAAAAAAAATATTCACACCGCTTCCCCGGCAACGGCGCCAAAATTTGACCGCACTGTCGAGGTGCGACAAAAATAAATGCCCAAATCTACCCTACAAACTCGTAGTAGTGGCAAGTAAGGGGTCGATCCACAGGGAACATAGAATAATTAATATGCTAATTGTATGAATTTATGAAGATAAACACGTGACACAAACGGGGGGTTTTAATTGGAATTTTATAAGAACTACTAAAAGTATAAATAACTAGGAAAAATAACAATTAATCTAATAAGAAATCAAATAAAAAAAAAGCATTCCAATTCACAGTTCATTCATCCCTCGACTTTAATGTTGTTAACTGACAGCATAGTTATTAAAGGCGCGCCCGAGGCGCGCCTAAGACGCACTGTGGCTCGGCGCTAGCCACCTACTTTGCCATAGGTCCAAAGCGGTTGGGATTTTTTTACAGGCCTACTTTGGGAGCCTTTTTCGGCGCCTTCGGCGCTTTGATTTCGGGTAAAAGGCGCGCCTAAGGCGTGCCTTGCGTACATCTAGGGTTTGAAATAAAAATAAACATTTTTTTATTTGTCAAATAACATCATAATAATAAAAAATACTATCTCTTAAGTCTTAATATTTAAGTGAAACGCATCTAGGGTTTCAAGATTCACTTTTTATCAAGTATAATCGTGCGTTGAAGCATCGGTAATCGGTATGACTCACGTAATCACATTGATCCTATCTCTTTGAGGAATATAGATGAAAGCAATGAGTGGGTGGTTGGTCTAATGGAAGATGAAGATGAGTTGGTTCACCAAGGTGAAAATTTGACTTGGGGTATTGCTACAGAAACAATGGTTAGGTTTACTAAGAAATTATCAAGGTCTTATGTTGTTTTTTTCCGGGGATGCAAAGCAAGGCGCCCTAAGGCGCTAGGTGTCTTTGCCTTTGTGGCACCTTGCGCCATTAATAACTATGACTGACAGCGACGTTTACTCTATTTAACTTTATGATTAATGCCCCTCAGTAGTCAACAAGCTCTGGCTGCCGGTTTTATCACTTAATTATACTCAATTTAAATAAGCTCTCCAACGATTCTTTTTAACTGAACAGTCTAGATACGGTCTAAATTTAATCCAGTCAAAAGCATTAAAACACTAGGATAAATGACATACAAATTCCCGAATACGCAAGCTCGATTCGAAAGAACCCGGTTTAAATCACCCTAGCAAAATACTAGTTGCTACAAATTGCCATAAATCTGCAACAATTACGGATTACAAATTTATGAACTAGCAGACACACAAGAATAATCTAACTTAGGTGGTCAATCCAAATTAAACATCCAAGTATGTTAAAAGTTAAATTAGATGAAATAAACAATCCTGAGATAAATATTGTAAACGTCTCAAATCAATTAACAGACATTAAAGTACGAGTTGTAATTGGAATAAAGAAAAGTCTAAAAGGAAAACAAAAAAATTAAAAACAAACTCTCTTCCCAAAGCTACTGTGCGGTTCTGCTTCTCCTAAGGTGGCGTCTCCTGCTTCTGAAAGTTAACGTGCGATTCCTCTCATAAGGCAATATATATACTAGGTATCTTAATAGTATAATTATGGGCTTAGTCAAGGCCCTTATCCTTCCTGACTATTATGGCGTGACCATCAAGATGATTTGTTGATACATGATAAGCTATGGGCCCAAGAATGGGCCCATTCCCGTGAGATTATGCTGTAACATTGAGATTAAGCCCTTTTTCTTGCATTCCACCGTATCGATCATCATCCAATCGTATTTTCGCACTCGGCTCGTCTCAAGTTTCATCAAAGTGATATAAGAAGATCCTTAAACCACTCAAAAACACAACAAATAGATCAAGTGTAAAATTTCATCATCAAAGTACATATAAGTAGAAAAACATGCAATTCTAAAAGAAAATTGAGTATAATAAAATTGCACTTAAACAACTAAAAACATGCACAATTTCCTACTTAAAAAAGTCTCGCTCTTGAGCTGTTTGGGATACTGACGAGACATTAATAATGTGCCTAGCACGCATAGAACAAACCACCCATATACCTATATGTTGGGATACTTTTAGTTTTGATTATTATGCCAAAACACCTTGTAATAGGACAAGATAAATTGTATGGAAAGCGTACGTTTCTAGACTTAGTTTTATTCTTACAGGTAACAAATTGAGGGGGAACTCGTCAAAAGAAGATGAGGTTGATCAAGAGAAAACGAGACTAATGAGTTCCAAATGTTTATGCGAGAATACGTCTGCGATGTTGTCTCGATCGGGAATTAGAATCGTCAGAGATGTTTGTAATCGATCGTAAATCGAATCGTGAGATGTATCGATCGTAAATCGTACGACGCAGATCTCAATGCGTAGAATCGTCTTGATGCTAATCTGGTGACTTTGATCTGGTGACTGATCTCGATGACGATCACGATTCGACCGATCTGTTGTCTTTGAATCGATCTAGATTCGAATCGATCTGTTATCCGAATCGATCCGTTAGACACACAAGAAGCTGGTCAATGAGAAGATAACAACACATATATGGATGTGACATAAAGCTGCAAGCAACAGTGCAAAGGGACAAAAAAAAAGCTAGAAGATTATTAGTATGGATTGAATTTACTCTCCAACGGTAATATTCAAATCCACACTATAAATACATTGCACTATCTTCAAAAAAAGATAATGAAGGATGCTGCAAAGTGAAGATTAAAGCTAAATATTCAAGCATCTTCATTCAAGAACACAGAGCATTAAATATCCAAATCAACCCAAGAGTGTTCTTCATTATATCTAAGCATAAATGTCATATCCTAAGCCTAGAGAGATTTTCCCAACCCTAGCTTAAAGGCTAAAACAATATAAGGGAAAATCTCACCTAGTTGGAAATAACACCAAACCCAAACCCTTTCTTGAGAGAGAATTAGTGGTTAACTGAGGTAGTTAAGTAGGCAATCCCGTGAGGGAGATAAGTTCGTAGGCAATCCCATGAGGGAGATAAGTCCCGAGAGAGTGAGAACTCATTAAACATCTATAGGCGATCCCGTGAGGGAGATAAGTCCCGAGAGAGTGAGAACTCATTAAAAATTTGTTGTATTGTGTTGGACTAACACATTAACCTAAGTCCAGTTGGTTTAGTTGGTGCCCCTGCTGATAGGGAAGAGTGGATGTAGGAGTTGGACTCCGAACCACTATAAAAATAAGTGTGTTCTTATTTGCTTTCATATTAACTATCATACAACTTTAGCAAATTGGCATAACACATTCGCAAAAAGTTTAAAGTCACCTCCCATTGAGATTTTACGAGTTTTAAATCGATTTTTTGGGGACCAACAATTGGTATCAGAGCAGGAGTTCAAAAGTTCACTAGCTTTTAATGTGACCACCTGAATTGATCTTTTTTGTTAAAACCAATTTAGTTTAAAATGCAAAAATTTTATAAAATTCATGGAGGTTGACAATCATCTTCTCATTTTTTTTAAAATGCATACAATGTTCTTCATCATTTCACTTGTTTAACTAACACTACTTTTGCTATTATATCTTTTTGTTGTTAGTTAGTTTTGGCATTATGATAAAAAATGGGAAAATTGTTGGCATAATTTTAGTTTTGATTCTTATATCAAAACACCTAGTAATAGGACAAGCTAAATTGTATAGAAAGCTTGCGTTTCTAGACTTACTTTTATTCTTACAGGTAACAAATTGAGGGGAACTCATCAAGAGAAGACGAGGCTGATTAAGAGAAAACGAGACTGATGAGTTCTAGATGTTGTGCAAAATACGTGCAGATGTTGTATTGATCAGAAATCAGAATACGTGAAGATGTTGTCTTGTCGATCGTAAATCGTAATACATACAGATGCTATATCGATCGTAAATCGAATCACGCGCAGATGTTGTGCGGCAGAATCGGCAAATCTTGATCTGGTGACTGATCTGGTGACCGATCCAGATGACACCGATCTGGTGACTGATGCGATTCTGAATCGATCGGGCTGTCTTTGAATCGATCTGTTGTTCGAATCGATCTAGATTCTGAATCGACCGCTAGGCCGAATCGATCTGTTGTGTTGAACTGATCCGTTAGACACACAAGAAGCTGGCCAATGAGAAGATAACAACACATATATGGATGTGGCATAAAGCTGCAAGCAACAGTGCAAAAGGACAAAGAAAAGATGGAAGATTATTAGTATGGATTTGAATTTACTCTCCAACGGTAATATTCAAATCTACACTATAAATACATTGCACTATCTTCAAAAGAAAATAATGGAGGATGCTGCAAAGTGAAGACTAAAGCTAAATATTCAAGCATCTCCATTCAAGAACACAGAGCATTAAATATCCAAATCTACCCAAGAGTGTTCTTCATTATATCTAAGCATAAATGTCATATCCTAAGCTTAGAGAGATTTTCCCAACCTTAGCTTAAAGGTTAAAACAATGTAAGGGAAAATCCCACCTAGTTGGAAATAATACCAAACCCAAACCCTTTCTTGAGAGAGAATTAGTGGTTAAGTGAGGTAGTTAAGTAGGAAATCCCGTGAGGGAGATAAGTCCCGAGAGAGTGATAACTCATTAAACATCTATTGTAGTGTGGTGGACTAACACATTAATCTAAGTCCAGTTGGTTTAGTTGGTGCCCCTGCTGATAGGGAAGATTGGATGTAGGAGTTGGATTACGAACCACTATAAAAATACGTGTGTTCTTATTTGCTTTAATATTAACTAACATACATACTTTAGCAAATCTGCATAACACATTTGTTGGGATTATACTGGAAAGTACGCTTTTACTTTGTATAATCAAAACTGAATTTCGGACTTATTTACTGAAATAAATTGTTTATCACTGATGCTTTAAATATCATCGAATGTTATATATATTTCTTTGCAGATAACTGTTTCAATAAATAAGACGTGTTACATTATAGTTAAACTTAGTGATACCGGATCACGTAAGATTAAATTAAATTGGGTCCTTGTAACCAAAAGTACACCATTCACGACCTAGATGGAAATGAACAATCCATCGTGAAAGGTTGAAGTGCAAGGCTCAGATTGGCTTATCTTGACCAAGAGATTACACTAGTGCATAACTGATGCACTGAATAGGACCTACAGGAGGACAAATTCTTCAGAACTGAACAAGGAAGAATTAGACCTCAGTGGTTCGTTATTTCTTAATCTTCGTCCCTTAAATAGGATCACGTGTGGTTGGTAACTATTGCTTTGACTTATCATGGGTAGAGAATCAACGAGATTCAATACTTTTATCTTGGGCAATATTATTGGTCACATGTGATTGCTAAGATTTAATACGGAAAATCGTGTGCAAGTACGCTTGTTCGATTTGCCCCCTTGGGAGGTTCATAAGCTTTATCATACCAAATCTTGCAAGTGGAACTAGTTTCCGGTATGGATAATAATGTTGAACCGTTCCTTAACCAAGGACAAAAGATATTAATTAATGGAAAGCTATTTCAGTGGCTTGAATTAATTAATGGGCTAGATAATCTTAAAAACGGGAAATAATAACCGGGAGCCATATTGACTATAATATGGGTTAAGATGGATAGTGCAATATTAATTATGTAGTGAGATTAATTAATATTTATGGGCTTGTGTTGGGAGATGAATTTAATAAAAATATATGATTTTTATTAGATCCCAAAACCCCTGAGTATGACATGTTCAGGATAATCTTGATAGTTGAGTCAGGATTCAGTTTTAGAGTATTCAGGATGATATCTGCAAAATGTATAGTCAGCAGATATAGATCGGGTTAGGATCTGAAGATTCTGAAGAAATCAGTATGTTTCTGAAGAAACTAAAGTTTCAAGATGAAACTGTTTCAAGACTCAAGAAGAAATCGAGAATCAAGACTCAAGATGAAACCGAGATATCAAGACTAAGTGTGAAATCGAGATATCAAGACTCAAGCAGAAATCGAGATATCAAGACTCAAAAGATGAAATCGAGGAATCAAGACTCAAAGATGAAGACTCAAAGATATCACCAAGATATCCGTGGAAGACTCGTAAGACTTCTAAAGACTCAAGACTCAAGACTCAAGACGCCAAGACTCGTAAGACCCTCAAGACTCGTAAGACATCAAGACGAGAAGACGTAAGACTAAAGAATCAAGATCAAGAATATCAAGGATGAATTATCAAGACTCAAGAATGTAATCAATGCTCAAGATAAACCTCGAATGTTCCGAGGCACCGAACATATCTATCTCAAGGATGCAATAATCGGAAGATCGCGATTCCTTAGAAAAAAAATAGATATTTGCCAAGACATTCAAAATGCACAAAAAGGAACTAAGTCGAGTGTTGTTAAGGTTATATCAACTCGTAGTTTGTAACCAAAAAGAGCCGTTGAAGGTGTCTACCTTTAACCGGAGACAAAAGTCAAAAAGAGGAAGACAACATCGCATAACATCGATAATCGACAATGACAGTCATCGAAAAAAGATGTCAGAAGTACAAAAGTTCCAGACTGCAAAAAGTGAAGACCAGCTACATGAAAGGCTATTACCTAAAACGTGTTAGGGAGTTTCAAACCCTAAATATAGCGTTGTTCTCACACACCATAAGAGGAAACTCACGGGTTATCTCCTCCAAACGGATAGTTTTTCAAGAGTGACCTTGGTGTATGCCTATAAATACTTGTGACCCTCTACATTGTAAGGTGACGGGAAATTTGTAAGCAACTCAAGAGCTCAAACTTATTATCACAAAGTTAAAGCACTCGAAAAACTTAGAATTTCCCAAGTGCTTTTATATTGAAGAGAGCTCATTAAACTAAGCCTAGCTTGATAAGATTTATCCAAAGCTTAGTCGAGATATTCTAGCCTTTGCATTGTACTTTATTGTAAAAGGATATCTCATCCTAGTTGGAAACCAACCAAGAAACCCCAAAACCCTTTAGAAGGTAGTTGGTGTGTGATTGTTGGTGAGAAGAGTTGTAAAGAGTTAGTAAACTACGCGGAGTAGTCAGAAAGCTCTAGAGGTGAAGTTAGTAAGCTACAGAGGTAGTCTGAAAGCTTGTTTGTGTTTGAGTAAGTAAACTACGGAGGTAGTCAGAAAGCTCAAGGTCGGGTTGAGTAAGTAGACTACGTGGAGTAGTCAGAAAGCTCAGGGCCGAGTTGAGTAAGTAAACTACGCGAGGTAGTCAGAAAGCTCAAGGAAGTGATTAGTGAATTTCTCTGAGGATCAGAGAGAGTGGACGTAGGAGCTTGAGTCTCTGAAACACTATAATTGCTGTGTTGTTTATTGCTTTCTTTATCTGTGCTTAACTGTTGCATTGACTTAAATCTGAAAGCATATTTTCACTGACATTTCAGTTGGAATCAATCCACTGGAAGTTGCATATAATTGAATCACATCCTAATCACTATTCCATTCAAAAGAAGGTTTTCAGCAAAGCTTTAAAACGAGTATAAACTAAAGGGCCAACCATTCCGCACATCTGAGTAGCTAGAACAGATAGTTACCAAACTGAACTTACTCTTCTGAGGGTTCAGTAAGTTAGTTATCTGATCCAAGCAACTCAGGATCTCTGAAAACTCAGGACTCAGTTGGGATTATCTGAGGTTTCTGAAAGCAGCTCAGGATCACTGTCTCAGTAGACTTTGACTCAGAGTGATTTGTGCTTCTCAGGACCAAATCATCAGGACAACCTGACCCAAGCTGACCTCAGTAAAAGAAAAGTTTTAAAAACACTGAACACGTGTATTCCCCTCCATACACGTGTAAGACTCGTTTGCACCGGGACCAACAAGTGGTATCAAAGCAGTGGTTCAACTTGACCACCTGCTTTGTTGACCAAAGTTTTATTTGCTAAAAATACTTGTGGTCTATCAGAACTGATCTTATTTGCTGAATTCTTAAAAGACTCAGATAAAAATGTCTTCTAAGAAACTTCCCATGTTCTCAGTGGAGAACTATGATTTGTGGAGACTGAGAATACAGACTCACCTGTATTCTAAACATGAACGAATGTGGAGAGTGGTCTCTGAAGGGCCATTCCAATTTACTGTGGTGAATCCCAGAGGAACAGAAAATGAGAGAAACGATCCTAGAGCAGAATTTCCTAAGTCTGATGACCAACTGACTCCTGAGGAGAGAAAGTTAGTCAATCTAGACTATATTGCTAAAGACACACTATACAGTACAATTGATGATGGTGTGATGGGAATGATCTCTCACTACAATACTGCAAAAGAAATTTGAGATACACTAGCTGTAATGTGCCAAGGCACAAATCATATCAAGGAAAACAAACTTTCAGTTGCAATAGGAAAGTTTGATAGTTTTGAAATGGAAGAAGGTGAATCAATTGACAAATTGGAAGTCAGATTCACTAGTATTATGAATGATCTAAATGCACTTGGAAAGAAATATCCACAGAGAGAAGTTGCATTGAAAATTCTTAGAGGTCTTTCTAAGAAATGGGATATACATGCAGTGGTGATTGAAAACACCAAAAACATTAATTCAATGCCCTATCAACAAGTCTTCTCTGAGCTGAAGGCCTATGAGTTTGTAATTGATAAGAAATCCAAAAAGGCTGACAGCAAAGATGATTCATCATCTAGTAAAAATGTGGCTTTTAAGGCCAAAGATAAAACCTGTAAAACTAGAGAGTCTGAGAACTCCCTTGCTAAGAATCAGGATGAGCTTGAGGATAAGCTAGCACTGATGGCAAGGAGGTTTGAAAGACTTAATAGTCGATATGGAAAATACAAAAGCTATTACAGGAATCACAGGTACTAGAATTAACTTGAGGACAAACCAACTGAGAAGAGAAAGGACCTGAAAACTGAAGGATCTTCATCCAGAAAGAAGGACTCTAAGTCCAAGGAAGAAAGTGATCAGGATGATGATGCCAACAGATGCTACAATTGCCAAAAGAAAGGTCACTTCCAGTATGATTGTCCAGATCTGAGTGCTAAGGAGAGAAGAGAAAGGCAAGCTAAAAGAGACAAGAAGTTCTCAAGCACAAGAGTTGTCAAGTTCAACTGTAAACAATCAATTTGACCTGATGGATTCTTTTGAGAATCTGATGAAGGACTATGCTGTTTTACAAGAACTGCTAAATGAAACTCAAGAGCTTTTAATAAGGGCTTTTTACAAAAATCTAAAATGGAAAGACTTTGCAAAACCGAGATCACTTCTCAATTAATGGGAGCCTCTTGATGAACTAGATGTTTCGAAAGTACAACTCTCAGAGAAAGAGAAGTTGATAGTGACCTTAACTGAAAAGCTAGAGAAATCCACTGAAGAGATTCAGCTGATCAGAACTAAGTTCAATGACCTCTCTGAGAAGCATGTAACTCTACAGAACTGTGAGGATAGTGCATGAAGAAGTTAACTCTATTGAATCGCATCTAAAGTAATAGATGAAATTTAGAGTTCTTAGAGATCTCGCCACTATAAAATGCGGATTGGGATACATTCGGGGAACCTCACAAGGTCATCCGAATCTTCGTGATCAAGTAGCAAGAAGACAATCTTTGTAAAACCAAGTGGCACCCACACTTCAAATCAAGAAATGCCCAAGGTTGTAGACAAGGGAAAATGACCCATGGTTTCAGTAAAACTGAATGATCAGGTAGGAAAGCCCAAACCTCAGGTGAAGGCTAGAAAACCTGAGCACTCAGTTGGAAAATTTCAGGCAAGTACTTCAAAGCCTCAGGCTAAGATTGCAAACCTGAAAGGATCCACACTGAACCATCAGAGGAATCTTCAGAAGAGAAACACTCAGCAGAGATATTCTCAACTGAAGAGACCAAGTCCTCAAATATCTTGAAGACCCAAATTTGAAAAGATGCATAACCCGAACCCCACTTGCCTAAGGGTAAAGGTTATCTGAACCCGAGTCAACAAAGATTTAGACCGGCTGCACAAAAGCCTAAGCATCTGAACAAAAGGCATGAACCAAAGAAAAATTCAAAGGCTCATGTTCATGCTAAAGCTAGCACACATACACAGAAGACTGCTAAGGCACCCAGAGTAGTGAATGTGTATGTTGATGTTTATGGAAGACAAATTAGCCACTCTAAAGTGATTAGAGTTGTTAGGCAGATTTGGATTCCGAAAGGTACAACTAACCTTGTAGGACCCTATACAAACTGGGTACCTAAGAATTGATCTGTTTTTCAGGAGGAAAACAAGGGCACAAAGCTGATTAAATATCACATAGCACTGATGAGCAGAGATGAAAAAGCCCCTGATGTATGGTATCTTGACAGTGGATGTTCAAGACATATGACAGGATTCAAGAAGATACTCAGTGACTATGTTGAACAAATAGGCCCTCAGATCACTTTTGGAGATAACTCCAAGGGACAGACTGAAGGATATGGAACTTTGGAAATCGACTCGTTTTTATATCCATGGTGTTTTTCATATGTATCGGATTGAAGCATAATTTGCTTTCAATAAGCCAATTCTGTGATAAGGGTTTTAATGTTGAGTTCTCTAAGAACTTATGTTATGTGAAAGATGATACAACACAGAAAATATTACTGACTGGTACTAGAAAAGGAAATGTGTATCTTGCTGATTGGAGTTCAACTCCTAAAGATACATGTTTGGTTGCTAAAAGTTCCATAGATACCAGTTTGGTTATGGCATAAAAGAATGAATCACTGAATTTCAAAACCCTGAATAAGCTTGCAAGATTAGCTCTTGTGAGAGGGTTGCCTAATGAAGTGTTCAGTAAGGAACATATTTGTGATGCTGTCCAAAAAGGAAAACAAGTTAGAGCATCATTTAAAAGCAAAGTAGATGTTTCTACCGAAAAAGAATACTTCGCCATCGTGATATGGATCTTTTTGGTCCTATAACACCAGTGAGCACTAATGGCAGGAAATACACATTGGTAGTAGTTGATGACTACTCAAGATATATTTGGGTCATATTCTTACTCAAGAAGAAAGAGACTCGAGATAAAGTCGCCGAATCATCTTGAAAAGGCTCAGTATTGAGAAAAATCTGAGTGTGGTCAAAATCAGATCTAACAAAGGAACTGAATTTATAAATCATATCATATCTGATTATTGTGCAGCAAATGGAATTTCTCATGAAACATCAGCTGCAAGGACCCCTCAACAAAATGGTGTTGCTGAAAGAAGGAACAGAACTCTTAAAGAAACTGCAAGGACAATGATAGATGAGGCTGATATTCCTAAAAGATTTTGAAATTTCAAGTCATCAACACTTTGCATGCTACTCATAGAATAGATCCATGCTGACTAAGAGTCAAGGCAAAACACCCTATGAGCTTTGGAATGAAAGGAAGCCTCTTGTTTCTTTCTTTCGTGTGTTTGGTTGCAAGTGTTTCATACACAGTAATGGTAAAGATCAGTTGAAAACATTTGATAGTAAAGCTGATGAAGGAATATTCTTAGGATATTCTCAAGTCAATAAAGCTTTCGAGTTTACAAATCTGAGGACTCTTTATTGTGGAGGAAACACCTCATGTTGTTTTTGATGAATCTATTTGTGTTGGAAAAAGAAACAGGAACATGATGCAGATGAACTGACTAAGAGGATCACCAGATTAAGCCTGAAAAAGAATGACAAAACATCCACTGAACCTGAAAAGAAGAAGTCGGTCACTATCTATGATTGGAGTGACTCAAACTCGAATAAAGAAGTTCGAGGATGGAACTCAGGATGGTGAGACTCAGGAAAGCCAACACACCAAAGGTGACCAATCTGAACAAACACTAGTTCAGACTCAGGGATGTGATGCCAATGAAGATGTGGTCACAGCTGAGGCAAATTCTGAATCTATCAACCAAAGGGGAACAAATGTCTCTGACAATGTTCTGAATAGAATTTCCCGAGGAAGATGATTCCCTTTCTCCTTTTTCGTTGTTCCTCGAAGTTTCTTGAATTAATCGAACCTAACATTTCAAATGTTGAGGATATCTTTGAAGGGGGGAACATCAAGAAGGAAATGGTTAGATAGTCATCCTACAAGTCGATTGTGGGTGATCTAATGAAGGTGTTAAAACAAGAAGGTTCCATGGTGAGAGTGCACTATTTCATTTGCTTCCTATCGGAGAAAGAACTCACCGAGATTGGTGAAGCTCTACAAGATTCTCATTGGATTATTGCTATGCAAGATGAAATTTGAATCAATTCTCAAGGAATGAAGTATGGGAGCTAGTAGATAGACCGAAAAGGCACAATGTCATTGGAACCAAGTGGGTTTTTAAGAATAAAAGAGATGAAAACAACAACATTGTAAGAAACAAGGCAAGGCTAGTTGCACAAGGTTATTCCCAAGAAGAAGGCTTGGATTATGATGAAACCTTTGCTGTTGCAAGACTAGAAGCCATCGATTGTTTCTTGCATATGTTGCCCACATGAAGTTCACATCTATCAAATGGATGTGAAAAGTGCATTTTCGAGCGGTGTGCTTAAAGAAGAGGTTTATGTGGAACAACCTCCCGGTTTCAAACAGAATGACCAAGTTTGAGGTGCTCGTAAAAGCTTTGTATGGTCTTAAACAAGCACCCGAGCATGGTATGATACTCTTTTCGGTTTCATCGACCATGGTTTTGTCAAAGGATCATTGATAGAACTCTGTTCAGGATAGAAGATGGGGAAGATATCTTACTGGTTCAGATATATGTTGATGACATCATTTTTGGATCTCCAAACCATCAGCTGTGTGAAAAGTTTTCAACACTGATGAAAGGCAAGTTTGAGATGTCAATGATGGGGGAGATGAATTTCTTTCTAGGTCTTCAAGTGAAACAATCAAAGGAAGGAATATTCATCAACCAGGCAAAGTACACCAGAGATCTAATTGCCAAATATGGTGTACAGAATTGCAATGCGGTTAGGATTCCCATGAATACTAACTACAAGATGGATCCTGATTCTGAAGGCAAATTAGTGAGTCATACTGATTATAGAGGAACCATTGGATCATTGCTATATCTCACAGCAAGTAGGCCGGGTATAACATTTGCTGTTGGGATATGTGCAAGATACCAAGCTAATCCTAAGGCTAGTCACATGGAGGTCGCCAAAAAATCTTCAAGTATCTTAAGGACACAAATGAATAGAGGATTATGGTATCCAGCTGATGATAACCTTGAATTAACTGGTTACTCAGATGCTGATTATGGAGGTTGTAGGATTGACAGGAAGTCCACTACAGGAACTTGTCAATTTCTAGGAAGTAAGTTGATATCTTGGTTTTCGAAGAAAAGCAGGACCTCGAGAGCAACCAAGATTATCAAATTTGATTTGAATACATGGTCGCAGAAGAAGTGCGTGCTTTCGATTCTTTCGCTCGCATAACAATTAAGGGATTATAAAGTTGTAGCCAATGAAGTACCAATATTTTGTGACAATAATAGTGCCATTGCTATTTCACAAAATCCGGTATTGCACACCAGATGCAAGCATGTGGATATCAGACATCACTTCATCAGAGATCATGTCGAGAAAAAGGACATAAGGATGGAGAAAATTCATACCGATAAGAGAGTCGATATCTTGACTAAACCTTTGGGTGAATCAAGATTTCGTGAACTTTCGATTGAATTAGGGATGTTAGATCTAGGTGTATAGTAAAAAATCGAAAAATTGAAGGTTTTCGGATGCATGAAGTTTTCTTAATTCTCCGAGAAACTCAGGATAAAATGGAAATATCGAATCGAGTCTCGGGATACTCAGATTTCATCAAGGTCAAGATCGGTGTTATCTTGAACCCATTCAAGATTTCAAAGATTATAATCGACATTTTATCAAGGTCAAGATCAAGAAGACTGATAGAGAGAAATTAGTCAGAAGAAGTAATGACTCATGCGACTCATTTATTGCTTAAGTGAAGCTCAGTAATCATTTGCAATAAATACAAAACACCTAAGGAATGTTTTTGGGCGGGATCTTTTTGAAATTCCGAAGAAGGTCAACAGTCATTTAATGCTCTGTTACATTAATGACCAATGAGGATATTTTGGCGGCTTACTTTTTGGAAGATCGACTGTTCGCATACCCGATTAATCGGCGAATAATCTCAACCGTTGCTTTTCACCTAACCTAACACGAATTCCCACGATCTCGAAATTATATATTCCCCAAGAAGACATTCAAGCTAAATTTTATCAAACCCTTCGTTCCCAAAATCCTCTGCAAGAAAAATCCCCTTTGCCCAGAAAACCTAAACCCTAAATCTTTAATCTCTCAAATGGCTCCTACCATTTTCGACAAATTAGCCGAAACTAATAAACCTTTGTACGAGTTCGTTGTTTCGCTCGATAGCACAACCAACTCTAAACCAGAAAAGGAGGCTCTCCATATGATCCTTTTGGCCAAGCTCACTCCATCTGCCGCAGTTTAAATCGGACCAAGAATAAGCGAAAAAGAGGTAATCGAGTTCATCGTATGTCGAAGATAGATGAAGAGGATGGTATACATTCCGAGATTATCAGATCACATTTAGAACATCTGCCTAAATACATCGACTTTGAAAGGGAATTGTACATAATTCCAAAAAATTTAAACGATGTTTTTGAGCTTTGTGATAGAGGAGAGGATCCTGCTGTGTATATGTTGGGTAGAGAGCAGGAGTATTTAGATAGGATTGCCGAGAATCTCAGAAAATTTGAGGCTACATCGCATAAGAGGCATTTGAAGCCACAATATAGAGTTTTGTTGGATATTGTGAGCAAATGCATCATGAGTCATTCGGGGAGTTTTGAGCAAATTAGTACCCCGGATCTCCGATTAATGGCGGCGATCGAGGCTTCACCCACCACCAACTTCAACTGGCTCAGATTCTTGATTCAGATGGTGAGTGAGCAAGCCAAAGTCATAAAAAAGGTTGACGGGGCTATCTCGATCAAAGGCAAGATCCACCATGCCACCAAAATAGCATTTATTTTGGAGATGTGCAGAGAGGAGGAGGACATCTTCGCAAATTCGACCCCATTCCCTAAGTCCAAGGTGCTCTTCAAGCCCATTCTTTGTGAAGAAACAGCCATCAGGGGGGAAGAAAGAAAAAAAAAAAGTAGAATCACCAAGCCGCCGGCCGAAAAAGAAACCCAACAAACCAGGGGGAGGTTTTGTTGGAGGCCAAGATGGAGCAGGGTGAGAAGTTGAAGAAGCAGAAAACCCTCGGTCCCAAGCGGAGAAGAATGGTGGTTCTCACCGATGAAGATGGCAGTGATTCTGAAGAGATTCAACCTGAGAGCCAAAACCGCCAGAATCGCCATTACAAGTCTTCGCTCAGTTATCTCTAAGGCATGAGACTCAGACCGAGGAGCGTGTCTTCTCGATGTGCTTGAGACATCGCTTTCGGTTCGGATAAAATTTCTCAGAAATTTTTAAAGGAACTCAGACCTCGAGAGATTCCTACCAAAGATGTGTGTAATGCACAGAAGAGCCAACTCAGAGTCAATCCGAGGACGCATACCAGCCCCGTAACCTACTCAGATGCAAACCGAGGACTCGACCAAGACAACATTCGGGATGTCCGCGAGACTCGAGCAAATTTTATTTTGATGAGCTCCCCGAGTGATCTACTTTTGATCCTTCATTGATGCTTCGATCGAACCAGATAGCCCGAGATGGAAGAAGGGCTAAGTCAAGAAATCGAGTGGAGGAGCAAGGGGAACGGTTCATCCTGATCGCTACCTCGAGCTCAAATTTCATACCCCGATCCGCAAGATATCTTCTTCAGATTAAGGACGACGGTTTTCATCCTCAATCGACTCTTAGGAGATGCTTAACATTCTTCAGATTCAGAGGGGAAGACGGTGGAATGAAAAAAGAATTTTCCCGACCGAAGTTCTCATGATTCAGAAGACAAAGCTAGGATGAAAATTTCCGATTTTGATGAGCTAGTTCGTAAGAAGATAGCCGAGAGGAGAGCTATCGGGTTGGTGCCCCTAGAAGCAGAGACAAATCTCAAGATGGGGACCAACGAGGGGGAGATGCCGAGGATCGGCCTCAGATGGAGAAGGAAACTCCTTGGCCGATCAACTCGAATCATTCAACCTCGATCGAAAGTTAGCACTCTTTCAGTACCTTTTTCGCACTATTAACAATTATGCCAAAGTTATCAAGTTTCTATCTTTAACTCAATTGTTCGATGATCGACCGAGGCTCGATTGGAGACTAGAGCTCGGGATGAAGTTCGATGCTCAAAAGTGCATCGACCCGGGTCAGGTTCGAACCTCAGATGATCAATCAAAGATGAAGGTGCAGAATGTTCCTGAGATCGACCTCACTCCCATACTGGAGAAACTTGAGAAGGTTGAGCCAATGATGAACAAAATCGCTCAAATGGAAGAGACATTGGCCAGCCAAACTCAGAAGATAGAGAATCTGAGTTCATCTTCAGAACTGGTGCAACTTCAAGACACTCTGACCTCAAAGATGACCTCCATGGAAGACAAATTTGAATGAGAAGTTGGAGGAGTCAAGGCCGAAATGAAAGTCTTTGAACTTAAATGAAGCACCGGAGAATCCGAAGTTTCTAGAGGTGAAATTGGCAGAGAAGAATGAAGTGCTGATCAAGTCTGCTGTTGAGGAAATGAGCACAATGCTCATGACCAAGATGACAGAGATGTTTAAAGATGCTCTCTTTGGCTAGTTTGCCCATCTTTCTGAAGAATTTTCTGTGGCTAAGAACCACCTCAGGAGGCTAGAAGATGAACAGGATCAGTTAGCAGGAGAGGTGCTTATTTGTGTAAGCAAAAGAGCAATACCATATGGACACAAACACTCTCCGGACTTCTTCCAAATTACGGTGCAAGAAGAAGGGGAAAGACCAGATGAAGACTTCAGGAAGTTATTGGCACGTACTTTGGAGAAAAAGGTGCAAAAGGAAGCTGAAATGAATAGCCTATCTAAAGCCTTGAAGGAAGTCGAAGCTACTGAGAAGATGAAGTTCAGTAAGGTGGAGAAGCCGATCTACACTCAGGTTTCTGAGGAAACCATGCTTGAAGTTGCAAGAGAGAAACTGAGTGATAGAGCTAAGGTTGGAACAAGTCAGGCTGCTGCTGAATTGCCTATGAAGAGGAAAGCCTTGGGCATTGTTGAACCTGAGAGCAAGCGTGCTAAGGCTTCTAAGCCAGTGAATAGAAAGTTGATTGAAGAATTAGAAGAGTCTGCAGGTCAACCTCAGAAGAAAGTCTTCAACACATGGAATGCTCTGAAGACACTCCAGATAGAACAAGCAAAGAAAGCTGCTGCTTCGGTCTCAGGCGTGCCAGTGATCAGGAAAAAGGCCGAAGAAGAGCAGAAACAAAGGAGTGGATACAAAATGTTTGCGAGCAAACGGAGAGGGACATCAAAAGCACTGAAATGGCCACACATTGACAAATGGATGCCCATCCAATTCAACGATAGTTGGGAAGAGGTCAAGAGAACCTTCTGGTTCTACTATGAAGTGCTTTCGAGGGAATGGAAAGGGAAAGCTCGAGGATCCAAATGAAGCATTTATTGAATATCTCCTAACCTTCTATCCTAAATATCTCCAAAGCTGGATAAACCTTGCGGATGAAGGAAAGGTGCAGATAGTAGCCCCCGGTCCATATACCTACCCTCCTCCAAGACTTGAAAATGGCTTGGTGAATGAAAAAGCCATTACTCAAGAAATTGCTCAATATCTTTGGGGATGATTAGGGTCGACAGGAACAAATCCGGATATCATCAAGGAAAGAAATGCACTGAAGAAGAGGTATTTCAGAATGTTCAACCTGGAGGTGCCCGCTGATGAAATTGAAGAAGATGCAAACTGAAGAGCAGAAGACTGAAGAGCCAAATCTGAAGACTGAAGACTGAAGACTTACCTGAAGACACTTGTAATTTTTCTATCTTTTTGTCTTTTTTTTTTTGTTCTCGATAAGTTTCATTGTAACTGTGATGAATATCTACTCATCATCAATAAAAAATTATCATTTATGCTCAAAAGATAATATCTCATTATCTTATTTACATGTCTTTTACTTTTGATATGCTGAATGATGTCTCTGAATTAATTGTTTATGGGAAATTGTTTATTAAGTATTTGGTGATGAATCCTTTGAGAGATTCATTATCAAGAAATTGTTGAATGATTAATTGTTGGGAGATTCTCGTAAATTGTTGGGAGATTCTCTCTTCAGAAATTATTGGAGACATAACCAATCTTGTAATAGGATAAACCTAAAACCCGAGTTTAGGTTGTATGGTTGTAACAAGATAGGTTTTGGCATCATCAAAAAAGGGGAAATTGTTGGGAGATGAATTTAATAAAGATATATGATTTTGATTAGATCCCAAAAACCCCCGAGTATGACATGTTAAGGATAATCTTGATAGTTGAGTCGATTCGCTTTTTAGAGTATTCGTGGATGATATCCGCAAAATGTATAGTCGCCAGAGATATAGATCAAAGTTAGATCAAGATTTCAAGAACTCAAGATGTTTTCAAGAAACCGGTTTCAAAGATGAAACTAAAGTTTCAAGACTCAAGAAGAAATCGAGAATCAAGACTCAAAGCAGAAACCGAGATATCAAGACTCAAAGTGAAATCGAGATATCAAGACTCAAGCAGAAATCGAGATATCAAGACTCAAGATGAAATCGAGGAATCAAGACTCAAAGATGAAGACTCAAAGATATCAATCAAGATATCTCGGAAGACTCAAGACTGCCAAGACTCAAGACTAAGATGTCAAGACTCAAGACCCTCAAGACTCGTAAGACATCAAGACGCAGAAGATGTAAGATCAAGAATCAAGATCAAGAATATCAAGGTAGAATTATCAAGACTCAAGAATGTATCAATGCTCAAGATAAACCCTCGATGTTCCGAGGCAATGAACATATCTATCTCAAGGATGCAATACTGAGAAGATCGCGATTCCTTAGAAAAATAGATATTTGCCAAGACATTCAAATGCAGACAAAAGGAACTAAGTCAGAGTGTTGTTAAGGTTATATCAACTCGGAGTTTGTAACCAAAAGAGCCATTGAAGGTGTCTACCTTTAACTGGAGACAAAAATCAAAAAGCGGAAGACAAAGATCGCATAATATCGACATCGAGCGGTGACAAGTCTTTGAAAAAGATGTCAAGTACAAAAGTTCCAGACTGCAAAAAGTGAACACCAGCTACATGAAAGGCTATTGCCTAAAACCTGTTAGGGAGTTTCAAACCCTAAATATAGTCGCTCCTCACACACCATAAGAGGAAACTCACGAAGCTATCTCCTCCAACAGATAGTTTTTCAAGAGTGACCTTTGTGTATGCCTATAAATACTTGTGACCCTCTACATTGTAAGGTGACGGGAAATTTGTAAGCAACTCAAGAGCTCAAACTTATTATCGCAAAGTTAAAGCACTCGAAAAACTTAGAATTTTCCAAGTCCTTTTATATTGAAGAGAGCTCATTAAACTAAGCCTAGCTTGATAAGATTTATCCAAAGCTTAGTCGAGATATCCTAGCCTTTGCATTGTACTTTATTGTAAAAGGATATCTCATCCTAGTTGGAAACCAACCAAGAAACCCCAAAACCCTTTAGAAGGTAGTTAGTGTGTGATTGTTGGTGAGAAGAGTTGTAAAGAGTTAGTAAACTACGCGGAGTAGTCAGAAAGCTCTAGAGGTGAAGTTAGTAAGCTACAGAGGTAGTCTGAAAGCTTGTTTGTGTTTGAGTAAGTAAACTACGGAGGTAGTCAGAAAGCTCAAGGTTGGGTTGAGTAAGTAAACTACGTGGAGTAGTCAGAAAGCTCAGGGCCGAGTTGAGTAAGTAAACTACGCGAGGTAGTCAGAAAGCTCAAGGAAGTGATTAGTGAATTTCTCTGAGGATCAGAGAGAGTGGACGTAGGAGTTTGAGTCTCTGAACCACTATAATTGTTGTGTTGTTTATTGCTTTCTTTATCTGTGCTTATCTGTTGCATTGACTTAAATCTGAAAGCATATTTTCACTGAAATTTCAGTTGGAATCAATCCACTGGAAGTTGCATATAATTGAATCACAGTCTAATCATTATTCCATTCAAAGGAAGGTTTTCAGCAAAGCTTTAAAATGAGTATAAACTAAAGGGCCAACCATTCTGCACATCTGAGTAGCTAGAACAGATAGTTACCAAACTGAACTTACTCTTCTGAGGGTTCAATAAGTTAGTTATCTGATCCAAGCAACTCAGGATCTCTGAAAACTCAGGACTCAGTTGGGATTATCTGTGGTTTCTGAAAGCAGCTCAGGATCACTGTCTCAGTAGACTTTGACTCAGAGTTATTTGTGCTTCTCAGGACCAAATCTTCAGGACAACCTGCCCCAAGCTGACCTCAGTAAAAGAAAAGTTTTAAAAACACTGAACACGTGTATTCCCCCCCATACACGTGTAAGACTCGTTTGCACCGGGACCAACAGCTTGAATAATATTGTGGCTCAATATTGATAATTCAATATCCATTGGAAGGTCCAATCTTAATTCTCCTAAAGGCCCCCTAAGTAGCCCAACATAAAGTCCAATAACTGAAAAAGGTGTTTAAAAATAAAATAAATCTTGTTGCATATTTTTCCTCAAAATTTCGAAAATTATGGATTAAAAGGGGATAAAGATTTTCTTTGAATTTTGTTATGGAATGAAGATATGTATTCTTGGAATACAAGATTATCTCATTAAATTCAAAAATCTCCCACTTGGTTATCCATAGAGTATATTTCGAAAATCTTGAAATATAAAGGGCAAGAAAGATTTTCTTGATTTTCTTGAAAAGATATTATGAAAGATATGTATTTCTTGAAATACAAGAATATCTCATAAATTCAAGAAGATCCAAATCTTGGAATCTTGTTCCCTATATTTTTCGAAAATAATCCATAACAAAGAGGAGTTGGAATTTTTGTGAAATATTTTAATTATGGAGAAAAGAATATATGAGATATATTCAAGATTTCTTGGAGATCAAGAAAAAGATTTTCCCATATTATTTTATCCCAAATTTTCGACTAACACCCTCTATAAATAGGGGATGAGTGTTTCATTCCCAAGTACAATTCCATGTGCTGGAAAAATTAGTAAATCCACAAAGGTGGTGCAACAAAGTTTATTTTCCTTTTGTTAATTGTTCGCGAGCATCCTACCACCGGATTGTCGATCAAGGATTAAGGGAATTCTTGGGAAGGTTTTTTTGGTGTGTCTAATCAACGAGGCCATTGCCATTCCAAGAGATACGTTCACGTTAACTCGTATTAATTCTGCATGCGTAGGATTTACGTGAACTGTTTATATGCATGATTTGTTGTTAAATTATTATTTGAATTAATATAGGATTAATTCATGCTAGTAATAATTATTGGAATTAAATTTGTATTTAAATATTTATCCCGAATAGATCCGTGCAAATTATTCCCCAACAACTGGTATCAGAGCCTCGGTTTTGGGCTCTGAATTTTAAATTGTAATTTAATTTGCTGTCATTAAATTTGAAATTGGATAGTAGAATTGCTAGATCTATTTTGCAGGTATCCAATTGTCATGGAATTTAATGTGTTTATTTATCCATGCATGTAAATTGTGGTTTTTAATTGATTCGATTCAATTCATTTTTGCCTCGTGAGAAAATCCACGAGTAGATTAGGATTTGTTTGATTTGATCAATGCAATAGACTAGTCTAGATCTAGGTTTATTTATTTTTTGTAAATAAATTGTAACCGGATCGGAAACGGAGGCAGAGACGAAGAATTAAAGGATAGAAACAGAACCGTACGCGGACAACGTGCATTGCGTGAAACGTGCCAAGGGAGGCACGCGTGCGACGCGAATGTCGCCATGCGCATGGGCGCGACTCTAGGCGTCGGGCGGATCGGCTCGACGCTGCGGGCGCGTGGAACGCGACGACAAGACGGGCGCGCTGCGACACGGGCGTTTGGACCATCGTGAAAGCCGCCGAGGCGGATGGGCGGGGAGGCGAGCTCGTCTTGAGGATCTGTACGCTAAGGTCCGGCGGGCGAGGCAGTAAGGCTTCATGCGCCATGGCCTTCGGATCCGTAGCGTCGCCGCTTAGGCTTTACTAAGCGTCGAGGCGCTGGCGGCGGTGCTTGCCGAGGCATCGCCGAGGTCGCCAATTTGAATCGGCCAAGTGTCCGGTAGAATCTTTGGCGTGCATCCATTGCGAGCTACTTGGCGTGGCGTTTCGAGACGGAGTTCTTTTTGAGACGATCGAGTGGGAGAAATTAGAGACGGCGTTTCTTCAAAATCAAGCCAAGAAAAATCAAATCATGACAATTTGATAATTTGTGCCCAACATGTTTATTTTTCCGCTTTGCTTGATTTATTATTGTGTTTTCTTGTGCTTTATTTAATTTGTTTAAATGTGTTTGCATGAGTGTTGCCCAATGAAAAAATCTCACCTTCAAAAATTACTAAGTATGTTTAAATAATTAATTGACAATTTTATTCCGGATAATAAAATTGAATTAATTTTGACCTCCATGATTTATTTATTTGTGAATTCTTTTGGAAAATTCCCCCCACGGGACGGTCAAAAGTTAGCTTTCACATGAATGAATTCCAAATGGATGATTGTGGATTATTACTAGTGGCGACGATGACCCTCCCCACGAGGCTCGTTCAAAGAGAAATAATAATTATGTATTTAATTATGGTTATTACTTAGGTATAAAATTGATATGCATATACTTCCCCGAAGTCCCTGTCAATTTTATATTGGTCAAGTGGGAGCCAACTATTAATCTGGATATTAAAGGTTTATAATTGTTCTTGTTTATAACCTGCTTGAATGTGTTTAAATAATAACCCACCCCACGTGGCTTATTTAAACTGTTTTGAGATGTTGGCTGATGCATGTTCATATTTTTTTTGAGATTTTAATATGAAACATGTGATCGAACCTTGTGATATATTTATGCTTATGCATATTATTATTTATTTCAGTTCAGCATGTCGTAACCTTTTAAAGTCAATAGAATAAGTATGGAAACTATATTGATTAGAAACGGAAAATTATAATTGTCCTAACTGCACAAAAGCACAAGTGGATTCTTGACACACCAAAATCAGATGAGCCAACTGACGAGTAGAAAATGCGAGACTCGTCAGATCACCTTGCGAGAGATGTCGTCGCTGTAATTGGTGGAGGGCAAACCCGTGAGGGATTACGTCCTCAAAATTGATGGCCCATCTGAACAAACTTGAAGTTCTGAGTACAGATTATAATCTGGAGACTCAGATGAATTTGATACTTCATTCTCTGCCCAAAAGTTTCTGAGCAATTTTGCCTCCCAAGCTGATTTGTTGCAAGCTTTGGTCTCGGTAGAGATGTTGATGGGCACAAAACTCAAGCTTTGACTGCAAGTGGTCCGTCTTCATCTTCTAGGCCAAGGGATGGCAAGAAGAAGAAGGTGACCAAAGGCCATAAGCAATCAGACTCAACTGTTGCCAAGGGCAATGATAATATGACGAATGCTGGTGATGTCAAGAAAAATCCAAAGAGGAAGTGCTTACTGCGGTGAAAGAGGACAATGGAGGTTTGCCCCTGTTCCAACCCCAAAAGGGCCGGAAAGAAAGGTAATTCTCACGCACTAATTGTTGAAACTTGTTTAGCGGTGTATACTTCTCATTCGTGGGTAGTTGATACGGGATCCACTAATCATGTTTGCTTCACGGGTTCAAACTGATCCGACAACTTAGTGGCAGTGAGATCCTCATCACACTGGGCGATGCTACGAGAGTGGCAGCTGAAGCAGTGGAAGAAGTGCACCTGTCTTTTGAAGACAGAGTTCTAATTTTAAGAGATGTTCTTTATGTTCCCAGTTTTAGAAAGAATTCACTTTCAGTTTCTAAAATTCTATTAATAGACACTTCTATGGCATCTAAGATTGGGACATATTAATCCAAAGAGGATCCAAAGGTTGGTAGAAGCAGGTACACTGGAGTCTCTCCAAGTTGAACCAATTCCAACCTGCGAATCCTGTTTGGAGAGTAAAATGACCAAGAGGGCATTCGGAGCCAAGGGGAATAGAGCCAAAGAAGTGTTAGAAATCGTTCACACAGGTGTATGTGGTCCAATGTCAACCAAAGAAAGAGGAGGTTATGAGTATTTCGTCACTTTTATTGATGACTACTCAAGGTACGATTATATTTTCCTTATGAAGCATAAATCTGAGACCTTTGAGAAATTCAAAGAATTTAAGGCTCAAGCAGAGAATCATAGGGAAAAACGTATCAAGTCTCTACGATCCGATCGTGGAGGTGAATACCTCAGCGATGAGTTTTTGAACTACTTGTCTGATAAAGGGATTGCATCCCAACTAACTGCACCCGGAACCCCTCAACAAAACGGGGTTGCAGACCGAAGAAATAGAACTCTTTGGAAATGGTTAGATCTATGATGAGTTATGAGGATCTTCCCAAGTCGTTCTGGGGTCATGCCTTGGAAACAGCCGCCTACATTCTGAACTTGGTGCCATCCAAATTGGTTCCCAAAACTCCCAAAGAATTGTGGACCGGGCGCAAGCCCAGTTTGAGACACATGAAGATTAGGGGGTGTCCGGCGTACGTGTTGGACAAGGAAGCCGGTAAATTGGATCCTCGATCAGAATTAAGGTTGTTTGTGGGATACCCCGAGGGAACAAAAGGGTGTATGTTCTATGGTCCCGAAGATCAAAAGGTGGTAATAAGCACCCACTTTAGATTTTTGGAAGAAGACTATATGAACGAAAGAAGACCCAGAAGTGAGATTACCTTAAATGAGCTAAGGGGGCTAACCTCAGTGCCAACTGTACAAGATGACATACCAAACGACACACTTACACAACCGTAACCTCGTCATAGTGGAAGGGTTGTGAAATAGCCCGAGAGATTCATGGGGATAGGAGAGTCCTCGGACTTGATCCCCGGTCAAGACGAATCAGACCCATGGACATATGACGAGGCAATCCAAGACAAGGATGCAGTTTCTTGGCAAACAACAATGAAAGCCGAAATGGGTTCTATGGATCATAACAGAGTGTGGGAGCTAGTCGAACCACTTAATGGGGTCAAACTCATTGGTTGCAAGTGGGTGTACAAGAGAAAAAGAGGACCGGACGGGAAGGTGGAAACCTTCAAGCCAAGACTTGTGGCGAAAGGTTATACTCAGAAAGAATGGATCGATTATGAGGAAACTTTTTCGCCCGTAGCCATGCTCAAGTCCATCCGAATTCTCTTATTGATTACTGCGCATCTCAACTTTGAAATCTGGCAAATGGATGTCAAGACAGCTTTCCTTAACGGAAGTCTTGATGAAGAGATCTATATGCAACAACCTCAAGGCTTCATTGAAAAAGGCCAAGAACACCTAGTTTGTAAGCTCATGAAGTCCATTTACGGACTCAAACATGCATCCAGGGCTTGGAACCAATGTTTTGATCATGTTATAAAGTCTTATGGGTTTGATCAAAACGAGTTTGAAAGTTGTGTGTACAAAAAGCGTGTCGGAACTGCATTGGTATTCTTAGTACTATACGTAGACGACATTCTAATCATCGGGAACGATGTAAAGGTGTTATCAGACGTAAGGGCATGGCTTTCAAAACAGTTTGATATGAAGGATTTAGGGGAAGCTGCACACATCCTTGGGATCAAGATCACTCGAGATCGCAAGAAAAGGATGATAGGCTTGTCGCAAGCTTCATACATAGACATTGTCTTGAAATGATTCTGCATGCAGGATTCCAAGAAAGGCTTCATACCTTTCAGACATGGAATCCATCTATCCAAGAAAATGTGCCCTAAGACACAAAAGGAGATAGATGACATGAAAGGCATTCCATATGCTTCGGCTGTCGGAAGCCTTATGTATGCAATGCTGTGTACGAGACCGAATATCTGCTTTGCCGTTGGCATGGTGGTAAGATATCAAAGTAACCCGGGGAAAGAACATTGGACGACAGTTAAAAACATTCTGAAGTATCTAAAAAGAACTCGAGATAGAATGTTAATTTATCAGTCAGATAGTCTAATCCCCATCGGCTACACGGACTAGGATTTCCAATCAGACTTAGATTTCAGAAAATCTACCTCCGGTAGTGTGTTTTGCATGGGGGAGGAGCCATGACATGGAGAAGCGTCAAGCAGAAATGCGTCACAGATTCTACCATGGAAGCTGAATATGTAGCTGCTTGCGAGGCAGCGAAAGAAGCGGTTTAGCTCAAGAACTTTCTAGTGGACTTGAATGTAGTTTCGAATTTGCCCAGCAGAATCACTGTTTATTGTGACAATGCCGGAACAGTTGCAAATTCTAGGGAACCAAGAGTTCACAAGGCCAGCAAACACATTGAAAGGAAGTACCATCTTATACGAGATATCGTTAAGAGAGGAGATATAGAGGTGACAAAGATAGCGTATGAAGACAACCTAGCAGATCCATTCACAAAGGATCTGCCTCTGAATACATTCGAGAGACATGTGGAAGGATTGGGTGTCAAGACCGTTGCTAATCTGCTTTGAGTATAAGTGGGAGAAATTATTAGGTTCGTGTAGGTGACATTAGATGTCACGTATTAGGAACTACATGAGACATGTTATAGTATACTTAAAAGCAGACTTTGAGTATAAGTGGGAGATTGTTGGGATTATACTGGGAAGTATGCTTTTACTTTGTATAATCAAAACTGAATTTCGGACTTATTTACTGAAATAAATTGTTTATCACTGATGCTTTAAATATCATCGAATGTTACATATATGTACTGCATAAATGTTCAATAAATAGTACGTGTTACATTGTAGTTAATTTAGTGATACCAGATCACAGAAGATTAAATTAACAGTCCCTTGTAACCAAAAGTACACCATTCACGACCTAGATGGAAATGAACAATCCATCGTGAAAGGTTGAAGTGTAAGGCTCAGATTGGCTTGTCTTGACCAAGAGATTACACTAGTGCATGACTAATGCACTGAATATGACCTACAGGAGGACAAATTCTTCAAAACTGAACAAGGAAGAATTAGACCTCAGTGGTTCGTTATTTCTTAATCTTCGTCCCTTAGATAGGATCACATGTGGTTGGTAACTATTGCTTTGACTTATCATGGGTAGAGAATCAATGAGATTCAATACTTTTTATCTTGGGTAATATTATTGGTCAAATGTGATTGCTAAGATTTAATACGGAAAATCGTGTGCAAGTACGCTTGTTCGATTTGCCCCCTTGGGAGGTTCATAAGCTTTAACATACCAAATCTTGCAAGTGGAACTAGTTTTCAGTATGGATAATAATGTTGAATCGTTCCTTAACCAAGGACAAAAGATATTAATTAATGGAAAGCTATTTCAGTGGCTTGAATTAATTAATGGACTAGATAATCTTAAACACTGGAAATAATAACCGGGAGCCATATTGACTGTAATATGGGTTAAGATGGATAGTGCAATATTAATTATGTAGTGGGATTAATTAATATTTATGGGCTTGAATAATATTGTGGCTCAATATTGATAATTCAAGATCCATTGGAAGGTCCAATCTTAATTCTCTTAAAGGCCCCCTAAGTAGCCCAACATAAAGTCCAATAAATGAAAAAGGTGTTTAAAAATAAAATAAATCTTGTTGCATATTTTTCCTCAAAATTCGAAAATTATGGATTAATAGGGGAGAAAGATTTTCTTTGAATTTTGTTATGGAATGAAGATATGTATTCTTGGAATACAAGATTATCTCATTAAATTCAAGAAATCTCCCACTTGGTTATCCATATAGTATATTTCGAAAATCTTGAAATATAAAGGGCAAGAAAGATTTTCTTGATTTTCTTGAAAAGATATTATGAAAGATATGTATTTCTTGAAATACAAGAATATCTCATAAATTCAAGAAGATCCAAATCTTTGAATCTTGTTCCCTATATTTTTCGAAAATATTCCATAACAAAGAGGAGTTGGGATTTTTGTGGAATATTTTAATTATGGAGAAAAGAATATATGAGATATATTCAAGATTTCTTGGAGATCAAGAAAAAGATTTTCCCATATTATTTTATCTCAAATTTTCGACCAACACCCTCTATAAATAGGGGATGAGTGTTTCATTCCCAAGTTCAATTCCATGTGCTGGAAAAATTAGTAAATCCACAAAGGTGGTGCAACAAAGTTTATTTTCCTTTTGTTAATTGTTCGCGAGCATCCTACCACCGGATTGTCGAGCAAGGATTAAGGGAATACTTGGGAAGGTTTTTCGGTGTGTTTAATCAATGAGGCCATTACCATTCCAAGAGGTATGTTTACGTAAACTCGTAGTAATTCCGCATGCGTAGGATTTACGTGAACTAATTATATGCATGATTTGTTGTTGAATTATTATTTGAATTAATATAGGATTAATTCATGCTAATAATAATTATCATAATTAAATTTGTATTTAAATATTTATCCCGAATAGATCCGTGCAACTTATTCCCCAACAGTTTGATGAACGACTATATTTAGGGTTTGAATACTCCCTTGCATGTTTTAGGAAATATGCATTCATGTAGCCAATCACCAATTTTTTGCGATGCGGAACATAGTACTACCGGCGTGATTGAGTTGTCTGTCGCTTTCAAAGGTCGATAAAGAAAGTAGTGATGTTGTCTTCCTCTGATTGGTTCTTATCTTCAGTAAATGTAGACAAACATAACGGCTCTTTTTGGTCAATCTCTCTGAATGAGACAACCTTAAACAACACTTGGACTTAGTTCCTTTTGTCTGCATATGAATGTTTTGGCCAATATCTACTTTTCTGAATGTTTGCATTTTTCTCAGTTTTGTAGTCTTCAGATAGATATAATAAGTGCCTCTCGAACATTGGGTTATATCGAGTATTCAATATCTTCTTGAGTCTTGATAACTCTTTGGTCTTGATTATCTTACGTGTCTTGATATCTTACGAATCTTGATGTCTTACGAGTCTTGATATCTTACGAGTCTTGATGTCTTACGAGTCTTGATGACATCTTGAGTCTTGATGTCTTGATGACATCTTGAGTCTTGATATCTTGATTTACTTCTTGAGTCTTGATTTCATTTCTTGAGTTTCTTCAACTTCAAAGAGTCTTGATTTCTTGATTACTTGATTTATTTCTTGCGAGTCTTGATTTCTTCAAAATCTAACGATCTATATCTGCTTTGGCTATACATGGTGCGAGATAACTACTGAACAATCTATATCTAAAAGCGACTCGGTCTATCAAGATTATCTGAACATGTCATACTTTTCGGGGTTTTGGGATCTAATCAAAACTTCTTTATTAAATTCATCTCCCAACAATTTTCCCCTTTTTGATGATGCCAAAACCATCTTGTTACAAAAACCTAACCTATACTCAGGTTTCAGTTTTTCCATTACAATCCAAAATGGTAATTTTCCAACATTTTCAAAACATAAGGCATATCAAACATAAAAGACATGTAAAAAGATAATGAGATATTATCTTTGAGCATAAAGATAAAATTTCCATTGATGTAAGATAAGAGTTACAGAATACAATGAAAATCAAAAACAAAAACATAAGTACAAAAAGTCTTCAATCTTCTTCTACTTCATCCTCTGGCACTTCCAGGTTGAACATCCCATAGTATCTCTTCTTCAGTTCATCCCTTGCTTTGATGATATCAGGGTTGTTTCTGTTAGGCCTAATGGATGGCATATCTTGAAATATCTCGAGAAATGGTTGTTTCATTCACATAGCCATTCTCAAGTCTTGGAGCCGGGTAAGTGTATGGACCGATGGGCTACTATCTCGAGTATTTTCCTTCCGCCAAGTTGATCCAACTTTGCAGGTACTTAGGATAGAATGTTAGTAAGTACTCAATGAAGGCTTCATTTATATCCGAGCTGCTCCCCCTCCATTCTCTCAGAATCTCATAATAGAACCAGAAGGTTCTCTTGATCTCCTCCCACGCATCATTGAACTGAATAGGCATCCATTTGTCAATGTGTGGCCATTTCTGAGTTTTCTTTGTACCCCTCCTTTTGCTCAAAAACTTCTTAAAACCACTTCTTCTTTTCTGCTCTTCTTCTTTCTTTTTCCTGATCACAGGAACACCTGATACAGAAGCATCAGTCTTCTTCTCTTTTTCAATTTGAAGGGTTTTCAGAGCTTTCTTAGTATTGAAGACTTCTTTCTGACTCTCAACTTCTTCTTCAGATTCTTCAAAATCTATTATTAATTTCCTCTGAGTAGCCTTAGAAGCTTTAGCTCTTTTCTTCTTCTCTTGTTCTACAAATGCCACAGCCTTTCTCTTTCCAGGTCTGACTTGTTCTTCACCGGCTTGGCTTGTCTCAATTATCCTTCTACCACTCAGTTTCTCAGAAATTACTTCCTGAATAGTTTGCTCAGATGCTTGAGTGTAGATAGGTTCTTTAGCTTCTTTGAACTTGAGCTTCTCAGTGGCTTCAACTTCTTTTTTAAGCCATCAGCAATTATCTTTTCTTCAGCTTCTTTCTGAGCCTTCCTCTTCAAGGTTTGTGCCAACAACTCACTTAGTTTGCCACCAGGCCTTTCCCCCTTTTTGGCACCATACCTTGGAAGAAGTTGAGAAAGTGCAGTATCCATATGATATTGCTCTTTGCTTATACTTCGCACTTCCCCTGCCAACTGATCATGCTCATCCTCTAGCCTTCTCATGTAATTTTTAGCCATTGAGAATTCTTCTGAAAGAGGAGCAAACTGCTTTGAGAACACTTCATGCATCATGTCTGTCATCTTGGTCATGAGCAGGGAGCCCATTTCCTCAACAGCACTCTTGATCATCTGATCATTTTTCTTAATCAGTTTAGCTTCTAGGTAAGCAGTTCTTTCCTGATACATCTGTTTCATCTCTACATTGAGCTCAGTTTTGACTACATCAATCTTGCCTTCCAAAGTAGTCATTTTATCTGCAAGAGATGTTTGTAGTTGCAGCATGTCTGAAGATGAACTCAGATTTCCCAGCTTTTAAGATTGGCTTGCCAAAGTTTCTTCAATTTGAGTGACTTTCTCCACCATTAGCACCACCTTCTCCAATTTATCCAAGATAGGACTGAGATCAATCTCTGGAGTGTGTACAACTTTTTCCACCTGAGCTGGGTGCTTCACCTGAGCCTCAGTCTGCATATCAGACATAACAGATTTAAAGATAGGAACTTCAGTAGCTTTGGCATAATGTTTAATAGTGCCAAAAGATACCTGAAGAGTGCTAACTTCAGTCTGAGGATGTGAGATATCAGTCTGTCCAGCATCAGTGTCCTTCTCCATCTGAGATTGATTTTCAGCATCATCTGGTTTGTCATCCTCTTTATCTTGATCCTCATCTCCTTCTGGATTCATAGAACTTGTGGCATCACCATCAGCTTTCCTTCTCTCAGCCACCTTTCTCTTGACTAGCTCATCAAAATCAGCAATTTTCATTCTGAGCTTGGTCTTCCTGAATCCAGAGAACTCTGTCAAAACAGCAGTCTCAACATTCCACCAATCCTCTCCTCTGAAGGAGGCTATATTCAGCATCTCCAGAAGAGTCTGATTCAGGATGTAGACCGTGGTTCTGAGTCTGAAGAAAAGATCCTGAAGGTCAGGATATGCGCTCAGCTCAGGGTACCTATCAAGAATGAATCGTTCCCCCTTGCTGCGCCACTCAGTTTCTTCTGCCTCTCCCTTCTTCAACTTTGGGCTCTCGGGGTCAGTAGGATCAGATTGTAAGAGTTCTGGTGCTGATGGATCGAGAAATGGTTCACTCAGGAGCGCATCCAAAATCAGCAGTTCCTGAGGTTCAGACTGATCTGAGGTCTGAACAGGTATCTCTTAAGTAGGAAACTGAGGTCCCTTGAAGATTTCCTGAGAAATTTTATCTGAGCTCAGAGAAGTTCCTAGTACCTCAGAGAAAACCTGTTCCTCAGTTTCTTGATCTTGCGCAATTGTCACAACCTGAGCCAGAACCTGCAGTGGAGATTTCAGCCCTTGCTGGCCTTCAGGTTGAATTTCCTCAATGTCACTGACCTTCTCCTCAGTAATAGATTGAAGTTTTCTGCGTTTCTGAGGGGCCAGTGTTTTCTTCTTCAGAGTTTCTCTTTTCTCTCTTTTCACTTGCATCAGGGCTTTCCCCCTGGCTTGTTGGGCTTCAACAGCTCCTTCTTCAGCGGTCTCCTCCTGAGACTTAGAGCTTTTCTCTTTCTTTCCTTTCAAAGTCTTCTTTGTTGTTGGTTGGAACAGGTTTTTTGACTTTGGAAAGGATGAGGAATTGGCAAAGATATCCTCCTCTTCTATACACATTTCCAAGATAAATGCAATCTTGGTTGCATGTAGGATCTTTCCTTTGACAACAACAGACCCATTCACCTTCTGTACTTGTTTTGCTTGATCACTCACCACCTTGATTAAATAGTGTAACCAGTTGAATGCCGTGGTGGGTGAATCTTCAATTGCCGCCATTGGTCCTCAACTTAGGCGTGCTTATCTGTTCAAAGCTGCCAGACCTACTCATGATGCATTTACTTACAATGTCCAGCAATACTCGATATTTAGGCTTCAAATGCCTTTTATTCAGAGTAGCTTCAAACTTTACTGGATGCTCTGCAATTTTATCCAGATATTCTTGCTCCTTACCCATCATATATACCGTAGGGTCTTCACCTCTATCGCTTAGTTCATATATGGCATTAAGATTCTTAAGAATAATATATAATTCCCTAACAAAATCCACATATTTTGAACTATGCTCTAAATGCGATACAGTAATCTGCGATTCTATACAATCTTCATCATCTATCTTCAGATTAGAGATAAACTCTATTACCTCTTTTGCATATTCGACCTCTGGTTGATTCGCAACCAGGCAAGTAAGCTTTGCCAACCGAATCATATGCAACGCTTTCTCTTCGTGAGTTGCATTTGATGAGCTTTCGAGAGAGACGACATATTCGTACCAAGGTTTATTAGAAATGGCGAGTTTGTCGTAAATAGAAAGCGTCATTTTTGGAGAATTTCTGGTGAAGGGTTTTGAGATAGGTGAAAAAAAATTATGGGCAATCGAGAGTTTTGAAGCAGAGTGTTTGAAGATGAAGGCTATTTGGAATCGGGCTTTGAAGGAAATTCTTCAATAGATATAGGATTTTGATTTATTGAAAATCGAATAGATGAAGAAATCGACGGTCGAGATTAAACACCGACTAAATCGGGTATATGAAAGGACGATTTCACAAATATAAAGCCGTCAATTTATCCCTACTGGTGATTAATGAACAGTGCATTTAATTACTGTTCTTGTAGACCATTGACTTTCTTCGTGGATTTCAAAGGTCCCGCCCAAATATTCCTTCAGGTGTTTTGTTATTTATTGCCAATGATTACTGAGATTCAGTTAGACAATAAATGTATTGCATGAGTCGATACTTCTTCAGACTAATTTTCTCCATCAGTCTTACTGAGTTTTGACCTTGATAAAATGTCAAGATAATATCTTGAAGTAATCGATCTTGATAAAAGGTCAAGATAATCTCGAAATCTTGATCTTCAGGATAACTGAGTTTCCCAGGACTCAGTGTTCAATACTTTCAATTTTATCCTGAGTTTTTCAGTAAACACCTGAGAAAACTTCATGCATCTGAAAACCTTCAATTTTTCAGATTTGCTTTATTCACCTGGATCCAACATACCTAATTCAATCGATAGTTCACGAAATCTTGATCAACCCAAAGGTTTAGTCAAGATATCACTCTCTCGCTTATCAAGATGAATTTTCTCCATTCCGATGTCTTTCTTCTCAACATGATCTCTGATGAAGTGATGTCTGATATCAACATGCTTACATCTGGTGTGCAATACAATTTTTTTGTGTAATAGCAATTGCACTATTATTATCACAAAATATAGGTACTTCATTGGCTACAATCTTATAATCCCTCAATTGTTGTCTGAGCCAAAGAATCAGGTACAACTTGACTTCCTGTGACCATGTATTAACTTGTAATCTTTGGTTGCTCATCGAGGTTTGTTTCTTTGAAAACCATGATATCAATTTACTTCCAAGAAATTGACAAGTTCCTGTGGTAGACTTCCTGTCAATTCTACATCCTCCATAATCAACATCTGAATAACCAGTTAATTCAAGGTTATCATCAGTTGGATACCATAATCCTCTATTCAGAGTGCCTTTAAGATATTTCAGAATCTTTTTGGCAGCCTCCATGTGACTAGCCTTAGGATTAGCTTGGTATCTTGCACATATCCCAACAACAAATGTTATATCAGGCCTACTTGCTGTGAGATATAGCGTTGATCCAATGATCCTCTATAATCGATTGTGATTTCTTGATTTGCCTTCAGGATCAGGATCCATCTTGTAGTTAGTATTCATAGGAATTCTAACTGTATTGCAATTCTGTACACCATACTTTACAATCATATCTCTGGTGAATTTTGCTTGATTGATGAAAATTCCTTCCTTAGTTTGTTTCACCTGAAGTCCAAGAAAGAAATTCATCTCCCCCGTCATTGACATCTCAAACTTTCCTTTCATCAGGGTAGAAAACTTTTCACACAGCTGATGATTTGGAGATCCAAATATGATGTCATCTACATAAATTTGAACAAGTAAGATATCTTTCCCATCTTCTATCCTGAACAGAGTCCTATCAACAGTTCTTTTGATAAAACCATGGTCAGTAAGAAACTGAGAAAGGGTATCATACCATGCTCGGGGTGCTTGCTTAAGACCATACAAGGCTTTCCTGAGCCTGTAAACTTGGTCATTCTGCGTCAAAACCGGGGAGGTTGTTCCACATAAATCTCTTCCTTAAGCACACCATTCGAAATGCACTTTTCACATCCATCGATAGGTATGAATTTCATGTGGCAAAGATATGCAAGAAACAATCGATGGCTTCTAGTCTTGCAACAACAGTGCAAAAGGTTTCATCATAATCCAAGCCTTCTTCTTGGGAATAACCTTGTACAACTAGTCTTGCCTTGTTTCTCACAATGTTGTTGTTTTCATCTCTCTTATTCTTGAACACCCACTTAGTTCCAATCACATTGTGCCTCTTTAGGTTCATCCACTAGCTCCCAAACTTCATTCCTTGAGAACCGATTCAACTCTTCTTGCATAGCAAGAATCCAAAATGAATCTTGTAGAGCTTCTTTAATCTCAGTAGGTTCTTTTTCAGATAGGAAGCAGCAGAACAAAGCACTTTCTCCATGGAACCTTCTTGTTTTGACACCATATGATAGATCACCCACAATCCGACTTTTAGGATGACTATCCAACCATTTTCTCATGGATGTTCCCCTTCAAGAAGTATCCTCAACATCGAAATGTTAAGTTCGGGGTAGTTCATTAAATTCGGGGAACAATGTAAAAGGAGAAAGATAATCATCTTCCTCGTGGAAATTCCATTGAGAACATTGTCGAGACATTTGTTCCCCTTTGGTTGATAGATTGAGTTTGCCTCGGTTGTGACCACATCTTCATCGGCATTACATATACCGAGTCCGAGGCTGTTGTATGTTGATTGGTTTGTGTTGGCTTTCCTTGGTGGAGAATTTCCATCCCGAGTCTCACCATTTCGAAGTTTTTCCATCCACGAACTTCTTTGTTCGAGTCCGATTCACTCCATTCATAGAAAGTGGTGACTTCTTCTTTTCGAGGATCGGAGGATGTTTTATCATTCTTTTTCAAAGCTAAGTCCGGTGATTCTCTTGATCAGTTCTCCCGAAGTCATGTTCCTGTTTCTTCCGAACACAAGTAGATTCATCAAAAACAACATGAGGTGTTTCTTCCACAATAAGAGTCCTACAGGTTGTAAACTCACGAAGGCTTTCTCGACTTGAGAATATCCTAAGAATATCCCTTCATCGACTTTTGCTATCAAAAAAATTCAACCGATCTTTACCATTATTGTGTATGAAACACTTGCAACAAAAACATACGAAAAGAAAAAAAAACAAGAGGCTTCCTTTCATTCCACAGCTCATATGGAGTTTTTTTTCTTGGTTCTTGGTCAAGATGGATCCGTTTACGAGAGTAGCATGCGGTGTTGATAGCTTCAAATTTCAAAATCTCTTAGGAATAAAACTTCAAAGAATCATTGTCCTTGCGAACTTCTTTCATAGTCCTATTTCTTCTTTCAGGAACACCATTCTGTTGTGGGGTCCTTGCAGCTGATGTTTCATGAGCTATTCCATTTGCTTCACAATAATCAGATATGATATGATTGATAAACTCAGTTCCTTTATCTGATCTGATTTTGACCACACTCAGATTCTTTTCAATACTGAGTCTTTTCAGTAGTTCAGGGAGTTTTGTCTGAGTCTCTTTCTTACTGAGTAAGAATATGACCCATGTGTATCTAGAGTAGTTATCAACTACCACAAGTGTGTATTTTCTGCCATTAGTGCTCCACGAAGTGTTCTTGGACCAAAGAGATCCATATGTAACAGTTGTAGTATTCTATCAGTAGAAACATCTACTTTGTTTTTGAAAGATGCTCTGATTTGTTTTCCTTTCTGACAAGCATCACATACATGATCTTTACTAAATACTTCATTGGGTAACCCCCTCACAAGTGCTAATCTTGCAAGTTTGTTCAAGGTTTTGAAGTTTAAGTGATTCATTCTTTTGTGCCACAACCAACTGGTATCAGTGGAACTTTTTGCAACCAAACATGTATCTTTAGGAGTTGAACTCCAATCAGCAAGATACACATTTCCTTTTTCTAGTACCGGTCAAGAAAATTTTTATGTGAAGTATTGTCTTTTACATAACATAAGTTCTTTGAGAACTCAACACTGAATCCTTTGTCACAGAATTGACTGATAGAAAGCAAGTTATGCTTTAGACCAGACACATATGAAACACCATGGATATGAATAGAGTAAATTTCAAGAGTTCCATATCCTTCAGTTTGTCCTTTGCAATTGTCTCCAAATGTGATCTGAGGGCCTTTTTGCTTAACATAGTCAGTGATTAGTTGCTTATATCCCGTCATATGTCTTGAACATCCACTATCTAGATACCATACAGCAGGAGCCAACTCATTTCCACTCATCGTCTTGCTATGTTGTTTTCATTATTTCGATTGCCTTTTTCCTTCTTTCAAAAACAGTCGGTTCTTAGGTACCCATTTGGTGTAGGGTCCTACCAGGTTAGCTGTACCTTTTGGAACCCAAATCTGCCTAAAAACTCTAATTACTTTAGAGTGGCTGATTTGTCTCCCATAAACATCTACAAACACATTCACCACCCTAGGTGCCTTGACAGTATCCTGTGTATGAGTGCCAGCCCTAGCATGAACATGAGCCTTAGAGTTCTTCTTGGGTTCAGCCTTTTGTTCAAGTGCTTTGGCTTTTTGTCTTGGTGGTCTCTGTCACTTGACTTGGGTTAGAAACCTTTACCCTTAGGCAAGTGGGGTTTAGGTTACTGTCTTTGAAATTGGGGTCTTTCAATGTCGAGGACTTGGTCTTTTCGGTTGAGAATATCTCTGAAAGTGTTTCTCTTCCGAAAATTCCTCGATGGTTCAAATCTGCAGATCTCTTTAGGTTGGTATTCTTAGCCCGAGGCTTTGAAATCTTGGCACGAAGTTTTCCTCTTGAGTGTTCGAGTTTTCTAGCCTTTTCACGAGGTGCAGGCTTTCTTCCCTGAACCTTGATTTTTTTCAAACCATAGGTCCTTTACCCTTGTCTAAAACTCGGGCGAGTTCTTCAAGAAGAAGATTAGATGCCCTTTGGTTTAACAAAGCGATCTTGGTGCTACTAGAAGCAAAGATTCGAAGACCTTGTGAGGTTTCCCCGGAATGTATCCCAATCCGGCTTTTTATAGTTCAGGTCTTTGATAACTCTGAATTTCATCTATCACTTTAGATGCGAGAATTCAATAGAGCTAACTTTCTCTGCAAGACTATCCTCACATTTCTTTAGAGTTTCATGCTTCTCAAAGAGGTCATTGAACTTCGGTTACGATAAGTGAATCTCTTTAGTGGATTTATCTAATTTTCCATTCAGGATCTCTATCACCTTCTCTTTTTCTGAGAGTTGTACTTTCAGAACATCTAGTTCATTAGTAGTTCTCATCAATTGAGAAGTGATCTCAAAGATTTTTAGAGTCTTTCCACTTGATTCTCGTGATCGGTTCCTTGTTACGCTCTTGAGTTTCGATGAGCGATTCTTGTAACACATAATAGTCCTTCATAAGATTCTCAAATGAATCCATCAGTCAAAATTTATCATTTCATGAGTTGAACTTGAGAATTCATGTGCTTGTGTAGGGAGCAACAACAGAGATAGAAGAATTTACCTCCTCCACAGCCATAAGACAGATATCATCACTGTCACTATCTGAGAAAATCTCATCTGAGGAACTGGAACCTTCTTCAGAATGTTCTTCTTCCTCAGCAATCATAGCTTTCTTGCTGGAGAACTTCTTGTCTCTCTTGGCTTGTCTTTCCTTTCTTTCTTTGCTTTTCATTTCAGGCAGTCATATTGAAAGTGACCTTTCTTTTGACAGTTGTAGCATCTGTTGGCATCATCATCTTGATCACTTTCCTCCTTGGTCTTGGAGTCCTTCTTTTTGGATGAGGATCCTTGATTTTCGGTCCTTCCTTTTCTCGAACAGATCGTCCTCGACTTTTGAGTCTCTCTTGTACTGTGATTCTGTAATATTTCTTATATTTCTCATGCTCGCTATTGAGTCTTTCAAACCTCCTTGCCATCAAGTACTAGCTTATCCTCCCGCTTTCATCCCGATTTTTGGCAAGTGAGTTCTCAAACTCCTTAGACTTTAGATTTTTCTTTGGCTTTGAAAGCCACATTCTTGCTAGATGAAGAATCATCTTTCTTTTGTCGATTTCTTAGTTTTCTTGTCAATCACAAACTCATAAGCTTTCGGTTCGAGAGAAAACTTGTTGATATGGCATGGAATCAATATTTTTTGGTGTTTTTAATCACCACAAAGATGTATATCCCATTTCTTAGATAATCCTCTAAGAATTTTGATGCCACTTTCTCTGTGGGTATCTTTTCCCAAGAGCATTCAGATAATTCATAATCTTTAGTGAATCTGACCTCAAGTTTGTCAATGGATTCACTATCTTCCATTTCAAAGATATCAAATTTTCCAATAGCAACAGAAAGTTTATTTTCCTTTATATGATTTGTGCCTTGACACATAACAACAAAAGTGTGTCCCATATTTCTTTCATAGTTTCACGTTGAGAAATCATCCCCATAACACCATCATCAATAGTGTTATACAAAGTATCTTTAGCAATGTAGTCAAGATTGACTAACTTTCTCTCATCGAGTAAGTTGATCATCGGACTTTGGAAATTCATCTCGGGATCATTCCTCTCAAAGATCGGTGATTCGGGATTCACAACATAAATTTGAATGGTCCTTCAGAAACCACTCTCCACATTCTTTCATGTTTTGAATACAGATGAGCCTGCATTCTTAATCTCCATAGGTCATAGCTCTCAACAGAGAACATAGGAAGTTTCTTAGAAGGCATGATGATCGAGCCTTGTAAGATATCAAAGAAAAGCAGATCTATTCAAGAGACCACCGTAGTTTTTCAAACAAAATAAACTATGGCTACCAAAGCAAGTGGTCAAATTGAACCTTTCGCTACGATACCACTTGTTGGTCCGGTGCTTAACGAGTCTCATAAGTGTATGGGGGAATACACGTGTTGATGATTTTTAAAACTTTTCTTTCATCGAGGTCGGATGGGTCGGAGTTATCGATGATTTAATACGAGAAGCCACAGTTGCCTTACGAGTCAAAGTCTCATCGAGAAAATGATCCCGAGTTGCTTTAAGCTTTCAGATTAGCCCAACTGAGCCTGAGTTTTATCAGAGATCCTGAGGCACTTGGATCAGATAATTATCTTACTGAACCCTTAGTAGAGTTAGTTCAGTTTGGTAACTATATGTTCTAGCTACTCAAGTGTGCGGAATGGTTGGCCCTAAGTTTATACTCATTTTAGCTTTGCTGAAAATCTTCATTTTAATAAAACAGTGATTAAGGCTGTGATCAATTTGATGCAAGTTCAGTGGATTGGTTCCAACTGAATATCAGTGAATTATGCTTTCAAATGAAAAACATGCAATGATAATAATGCAAAGATGTAAAGCAAAACAACACAACAATTATAGTGGTTCAGAGACTCAAGCTCCTACGCCCACTCTCTCTGATCTTCAGAGAAATTCCTTAACCACTTCCTAAAGCTTTCTGGCTAACTCATCAGAACTTACTCGCTTTTACTACCTTGAGTTTTCTCGTCGACTCAACGCAACTTACTAACTCAAACACACACAAGTGTTGGACTACCACAAGTAGCTTACTCACTTCTTCTCTAGAGTTTTCTGGCTAACTCACTGTAGCTTACTAACTCTTTACAACTCCAAATCACCAACAAAACACACACAAACTACCTTAACAAAGGGTTTGTGTTTTGGGTTGGTTTCCAACTAGGATGAGATATCCTTTACAATAAGAACAATGCAAAGGCTAGGATATCTCTTCTAAGCTTTGGATATTTCTTATCAATCTTAGTGAGTGATATTTCAATGTGAAACACTTGGGAAATTTAGGGTTTAATGCTTGAATGAGCAATATCTGAATGAGCTCTTGAGTTGCTTTTGAAATTTCCGTTCACCTCTCAATGTAAAGGGTCACTAGTATTTATAGGCAACTTCACCAAGGTCACTCTTGAAAAACTATCCGTTGGAGAAGATAGCTTCATGAGTTTCCTCTTATGGTGTTTGATGAACGACTATATTTAGGGTTTGAATACTCCCTTGCATGTTTTAGGAAATATGCATTCATGTAGCCAATCACCAATTTTTGCAGTCTGGAACATAGTACTACTGACATGATTCAGTGTCCTATCGCTTTCAGTGTTGTCTTCCTCTGATTGGTTCTTGTCTTCAGTAAATGTAGACAAACATAACGACTCTTTTTGGTCAATCTCTCTGAATGAGACAACCTTAAACAACACTTGGACTTAGTTCCTTTTGTCTGCATATGAATGTTTTGGGCGATATCTACTTTTCTGAATGTTTGCGTTTTTCTCAGTTTTGTAGTCTTCGGATAGATATAATCAGTGCCTCTGAACATTCAGGTTATCTTTGAGTATTGATATCTTCCGAATTTTCGATTAACTCTTTGGGTCTTGATTATCTTACGTGTCTTGATATCTTACGAGTCTTGATGTCTTACGAGTCTTGATTATCTTACGAGTCTTGATGTCTTACGAGTCTTGATGACATCTTGAGTCTTGATGTCTTGATGACATCTCTTGAGTCTTGATGTCTTGATGACATCATCGAGTCTTGATATCTTGATTCTTTCTTGAGTCTTGATTTCATCTCGAGTCTTGATTTCTCAAAGAACTTACCGAAGTCTTGATTTCTTGCCATTTATCGAGTCTTGATTATTTGATTCCTTCATCGAGTCTTGATTTCTTCAAAATCTAACTTCGATCTATATCTCTTTGGCTATACATGGTGCAGATAACTTCCTGAACAATCTATACTGAAACCTGACTCAGTCTATCAAGATTATCCTGAACATGTCATACTCAGGGGTTTTGAGATCTAATCAAAACTTCTTTATTAAATTCATCTCCCAGCAGGTTTTTGTGAAAAACGGGAACAAAAAGAACATCTCTTAAAATTAAACTCTTGTCTTTAAAAGACAGGTGCACGTCTTCCACTGCTTCAGCTGCCACTTTCGTAGCATCGCCTAGCGTGACGAGGATCTCTCTTCCACTAAGTTGTCGGGTCCGCTTGAACCCCTGTAAAGTGAAACAAACATGATCAGTGGATCCCGTATCCACTACCCACGAATGGGTAACATACGCCGCTAAACAAGTTTCAACAACTAGTGCGAGAGAATTACCTTTCTTTCTATTCCTTTTGGGATTGGAACATGCCCACCTCCAATGTCCTCTTTCGCCACACTCCAAACAGATCTTTGTACTTAAACTTTCATCTTTGAAGCTTGAATAGAACTGGTTAATCCTGTTTGTCTCTTCATTTGTCTTACCACCAATTGGCCTAGAAAAAGAAGAGGACCCTTTTGCAACCATGTTCACTTTCTTGCGCTCATTGTTCTCTTCGACCAATGTAAGGGCTCTCACAAGATCATCCATAGTAAACCCCATATCTTCAATTAGATACGTTACATAAGGATGATCGTAGCTCTTTGGCAGAGAACTGAGAATGATATCAATTTTGGTTTTGAAGTCATATTTTTCGCCAAGATATGCCAATTCTTCAAAGAGAACCATAACCCTAAGAATGTGTTCTTTTGCAGTCATTCCTTCTTCCATTTTCAGCTTGACCAAGTCATGCTTAATGCTTTGGATTGCTATATGGGCCGGATGTGCAAACATCGCTTCAAGATTTTCCATAATGTCTGCAGCTGATGCAAATCTTTGATGAAGGCATTTTAATAAATCCGACATGTGTGCCAAGATTATGTCCTTTACCAATTCATTTGCCAGCTCCCATTCATTATATTCCATCTCTTCCCATATACTAGCATCCTCAGGTGGTTCTTTGGGTTTTTGTGCATTAAGTACCCATTTGGATTAATGTGAAGTGAGGGCATTCATAAGGTTATGTTTCCAAACAAAATAGTTATCTCCAGTAAGTAAATTGTCTTTCAGTATATTGAACAGTGAATTAAAAGGTTGCGACATGATGATACTGAAAATAAACATACATCTTGTGTTAATATCCGGATCAACACAAAGAAAATCACATAAATCGATCACATGATTCATATTGAAATCTCAAAAAAATATGAACATGCATCTGCTAACATCTCAAAACAATTTTAAATGATACTCTTGGGAGGGTCATCATTTAAATCACATTCAAGTAGGTTACAAACAAGAACAGTTACAAACCTTTAATTTTAAAAAAAATTAATAGTTGGCTCCCACTTGACCAATATAAAATTGACAGGGACTTCGGCGAAGTATATGCATATCAATTTTATACCTAAGTAATAACCATGATTAAATACAGAATTACTACTTCGTTTTGATCGAGCCTCTTGGGAGGGTCATCGTCGCCACTAATAATAATTCACAATCATCCTTTTGAGAATTTATTCATGTGAAAGCTATCTTTTGGCCGTCCCTTTGGGGATTTTCTCCAAAAGATTTCACAAATAAATAAATCATGGAGGTCAAAATTAATTTGATTCAAAACCAAATTAATTATTAAAACATACTTAGTAATTTTTGAATTTGAGATTTTTCGTTGGACAATTCTCATGCAAACACATTTAAACAGATTAAATAAAGTATAAGAAAATACAACAATAAATCAAGCAAAGCAGAAAAATAAACATATTGGGTACAAATTATCCAATTGTCATGGTTTGATTTTTCTTGGCTTGATTTTGAAGAAAGGCCGTCTTTAATTTCTCCCAGCATCGCCTCACCCACCTTCGCCTTCGCCTTGCCTCACCATGAACTCAAAGAAGCCCCAAGGCCCTCACACAAGTCGCGGGTCCGTCCTTTCATTCATTCCACTCGAACTCGGGCCCCTCATCCTCACCCCCATGCCGTGTGCACCCTTGACGTCAGCGTCTAGCAGGTTTGCCTCAGATTAACGCGTTTACAATGACGCGCTATTTTGCGCTCGGGTTTGCCCGGATCCATTTTAATTTCTTGTCTCTGTCTTCGTCTTCGATCAGGTTACAATTTATTTTAAAAAAATAAATAAACCTAAATCTAGACTAGTCTATTACATTGAACAAATCAAATAGCCTAATCTACTCGTGGATTTTCTCACGAGAAAAACAAATTCGAATGAGTCGAATTAAAACCATTCATACGCATGAAATAAATAAACACATTAAATACCATAACAATTGGATACCTGCAAAACAGATCTAGCAATTCTACTATCCAATTTTCAATTTAATGGCCAACATAATTTAAATAACAATTTAAATACAGAGCTCGAAACCGAGGCTCTGATACCAGTTGTTGGGAAATTAGGGGTGCCCGGATCTATTCGAGTTGAATTTAAATACATATTTAAATTAATCAATTAATTACTAACATGAATTAATCCTAATTCAATTCAACATAATAATTAATGAACAAATAAACATCATGCGTACACGTATTTCACGTAAAACCTAAGCATGCGGAATCTAGGAATTACGTAAATACTAACCTCTCGTAGAGACAACCGCTGAGACGATGGATCAACCCAAAGTACCTTCTCAAATATATCCCACGTCCACGAACGTAATCCGGTGGGAGGATTATCAACGAACGATTTTAATCTAAAAGGAGAAAATAAAATATTTGGCCACCACCTTTGTGGATTTCTAATTTTTCCAACACATGGAATTGCACTTGGGGATGAAAAACTCATCCCCTATTTATAATACATGAGGTGGTCGAAATTTGACCTAGGAATAAGATGGGAAAATCTTTTTCTTGATCTCCAAGAAATCTTGAATATATCCAATATATTCTTTTCTCCATAAATAAAATATTCCACAAAAATCCCACCTCTTAATGTTATAGATATTTTCGAAAATATCAATTAGTTAGGAAAGAAATAAAATCTTTGACTTTGAATTTATAGGATAAACTTGTATTCCAAGAATACATATTCCATAAAATCTTTCCAAGAAAATCTTTTCTCTCTTCCTACCCAATTTTTTCGAAAATAATAGAGGAAAAATAGGCCAAAATATTTTCTTCTCCTTTTCATTAATTGGACTTTAATTTGGGCTATTTGAGGGGCCTTTAGGAGAATTAAGATTGGACCTCCAATGGGCTATGAAGCTTTAATATTTAGCCAAAATATTATTCAAGCCCATTAATATTAATTTATTCCACTATAAAATTAATATTGAACTATCCATCTTAACCCACATTACGACTTCACTATAATATGGCTCCGGTCATTATTTCCCGCGTTTAAGATTATCTTAGTCCATTAATTAATTAAGTCACTGAACAAACTTTATATTAATTAATATCTTTGTCCTTGGAGTAAAGACTGCTCAACATTATTATCCATACCGGAAATAAATTTCCACTTGCAAGATTTGGTATGATAAAGATTCTGAGCCCACCAAGGGGACAAATCAAGCAAGCCGTACTTGCACGCGATTCTCCATATTAAATCTTAGCAATCGTCATATAACTAATAATATTGCCCAAGATACAAGGTATCAAATCGCATTGATTCTCTTCCCATCATAAGTCAAAGCAATAGTTATTAATTTCACACTATCCTATTTAAGGAACGAAGATTAAGAAATAACGCACCACTGAGGTCTAATTCTTGTATATTCAGTACCGAAGAATTTATCCTCCTGTAGGTCCTTTTCAGCACAACAGGATGCACTAGTGTAATCCCTTGGTCAAGACAAGCCAATCCGAGCCTTACACTTCAACCTTTCATGATGGGTTGTTCATTTCCATCTGGGTTGTGAATTTGAACTTAGTCACGAGGAACTGTTAATTTGATCTTCTGTGATCTGGTATCACCAAATTAACTACAACCTAACACGTACTGACTTTATCAAACGGGTATGCAATAAATATATATAACATTCATTCATATTTAATTGCACATTTATAATTAATTTATAATTTATTTAGTGTAAATTTGAGATTTAAATTTATATAATTAATTTATAATTCAGAAAGTATTAAGCATAATTTCATAACTAAGATTTATAAAAATGTAATTAACATTTTTGAATTTCATTTGATATTAGAGATTCTATATTATTTTAATTTTTTTAGATTATAAATAAATTATTTCTTTATTTAAAAATATTTATTTTTTATTTTAAACTATATAAGACTATATATATTATTTATTTATTTTGATTTAACATAAATTAAGATTATATATGGATATATATATATATATATATATATATTAAATTATATACAAACTATTACTTGGTTTAAAAATGGAACCCTCGTTCCCCATCCCCCCTCCAAAACCGCCTCAGAAATTCAACAAAATCACATTGAAGAAGTAGTGAAAATCATAATGGAGTTTATAGGCTGCAACAATTATGATTTTTATGTGTTTGATATTGACCCAGTGATTGTTAGGATTTAAAGCAGCAATTATGGAGAAAATAATAGAAACAATAATTAAGGAACACAAATTTGGTTACCCAGTTCGTCAAGAATGTCTACTACCAAGCCAGGAGATCTACTTTATTTTTGGTGATATACAAATACAATGAGTCAAAAGTGTTTAAAATATGAGACTGGGCCAAAACCCTAAAAATTCGCGCACAGGCCTTCGGAACCGCTCGACCACGGGCCTTGGTTGAGCGGAAGTGCTCGACCTCATGACTTGGTCGAGCGCCTAGTACGCGCTGCATGGGGGGTGTTCGACCGAGCATAAGTGCTTGACCACGAGCACAGGTCGAGCGCCTCCCGTGCGCTTCATCCCCATTTCACTCAGGCTCCAACAATCCCAACAATCTCCCCCCTTTCGAGATCGACTCCAACTCAGAACTTGTCTCCTCCGTTTCAACGGTCTCTCTCATTGGTAGTAGTGCGGGACCTTCATCTCGTTTCAAGGCGGTTGAAGTCATGCATAACTTCAACTTCTCTAAGGTCACAACCTTAGTCAACATGTCAGTAGGATTCTCACTTCCTCGGATCTTCATTAGCTGTAAGATCTTGTTCTCAATGAGGTAACGTATGTAATAATACCTTAACTAAATATGCTTCGTCCTCGAGTGAAAGGCCGGATTCTTTGCCAAGTTAATAGCACTCTGACTGTCACTATACAGAATACTATCCTTTTGCTCCTTCCCCAACTCACACGAAAGATTCTGCAACCAAACCATCTCCTTGCTAGCCTCAGTAACTGCAACGTACTCTGCTTCTGCAGTGGACTAAGCTACGATCTTCTGCAACTTAGAAGCCCAATAAATTGGTGTACCACCAAAAGTAAACACATACCCGGTTGTACTCCTCCTTTTGTCGAGATCACTGGATGTCAAGTCTGCATCAACATATCCTGCCAACTCAATGATTTTGCCCTCAAAGCACAAAGCTTGTTCAGTAGTACCTCTCAAGTACTTAAGGATCCACTTCACTGCCTCCCAATGCTGCTTACCCGGATTACCCATAAACCGGCTAACAACTCCCACTACATGTGCAATATCTGGTCTTGTACACACCATGGCATACATCAAACTGCCAATTGCTGAAGCATATGGAGTGTTTTGCATGTAGATCTGCTCTTCTTCGCTACTAGGTGAGTCCTTATTGGATAACTTAAACTGACTTCCCAACGGGACACGAACTGACTTTGCATCTTCCATATTAAATCTCTTCAAGACCTTCTTTATGTATTCAGCTTGTGAAAGATACAACTTTCCTGCCACCTTATCACGATCGATTCGCATACCTAAGATTTGCTTGGCCTCTCCAAGGTCCTTCATAGCAAACCTATCAGACAACTTCTTCTTCAACTTGCTCACTTCCCGAGCACTAGAGCCTGCTATCAACATTTGTACCACTGTAATGGAGCTTGTTTCAAACCATACAAGCTCTTCTTCAATTTGCAAACAAGCTCATTATTCCCCTTTCACAAGTATCCTTCCCTGGTTGCTTCATGTAGATGTCCTCATCTAAGTCACCATGAAGAAAGACTGTTTTCACATCCATCTGTTCTAACACCAAGTTCTCTGCAGCCACCAAACTAAGAACTAACCGAATGGTAGTTAGCTTCACAACTGGAGTAAAAACATGAGTATAATCAATACCATGTTTCTGCTGAAACCCCTTCACAACCAGTCTTTCCTTGTAACGTTTGCTTCCATCAGCCTCCTCTATGATTCTGTAAACCCACTTATTATGCAGTGCCTTCTTGGCCTTAGGGAGCTCAACTATTTCCCAGGTTCCGTTGGTCATCAACGAATTCATCTCATCATCCATCACAAGTTTCCACTTGCTCACCTGCTCACTACGTGTAGCCTTTGCATACCATTCAGGTTCACCACCATCAATCAACAATAAATAATGAAGAGAAGGTGAATACCTATCAGGAGATCTATGCTCTCTCATGGATCTCCGCAGCGGAATTGTTGGTGGTGGTGTACTTGGTTCTCCCTCAGTAATCTCCTGATCATCTAGAACCTCCTTGCTCCCACCGAGTTCGAAATGTCTAACTCCACAACCCCGAGTCTCATAACCACCTTCTTTGGATATCCCCGACTGTCTTTTTGTACAACACCGCTCATTAAATAAATCGACATCTCGACTACGAATTATCTTTCAATTTTCCTCATCCCAAAATTGATAGCCAAATTCATCACCGTCATATCCAATAAACGACACAATTAACAGATTTAGCATCCAATTTACTTCTACTAGTAGCATCGATATGAACATATGAAACACACCCAAATACTCGAAGAAAAGACAAATTTACCTCCTTACCAGGCAGGCCTCCTCCGGTATGCCATTTTCCAAGGAGTTGAGGGTCCTCTGTTTTATCAAGTGGGGGCATTTGTTAATCGCTATACGCCCCAAAACATCTTTGGCAGCCCACACTTCAATCTCATACGCGTTAAGACGCTCACATAACGTTTCGTTTCATACGTTTCGCCACACCGCTCATTGGGGGTTCCTCTCACGGTTTTCTCCATTCGAATTACATTCACCTCACAGAATTCTTTGAACTCACGGAGCTCGTACTCTCCACCATTATCAGATCTCAAACACTTCACTTTGAGACCCGTCTTAGTTTTACAAGGGCCTTCCACTTTCGAAAACATTAAAGGCATCGACTTATTTTTTCGTAAAATAAACCCATACCTTCCTCGTAGAGTCGCCAATGAAAGTCATGTAATATGATGCTCCACCAAGGATGTCACGGTGATGGACCCCACAAGTCGTTGTGGACTAACTCCACTTTCGCTTCTTCAAGGTTCGCCTCCTTCAAAAAAACACACCCTTTTTTTGTTTTAGAAATACAGTCCTCACATAACCCGATGTCAATGTCTTGAGGTCTGGCAGTTTGCCCTTTGAACACATAACTTTCATCCCTTTCTCACTCATGTGGCCAAGACGGCAATGCCACAAATCTGCATTCCCCTTTTCACCTGCAAGAGCAATGTTGTCCCGGGTGTTGTCTGTCATGTACAACGTTCCCTCCTTATTTCCCCGAGCCACTACCATGGCACCTTTGGATATCTTCCACATGTTGCAACCAAAGATCACCTTGTAACCCTCATCATCAAGTCGCTTTAATCGAAATTAAGTTCCTCTTCAATCCAGAATATGTCTCACATCTTTTCAACTGCAAAACAGTTCCATTTGGTGTCTTGATCTGAACATCCCCCTTCCCTTTGATTTCCAGAGGCTCATCATCAGCTGGATAAACCTTCCCAAAGTTCCCGGAAGTGTACTTATCCATCACGTCAGCACTGCTGCACGAATGAAACGATGCTCCAGAATCTAACACCCACGATTCTAATGGACTGCTTACGCTCAAGATTAATGCATTTGAGCCCTCATTAGTGGCGGCGTTTGCTGAGTTGTCATTCTTCTTTGGTGCATTCCCTTGTGCATTTGCTGGTGCCTTGCACTCCCTTTTGTAATGACCAAGTTCATGACAATTGTAGCACTCAACTTGACTCTTGTCCTTCTTGGGCTTATCTTTGCCCCTTGACTTTGATCTACCCCGATTTAGCTTCCTTTGGATTCAGATCGACCTCTGTTTCCCCGCGACTCAAGGTTGATCCCGTGGCACCCAATTCTTTCTGCGAATTTCTTCGCTCATGATCGATCTCTAACCTCATCAAATTTAAGTTTCACTTTACCCTTGAAGCACTAACGGTAATTCTACCGTCCCCACTCCAACTTTCTGGTAAAGAAGACAACAAAATTAGGGCTTGAACCTCATCATCAAAATCAATCTCAATCGAGCTCAATTGGGTTATCGTCATATTGAACTCGTTTAGATGATTGGCTACCACAGTATCCTCTACCATCCTCAGGTTGAATAACCTCCGCATCAGATGAACCTTGTTCGCTGCAGACGTTTTTTCATACATCTCAGTCAAAATCTTCAGCATCTCCTTTGTGGTTTTTGCTTTCACCGTATGGAGGGCGACGTTCCTGGATAACGACAGACGAACCACACTCATCGCCTTCTTGTCCAGCAACTTCCACTCGTCGTCCTTCATATCTTCAGGCTTTGAACTTAAAGGTTGATACAGATCTTTACCGTACACGTAATCCTCGATCTGCAATTTTCAGAATCCAAAATCCGTTCCATCAAACTTCTCAACAGGCGATTTCCCTTCAGCCATCATAATTGCTCCCACCAGATCCCTTGAACCCGAGATACCAGTTGTTAGGATTTAAAGCAACAATTATGGAGAAAATAATAGAAACAAGAATTAAAGAACACAAATTTGGTTACCCAGTTCGTCAGAAATGCCTACATCTGGGGGCACTACCAAGCCAGGAGATCTACTATATTTTTGGTGATATATAAATACAATGAGTAAAAAGTATTTAAATATGAGACTGGACCAAAACCCTAAAATCCGCGCACAGCCCTTCGGAATCGCTCGACCACGGGCCTTGGTCGAGCGGAAGTGCTCGACCTCATGACTTGATCGAGCGCCTAGTACGCGCTGCATGGGGGGTGTTCGACCGAGCATAAGTGCTCGACCACGAGCACAGGTCGAGCGCCTCCCGGGCGCTGCATCCCCGTTTCACTCAGGCTCCAACAATCCCAACAGTGATAAAAATATATCGAATTTGATTTTAATTTTGCTATTTTTTCGCGACGATGAGTGCTGATTGGTAGTGTGGTGGGATGGGCTGGTGGTAATGGCTATTGCAGAGAAAGTCGTGTTGTGCAACTGATTTGCATTTCGTGCGTATTCTTTCAATAGTATTAGTTGTTTAATGAAAAAAAAAATAGTTATTTCATTAGAGAGTATCAAATGTTCTAACATAAAATATTAGTTGCGAAGCAGGTGCATGGTAAAGTATTTTTAAATTATATTCAAATTCTATATATTATTTTGTTTGTTTTTTTTTAATTATATAAATATTATAGGTATATATTTTTTTTTAATTTCTTAGATTTTACATATATATACATATTTTTTTAATTTTTAGATGTTACATATTATTATTTGATTTACAAAAGTTTACTCATTATTTTAAAAATTATAAATATATATATATATATATATATATATATATTAATTTCAATAATTTTACATAAGTTATTATTTAGTTTACAAAAATATTTTTACAATTAATTTGTAATTATATATATATATATATATTGTAGTCATATTTAAATAATATATATTTTTACATTTATTTTTAATTTATGAATTCATTTTGATTACATATATAATTAATTATGTTTTAGTATCATTTCCCTCAATATTGCAAATTTAGTCCCATAATTTTTTTGCTCAACTAACGGTTTCCACCCACTTTACTAACGGTTGGGATCAAAACTGTTCAAAAAATGACCATTTTGAAACCAAGGGTCCAAAATTGTTTTGGACCCAATCTGGGGTCAAATCTGTAATTTACCCACATAAGATAAAGGCTATTTAACACTTTCTCAATTTAAAAAAAAAAAAAAAGATAAAACCCTTGACGCAAAATAAAGAAAGCAGAATGCTTTAATGTTTAATCCATGAACGAGAGCCACACATATTATAAACTCATCCCACAACCGTCCACCCATCAAACAAAATCTTGTAAAAAATCCAACTCCTTTCATTTCGTTGAAGAAATTAAAATCTTGATGCAATTTGCAAATGGCAAGTTTGGAAGCATCAGCTATTAATCCATGCCTCCAATTCGGGCCACAAAAGCCCACAGTTATACAACGACGAGTTCCGATGATACCTTTTGGGCGGAAAAGTTATAAGAGGTCATCTCTCAAGTGTTCGATAGTAGGAGAACCACGAGTTGTTGATGTTTTTACGGAGGAAGAGAAGGCACTTGTAAATGCTTTGATCGGCATCCAAGGCCGTGGACGCGCCACCTCATCCTCCCAACTTCAGGTACATTAATTAATTATTTTCCTTGAGGATCTTAATGGAATTCTACATAAGTGAGATTCTAGCCAATTATAATTTATCAATTTTATATTCTTACCAGCAAGATAATTGATTTTGGGTCACGGGACCAGATAGTTTAGACAGGATCATAGGGGTCCAATTAATTACAGGGGATATTTTCAAAAAGTTACTCCCGCGGTCTCATGCTTATTTGAACATTTGATGAACAAAAACTTACATATATGATATTCTACAAATAAGTATCAAATCAGCACCTATTTTTATAAATTGGGACAAAAAAAATTTTTACCCTTATTTTAGTTACCATTCTCTTTTTTTCCCCTTCGATCAAATGACTATCTATTATGGTTTTTTTTTTACAATTATATATTACTAGCTTAATTTTCATTATGAGTGAGTCTCATGTGCATCTAGGTGTACCGTGAACTCATAGTGCATTTTAGATACATGCAACTTGTTTATACTAAACCGTGCAATTATTTTTTCATATTAATAGTTGCACTGTTTCATGTAAATAAGTTGCATCTTTCGGTATAAAAAATTGCATCTTTCAAAATAACAAGTTGCATGATTCTAAAATGCACTATGAATGCACAATGTACATGGATGCATACAAGACTTAAGCAGATTTCATTTTTTTTAAAATTGGGTAAATCAATTTAGATTACAAAAGTACACCTACATATATTTTTCTTAGTTGTCTTTATTTTATTCATTCATTTTTAATGGTGTAAAATTAAATTTCAAATTTATACAGGAAGTAGAAAGTGCAGTGCAAACGTTGGAAGATTTAAAGGGTGTGCCTGATCCAGTAAGTTATGGCATACCTCTTTCGATTAAGTAAATAAATCATACTTATATATTTTGAATAACACTTGGATACACCCATTTTTCAATGAAAATAATTAATATCGATAAATTAATTATTAAAAAGGATTATAACTAAATATTCTAACATTAAAAGTATAGAAAAAATGTGCTTGGGTAATGAAAATCTTACAGTTTAGTGTATTTAGTCTTCTATACACTTGGTATTAATTAGGCCTCCAGACCATCTAATGACTTGACAGAGTTGGCATAAAAGTATAACCTAGCCAAAATGTTGCCTTGTTATAGCAATGTGCTAAAATATTACGATCCAAGTAGTTTGTTGTGACAAGACCTTGTGTGTATTGGAGTTTGAATCACTTTTGGTTTCATAAGTTTGACCTCAAATAAATTTAGTTTCATAATTTTTTTATCGTTGATTAAGCCCCAATAATTTTGACATTAATGTCCAATTTTAGTTCCAATTTCGATCGAAAAACTCAAAACCATGCCGTTTTAATTTGAGGTTTTCTGACGGATGCTGTGACATTACTGTCACGTGTATTTTTTTTTTTTAATAGCTGGAATTTAAGGCATATAATTTTTAAAAAATTAAAAAATAAATAAAATTAAAACATAATTGATGACAAAAAATAGTAAAACACACTTAAAAATACACGTGAGTGTCCAGTCACATCATCCGCCGGAAAGCCCCAAATTGAAATGAAAAAACAACGTCGTTTTGAGTTTTCTGATCGATTTGGGACTAAAATTGGACATTGTCAAAGTTATTGAGACTGAATCGACGAAAAAAAAAACATATGTGACTAAACCTATTTGAGGCTAAAGTTATGAGACCATTTTTATTCAAACTCTGTGAACCCAGGTTTACTGTGAACTCTATTTTTTCAATATTATTGTTATGTATATGCACTATCACAGTTATACACAAGTTTAATGTTATGCAGAAAACATTAATTTTTCCTGTAAAAAAAAATATATTATTTTTTTAAACGGTAATGTTTTTTGTGCATAGCAACAATATAATTTGTGCATAATAATAATAGAATTTGTGCATAAGAATGATAGAATTTATGTGTACACCAGAAGCCTTACGCATTTGTTATCTAATATGCGTAGATTTGTGTAATAACTAAAATCAAACAGACAGGTTCAAGCTTGATCGAAGGATGTTGGCAGTTAATGTTCACAACAAGACCTGCAACAGCTTCCCCAATTCAGGTTTTAATATTGTTTGCATTATTGTTCTAGTAATTCACTCGTTACTATTTTCAGTTATTCATTTCGCATATGCAAATTAATTTTGTGTTAACGTTGATGCAGAGAACTTTTGTTGGGGTTGACTCGTTCAGTGTGTTTCAGGAGGTACATCTTCGAACTGATCATCCACGTGTCTCCAATATCGTTAATTTCTCTGATTCAGTTGTAGAGCTGAAAGTAGAGGTATGATTTTACCTTCTTTTTCCCAACAATATTCCTAATAAATGACGAATTATAATAGCAACAAATAGCTACGGAATGAAATCTGTATAACTGATCTTCATGGCCTAATGGTAGGTGCCTACTGCCTTTGCTTGATAAATCTGGGTTCAATCCTCTCTTATAAAAATTTGTTGTTGTTTTTTTTTCATTTCCTTGCTCTCTATTTTTTTTTTAAAAACGCTTTTCTAAGAAATCGAACTCGGGCAGGTTCAATTACCTTGCTCACTAAATAATAAAAAAAAAATAGCTAAATTGAACTCGGGTCACTAGAGAAGTATAAAAGCGCTTCTCATAAATCAAACTCGGGCGGGTTCAATTCCTCCCATTACAATTTTTTTTTCCATTTCCTTGCTCACTAAAAAAAAAAAAAAAAGAAGCTAAATTGAACTCGGGTCACAAGAGAAGTATTAAAGCAAGCATGCCACTACGCCAAATTAAACTTTATTTCATACATTTCTCATTAATTTTTTTTAAAATAAATACTGACAAAAAATATAATTAATAAATATGTGACAGCACACCAATTAAAAGAGTTGATGTACGCATTTTAAATATTAATTTCACTACAATATTTATACAAACACACTCAGCAAAATTTAAAATAATTCTTGTCAAATCGTTTTTTCAAGTATATATTTTTTTAATTATAGTGTTACATAATATCAAATAATTGGAAGCATTTCTTGTATCATAAACAGTATTATAGGAAAAATATAACAGTATTACATATAAAAATATAAAGTATTACTTCAAAAATAAGAAAAAATAAAAAATTTAAAGTATATTAAATGCATAGCTGAATCAGTATTAAAATTCATAATCAACAATCACTAATGCCTTCTATTTTAATTTCAAATAGGAAGTTGAAGCAGTATTACAAGCGAAAATATAACAGTATTACAAACAAAACATAACAGTATTACATGCAAAAACATAATAGTATTACAAAAAAAACATAACGATATTACAATCTAAACATAAGGAAAATTAACGTAAGTTATGAAGGTTATCTAATCAAAATGAAACAGTATTAGATGCAAAACATAACAATATTACAATAAAAATAATAATTTTAAATGTATTATACGATACAATTTGTAAACAGAAGCAATAATAAAAAAATATTTCCTTATATACTTGAATCAACTAGAGTTAACTCAATTTTTCATTCATCAATCAATTGTAAATGTAATATACAAATAATTAAAATATATATACCTAATTAAAATAGTTAAACAATATTTATTATTTAAAATGTCTCAATTTTAAAGTATCTAACCTCTGTAGGTGAAGCGGTTGGCTTTTTTTTTTCTATATTAAATATACATCCTTAATTAATTTTATTTTTTTTATTAAATATAAATTTTTAGTTGAAATAGAAAAATACAGTTAATATACAAAATAACCTCAATTTGTAACATAAGTTGGTGTAGTTGAGTGGTCAAGCTTTCTTTGTAGTGATTCGTGTGAATGAATTTGATGGGATAAATAATAAGTTGCAGAGGGAGTATTATAATTTGTTTTCTTAAATTTTTGGGTGGGACAACTATGTCAACTAGTTAAAATTATATGTAACTTACTCACTAAGCTAGAAAGTTCAGTCACTAGTCAGGAGGTTCAAAATTATTAAAATAGAAATTTATCTCAAGATTAGTGGTAATTTGTATGACAAGTCTCGAATGAGTTGAGAAGACAAAAAAAAAAAAAAACATAGAGTTATAGAGCAAAAATTTTAGAAAAAAGAAGAATAAAAACTTCAATATTAAGAAAATGCTCAAAATATGAATTAGATATTTAACAAAATGCTCAAAATATGAATTAAATATTGAAGAAAATGCTCAAAATATTCTAAGGGCATGTTTGGCACAGCTTATAAGCTCTTAAAAATAACTAATAAAATGTTTTAAAGAGCTTAATCTCTTTAATTTTGTTTGGCAAAATAAAATGTTCAATCTCTTATAAGATCTAAAAAAAACTCTTTAAAAAAAAGCTCCAAAAAAAATAAATTGGGATATCCCAACTTATTTTACAAAAATTATATAAGTTCTACCCTATCTCAACACATTCCGGTCCAAACCCAGCCCGAATTCAATCCAACCAGTCTCATTTTCTGCGAAAAAAATAAGAAAAAAAGTTATTTTTGAAAAAAAAATTATTTTCGAAAAAAATTATGTTCAGAAAAAAAATGTATTTTTGAAAAAAATTAATTTTAAGAAAAAAATATTTATTTAAAAAAAAAACATTTAAAAAAAGTATTTTCGAAAAATAATTATTTTCAGAAAAAAAAATATTATTTTCAGAAAAAAATATTTTAAAAAAAAATGTATTTTCAAAAACATAATATTTCGAAAAAAAATTTAATTAAAAATATTTTTAAAAAAATATTTTCAGAAAAAAATATATTTTCGAAAAAAAAAATTATTTTAAAAAATTATATTAAAAAAATAAATTATTTTTCAAAAAAAAAATATATTATATAATTAAAAAATATATATTCTTAAAAAATTATTAAAGAACGTATAAGTTGTATTAGTCAAACACTTTAACAACTTATAAGCTACTTAAAAATTAAATCTTATAAGTTTTTAAAACAACTTATAAGATGTTAGAGCTTATAAGATATTTAAAATAAGCTTAGCCAAACGGACCCTAAATGTTTTAAAAATACCCGTTGAAGGCCCAGTGCACAACCGGGACCCCGACTCGATTTCTGATCTTATTCATTTGTTTTTTGATTAATTAAAAGATTCTTTTAGTCTATCTTATCAAATACAATTTTACAAATAATGTGTAAAGTAAACAAGTTTCACACAAGGGATTTGTAAAATTGGATCATATCATTTAATGTAAGATTTATATTACAAAAGATTATCAGTCATAATAGCATAAGGGTAGACTTATTACTACAAAAAATGTATTACTCGTGATACAAAATGTATTAATCGTATGACAACTAGAGGATATGATTTATAATAAAATAGAATAGTAGTCGTGATAACTGAAAGAGCATGTCTGAATCCATTTTGTAAATATGAATTTTGTGTTACGATGAACAAATTTTAGAGTAGACCAGACCAGGGCCAGTTCTACACTTTTTGGGGCCTAGCGCGAAAAAATATTTAGGCCCTCATATTTATATATATAAAAAATTCAATAATTAAACAAGTATAATAATTTATATATACATATATATAATTAAAATATTGTCTAATGTTCATAGATATTCTGATGATGACACAGACTAAATTTTCAGTTTAATATAAAATATAATATACGTATGAAATAACTTAATTTATAAGAATAATATAGTAATTTTTTTTTTATTGAAACAGATATAGCTAGCTAAATAAAGTTCAATTATTAATATAATCTAAAACTAAAAGTACCTTTATCAATTTTTCTCACCATGCATAAAGCATACTAGAAATAGAACAGAAAGTAATAAAAAGTATAAAAAGACACACCTTCTAATTTCCATCCCGCAATAATTTTTTCATTTATTTTGGGTGTTTTAATTAAAGAATATAATAAAATAATAAAAATAAAGGGTAGTTTTGGATATTGGGAGAGAGAAAAAAGGTATGTGGAGCAATGAGTGGAGTAATGAGTGACATTTTTTGTAATATTGTATGAAAAGTGAGGATAAAATTATGGATAGTAAAATTACTTTTACTATTTATGGAATGAGAAAATTATAGTGGGAATTACTAAAAAAGGAAAGTAAAAAAATTACAGTGGGACGGAGGGAGTATTTCATTAAAATATAACAAATTTTATTTATTTATTTATACTTTGGTATATATAAAATAAAAAAATATATGTAATTATGGGGCCTTGGGCTGGCATGGGGCCCTGTGTGGTGGCAGTGCCATGGTCGAAAAAAATTTGTATGAACCCGAGTTCACCGTGAACTCGGTTTTTAAAGTATCACTGTTATGTATAAAAATTATTACTACAATGCATAAAAATTTAACTGATATGCACAAAAACTATCACTGTTAAAAAATGCGTTATATTTTTAAACAGTGAAAATTTTTGTACATAACAATAATAATTTTTGCACATAACAGCGATAAAGTTCATGTATATACCTAGTTCACAGGAGTGTTAGTCGACATGGTTCGGACATGCCCAGGGACGGCTCTGAGACCGATTCAGTCTTTATAAAGAGTAAAAAGTTCTTGTGTAATGACAAACTAATTGCAAGACTGATTAAAATAAATCTATCTTTAAAACTAAGCCTTCTTTGATTAGGAAGAGATCAAATATTATTGTTGGATAGCTTGACAAAAAATTGTGCGAATTCGAGTTCATTGTGAACTCTATTTTTTTTAATATCACTATTAAGTATAAAAAATTATCATTATTATGCATAAAATTATTACTGTTATGTACAAAAATTATCAACGGTTTAAAATTTATGCATAGACCTAATTCACGAAATGTTATTTAGTTAACTTTCATGAACAAAGTAGGTTTATTGTATTAAAATAGATTTTAAAATTTTAGGTGTGTTTGTTGGGGATTCAATTAAATGATTTTGACCGTGAATAATAAAAGATTTTGGTGTGCACAAAATAGGTTAGCTAGTTTTTTTTTCCCTCTTTTTGCATCATATTATTTTGGTTACGCAGGCGGTGGCATCAATAAAAGACGGAAAACGGATACTATTCCGATTTGACAGAGCTGCATTTTCCATAAAATATCTACCATTCAAAGTCCCGTATCCTGTTCCTTTTAGGCTTCTTGGAGATGAAGCCAAGGGCTGGTTGGACACGACCTATTTGTCCCCCACGGGAAATATCCGCATTTCTCGAGGAAACAAGGTAATACCTTATTCAATGAGTCTCACGCGTGTGTATTCATAGTGTTTTTTTAAATTATTCAATTTATAATATTAAAATATATAATTTATTTACACTGAATGATTCAATGTAAATAAATTGTATATTTTAGTAATACAAGTTGCATAATTTTAAAATGTACTTAATTGCACACTGCATTTTGATTCATACAAGACTTAACCTATCTTCATTACAACACATGTATTGGTCATTTAAAAGCCATCTAACTATTAACTTAGATGAAAATTACTTCAATAGTACACTACTAGCACTGTCCAGTAGTGCTTCTGTACAACACATTAATGCATGTGATACAACATATTAAAATATTGTTGTGGCAGTGTACAACAATGTAGATAGAAAAAATCGAAATGAATGTGAACATGTATCTAAAAGTGTTGGTAGTTTAATATATTGTCCCTTTAATTATATATATAAAAAATATAATTTTTTTGTGGAGTAGATCTTCGGTGAAACTTTGTCATAATATGAATTTATACCACTACACTAATTTAATATCACTACAATATCAACTGATATCATTACATTTATAAACTGAGATCATAGTATTAAATGCTATAGATACTAGTTTATATATAAAAGTAATAATATTACTTTATAAGTGTAATGGTATGAGTTTCATACTATGAACAAGTTTCACATAGAGTTTGTGCTTTTTGTGTACAGTGGTGCAATAGTACATGTGCAACTGGTGTGTTCTTATAACAATATTAGTACTTCCCCCGTTCCAGATTAGTTTCACACTTTCCCTTTTAATTTGTCTCATATTAGTTTTCACATAAAAAAAAACTTTACTCATAATTTTTACCTTTACAATATACACTCATTTACACTTTAAAAACATGTGCACGGTTCACTGTAAATAAATTGCATATTTCAGTATAACAGATTAAATGGTTCTAAAATATACTATAAAATACACAGTGCACCTGATGTATATAAGATTTAATTGATTAATTATGATGATTAATTAAAATAAAAGATGATCAATATAACACTACCTATTTTGATTCTCATCCTACAACCGTTTCTCCATAGTTATTCTCTTATATGTCGCAGATAGCAACTTTTTTTGTATCCTCTTTTTCTTCAGAATTAGAGCAAAGTACTGACGATGTACTCCCTCCGTTCTAAACTTGTTTTCTTGTTTACTGTTTGCACATGTTTTTGTGAGCGATTTTTGTATTAATAATTGAAATGATAAATTAATTTTAAAGGAAGGGTATTATAGATAAAAGACTCATCTATCATACCTCTTCTTACCATGTCAGCTAATTATTTCATTTACTAGTACAAAAATCGCTCACAAAAGGAAAAGTACGATGGTAAACAGGAAAACAAGTTTGGGACAGAGAGTAACTATTATGGACACAATCATTTTTCCAATATATCCGAGAGCGCGGAGGGAAAATAAATTTTTATATTTCCCTTGAAAAATCTTGAAACAAGCGCCACACACATTATTTTTATGCTTATATTAATATACTTATATTTTATAATCTCACGCATACATATATATGTATGTACTTAGCGGGTATCATATCTTAGACATTAAAATTTATTGAGCGGGTATCATATCTTGGACATTAAAATTTATTGAGTTATTCTCCCATAAATTAGACCTTATGTCTATGCTATAAATTTGAATTATTTGACATATTTTATTTATTTTTAACATATTTTTCTAAACTATTAAACTTGACCGGTATTATACCCTGAATATGGTCAAATGCCATAAATTAAAAACTTAAGACATGATTGGTATGACTGAATGAAGTTACGACTGAATGAAAAAAAATTAATAAATAGAATGAAGGTCTGAATGGAATGATATATGAATGATCATTTTTATGATTGATATGACCTATGAATGAAATATAAATATTGGTGAATCTGTTTTAAAATTATTATTATTATTATTATTATTATTATTATTATTATTTATTAATTATACTTTAATATTAATATTATTATTGATTATTATATATATATTTAATATATTATTATTTTTAGCTTTTTAATATATATTTTTTAAAATATTATTTTTATAATTACAAAAATAATATTATTATTGTGTTTAATATAATAATATATAATTTTAGTAAACATGTATATGTATATTAATATGTATTTAATTATTGTTGAAAGTATGAGTTAATAATAACGTTATGACTTTGTCTTGTATGCACCCAGATACATTGTGCACTCATAGTGCATTTTAGAAGCGTGCAACTTGTTATTCTGAAAAGTGCGACTTATTTACACAGAAAAGTGCAATTGTTAATATGGGAACATAATTGCATGCTTCTATTTGAAAAAGTTGCATGTTTCTATTTTGTATAGTTGCACACTTCTAATATGCACTATGAGTGCATGATGCACCCGAGTGCATATGAGACCCACTCTAACGTTATATATATTTTTAATATTATTAATATATTACTACCTCCGTCCCATAAAAGCGTGTACACTTACTTTATTATCGAGTTTTTGTGAGCGAGTTGTTTATTAGTATTTCAAATGATAAAGTGATTTTTAAAGAGGGGTATTATAGATCTACCTCTCATATATTGCATGCATCTATAAAAATTATTTTATCATTTCAAATACTAATAAAAAACTTGTTTGCAAAAACACGTGAAAACAGTAAACGTGCACGTTTCTTTGGGACGGATGAAATATTATTTATATATTATTATTAATATATTATTAAATAAATATTTTTATTTTATTTTCATTAAAATATTATTAAGAATTCACTTTAATTTACATTTTTTGAGATATAGTATTATTATTAAAAAATTATACTCCCTCAGTCCCAATCTTCGTGGGATTGTGACTGTTCATAAGCATTTAGTGTAATAGTGATAAAGTGATGTGGTAGGAAAAATTGTTTATTAGTATTTTATATGATAAAGTGATGAGTAATTAGGGGTAGAAAGTGTTGTTTATTAATATTTTATGTGATAAAGTGATAAAATAATAAAATGTGTAAGTAACTTTACCATAAAAATTGAGACAAAAAAAGTGGATACTTTACCATAAAGATTGAGACGGAGGGAGTATTATTTATATATTTAATATTATTATTATTATTATTGGAGTTGATTATTGTTTTTATTTTTATTAAATAAAATTTTTAATAAAATAATATTATTATTAAATTATTATTGTTGTTGTTGAGCAGAATGTAATATTATGAAATGAATGATAATATTTTTTGTGGAAAAAAAATTCATTCCTCGAAATGTGAAATACATAAACCCATGGGGTGTGTAAGGAATCATAGTTCCTTTATTTTTGGGAATGACCATTCCTAATGGAATTATGATTCCTTTAAAAAATACATACCAATCAATGTATTTGGAATAAATTAAGGAATGATCATTCTATTCCCTATGAATTCCAACATATCAATCACACCTTTAAGGTTCATAGTATGAATCAGGACTATACAAGTTTTTTTCAAATTTATTTACAGCCCACAATATATCGTCTACCAATGCTATAGTGCAGGGAACCACGTTTGTTCTGCAAAAGGAAACTGAACAAAGGCAAAAGTTGTTATCAGCCATTTCAAATGGTGGAGAAGTGAGAAAGGTTGATCATTAATTATTGAGTTTTCTAATTCTTCTTTTTAAGCTTAAATAAATAATTCTTTATTGTGGTTTAATGCGGCAATTATGCTTCCTTGCAACATCCATTGGTAGGCCATTGATGAGTTTGTCAAGTCAAATCCAAATAAAGCTGAATTGGAACTTGTTGAAGGAGAGTGGCTAATGATATGGAGTTCACAGGTAGTTTTAACAATATATATTCACTAATCAGATTAAAAAATTAAATCTCAAATAATCAATTAAATTTTAAAGTCTACCATTTAACATGAAAGTAAATTATCCGAAAAAAAAAAACTAAATGATCCCGCAGTTACGTTTGTGAATTGGAACAAATTCTTTTTTGCCCCTATTTCATAATTCAAACTATTTTTGCCCTACCTTTGATAAGATTTTTTTTTTTTTGCCATTTTATGACAAACTTTATTATATATCCATTCCACAAGGTCGCACAACCACATGTCCGACTCTTTTTAATAAGGTTAAAAATATCATAAAAGGGCGAAATATAGTTTTTGTTTCTCAAGGATAAGACAAAAAAAAAAAAGATTTTTTTTTTATCAGAGGTACTAAAGTAAAAAAGAGTGTTAACTATAAAAAAAATTGCATTTTTGCATATATTTTTTTGTGTGAATTTTTAGTCATAATTATTGTTGGTCGTCAAGCATGGATGCGAACAGTTAAATTACGGGATCTGGTCCCAAAATTTTAGACCCTCCTCAGAAATTGAAACCCCGTATATCCAGGTTTTAGTAGGAATTCATAGTACAATTGTACTTAAACCTGGATGTATGGTGTCCCTCTTTTTGTTACTAGAACAAATTGTTGGATACGACCAGTCAACTAATAGGTGATCCCTTAGCCTAATCTCAGGATTTTAGACTCAGGAATTGCGTCCACGGTTTGATGCAATAATAATGTCAATATTTCTTATTTAATTGATCTCAGCGGTTGATCATTATTTTCATCCTAAAAATAGTTGTAATATTATAATTATTATACATTTCATATATGTGTTTGTGTGTATATTTTATCTGCAGGATGTAACAGAGAGTTGGATAGAGAATGCTGCAAAAGGTTTAATGGGAAAGCAGGTACTCTTGAATTTTTTATTCTTCATTTTTTAGTTCTTTCTTTTCCCATATTAATTTATGAGTAAGTTTCTTATACACAAAGTGTACCGTGTAATTGAATTGCATTTTAAAGGTTATTAATTAATTTCACTGAATATTATCAATTGTTATGCACAACTAATAGTATTGTTCAGTAAAAATAACTAATATCGTTTAAAAATGCATTTGAATTGTACGATTTACCTGATGCATTTAAGAATTATCTTAATTTAATTATATTTTCATAATGATCCCATGAATTCTAAGTCATTTAAATCTATCTTCAATCTTATGATATCATTGTAGATTATCAGAGCGAATGGTGGGATAAAATTCCTGGTGGATATTTTGTTTGGTGTGAAATTCACCATGACCGGGAAATACGTGTAAGGCTTGTTTTGGTATTTGAGTATCTCACTTAACTAATTCGAAATTTTGGTAAATGGATGCGAATAAAAAAAATCTTTTAATAAGTTAATAAATATTTTTGTTGTGAAATAAGGGACTTTTGGTTTGGGATAATGGAAGAGGTAATGAGTTTTGATATACTCGTAATGGGAGTTGAAGTAAGTAAATGATTACTTCGTGTAATCACTTACTCAACCCTCCTCAAATAGTACCCATTGTTTATTTTCTAACAAAACAATATCAATGCAATTAATAACCCTTTAGTAATTATACCTATTATCGTTACCATTACGAAGTCATACCAAGCGGGCTCTAACTATTACATTAGTAACGAAATATATATATATATAATTGTGGTGCGAAGGAAATCAGGTTTCAACAGTTATGAAGTCACAATGGATGATGCAGCAATAGTAGCTGGTTCATATGGCATCCCAACGGAAATGGAAACTAAATTCACACTAAAACTCATGTAAGAAATTAGTTTCTCATAATTTGGGAATTATTAATTGTCTAATAAATTTAGCATAAATTTTATGTATTGTGAAGATTTCTGAAATTTCTGGATGAGCCTCTTAATAGATGTGAAGGTAAAATAAATGCATGTTGCAGATACTCTGATGAAAAGATGAGAATTAGTCGCGGCTACAACAAAATTCTTTTCGTACATGTTCGAGTGGATGGGGGAGTCGTTCTGAAATGATGATACAAATGTTGGAGTATAACATTTGAGGCATATATGAGACGGATCCTCCGACTCACAATCTCACCTATAATTGTATCCTTCTATCTCAACTTCTTTTAAATAAAGTTTGGTATATATTTTAGTAAAAATATTACATGTAAAATTTGTTGAAGTATGATTTGTTTATACTTGAAGGTTTTAATTTTTATTATATATTTATATATTTTTTTAAACAAAAAAATTGATGTCTATTGAAATGGATTAGATAAATGACTTTGTTTAGTTTTACACTCAAAGTTTGTTATTCTAGATAGGTAGGCTGTTGTAAGTAACTCCTTCTAGAATCATCTAGATGAGATTAGAGTAGGATTACAGCTCACAATGAGCTCACTTGTATATAAGCTATGTGAATCAGCTCAAATTATCCAGGAATGAAATTATAATTTTCAGATCTTAACATGGTATCACTGAGCCACATGCTTGCCTATCGATCTCGCACAAAATTTCTTCAATCCTTTTATTTTTTATTTTTTTCGATTCACTGTTTCTGCCATGGATCTCTCTTAAGGTCCGCTTGGTTGGGGTAATGAAAATGGGTAATAGAAATAACTTCTATTGATGTTGCTTGGTAGTTTTGATACACAAGTAATGAGAATAGAAATAATCAATTGATTACTCTCACTCACTCAACGCACCTCACATGATAGTCATTGTTCATGTTCTAACCAAGCAATAACAATGCAATCAATAACTCTTAATGATTGATCCCTCAATGATGCCCATTACCATTACCATTCTCTAATCATATACTCTTCTTCAAAATCTAAACTTCCTCAGTTTATTACTCTCACAATTCGCTTGGATCGCACAAATTATTCCTTTTGGCGGTATCAGGTACTGGCTACTGTGCGCGCACATGGCTTTGAATCAATCATCGATTGCAATGCTGCTGTGATTCCTTCACAGGTGTGTGAGGATGATTCTGGATCTATCGTTCCAAACCTTGAGTACCTTCGGTGGATGCGGAAAGATCAGTTTCTATTAAGTTGGTTTTTTAGCTCGATCTCTTAGGGAATGTTGGGGCATGTGAATCGCTGCTTCCATTCATATGAAGTCTGGCGTGTTTTGGACAATTTGTTTCATTCTCAATCCAAAGCTCGGCTTATGAGCTTGCGTTTTCAGCTTCAGACTCTCAAAAAGGGGAATATATCCTATTAGAGATAAATCATCCTTACATATCCATAGATTAGTATATTCTTCAGCTCAGATCGATTGGAGACAACATCAAAGCTGCTGGTCATGATATTTCGGATGATGATTTGATCATGTATTTGCTTGGGGGTCTTGGTTCGGAATTCGACGCCGTGGTGGTCAATCTTCCACTCGTGCTGTTTCATTTTCTCTCTCTGAGGTTCAGTCCATACTTTAGACGTATGAGATGTTGTTGTTACATAACTCGGCTGCTGCTCATGTTCAACCTGGCTTTTCTTCTGGTATCTCTGGAAATCCTGCTGTGAACTATGTTTCAAAGGATAATGGAAAGAAAGGTACCACGAATGGGGGGAAATTCAACAACAAAGGTAAATCCTATGGGAAACCGAAGGTTGTGTGTCGATTGTGTGGAAAGAACAATCACATTGCAGCAAAGTGCTTCAAACTCTTTGATTCCACTTTTACTAGCTTGGAGAATGTTCAGTAGCAGTTCTCTTACACTCAGGGCTATCATAATGAGAATGGCTGGAAGGGGTGTGTTTACTGTTACTTTGAAATATGGTTAGATGAGGTGATTTCAGACTTATAAACCATATCAAATCGACATTTACTCTGTTTGTTAAATTTTTTGGGTAAAATGGACCTGAGAAAAGAGAGTTGACGGCGTTTAACCTCTAAAATTCAGACCCAGTGAATTGGGTTGTTTATATAATCGGAGCACTGTCAATAGTTTAAACTACACTTTTATCCCTATTTTAATTGGACGCTCTCACCCCGAGGTGATAGGGGTAGTTCGGTGATTTTATATGATGAAATGATTGTTGTACCCTTAATAAAATAAGTGATAAACTTTTCCTTTTAAAAGGAAAATACGCGATATACTTAAATATACTGTGCATTTTCTTTTTTAAGAATAATGAAACTCTTTCCCGATCTCAACCGCTAGAGGCCCCGCCGCCACAGCCACCGCCCCGAGCACCGGCGTTACTGCACCGCAATCGTTTTTAAATTTGACCAGTGTTTTCAAATCCTATAAGAGAGAAAGGAGTAGCCGTGAGAGGAGCAAAGTTGATAAGATGACTAATATTGCAATGCATGATTGCATGCATGCATGTATGGTGAAGAATGATATTCATGATGACATGCATGGGAATGAAGAGCACAGGAGAGGCCATGCAGCTGTCAATAGTGTGGACCACAAAGTGTACGATCAAAGAGGATGTGTGAAGGATATAGCTGGCCCTAATTTGTGTATTGGCACAATGTCATTATTCTTGTATGGTAGTGAGTAGTCAATAGAAATGCAACAAATATTGTTGCCATCTTCAGCTTAGGATTCTATATATATGATGTAAAAGGATGAAAGCAAATATGGAATGAATGAAAGTTGTTTTATGAGTGCACACATCGAGTAATACCATTTCTTAGCTTTACTATGACTTTTTCTCATTTTTATCATGGTATCAGAGCTGCAGGTTAATACTGCAGTCTCTGTGCCATTCCTCTTTTGGTTTCTAGCTTTGTTTTCCATTTATAATAATGTCTAATAGCTCATCCAATACCAGATCTGATGGGATCTCTTCCCCATCTACTTTTCACATACCATTTCATCAAATATTAGTTGTGAAACTCACTTAAAACAATTATCTCATGTGGAGGCAACAAGTTCTTGCTAGAGTAAAAGGCCACGGGCTTGAAGGTTTTCTCACTGGAAGCAAGATCTGTCCACCAGAATTTCTTGACAATACTGAAGAAGAAGGTACTCTTAACCCTGATTTTGAAACTTGGAATAAGCATGATCAGTTACTTGCTTCATGAATTTTAGGCTCTATTTCTGAGAGTTTATTGATTAGTGTGGTTGGATTGAATAGCTCGAGGGAAATATGGCAGAGAGTAGAGTCTCATTTTGCTAACCAATCTAGGGCTAAGATTATGCAGTATAAACAACAACTGCAAAACTTAAAGAAAGGATCTTTGTCTATGAGGGATTATTTGAACAAAATCAAAGGTTGCTGTGATATTTTGAATGCTTCTAGTCATAAAGTCAGTGATGAAGACCATCTTCTCCATATTATATCAGGATTAGGGGTTGAGTATAATCTTGTGATGGTGTCCATTAGCACTAGGTTTGATAATATTTCTGTTTCTGAGATAAGCTCCCTGTTACTGACTTTTGAGGCTAGATTAGAGAGTGTTGGTAACTCCTCTTTTAGTACAACTGGTTATAGTCTATCTGTGAATTTCACTACTCAAGGAAACAAGACTGGTTTCAATGGACCACAATCTGGAAGAGGAGGTGGAAATAGCAGTAATAGGGGTGGTAGATCATCTTTCAGAGGAAGTTCTCAGAGAGGAAGAGGAGGTGGAAGATCAAATGACCCTAGATGCCAGATTTGCTTCAGAACAAATCATACTGCTGAGAAATGTTTCTACAGGGCCAATCTTGATTATGTTCCCCCCTCTCACAATCAGAATCAGAACACCCATTACCAGCAGTTCAACAACTCCAACTCAACTCTAATGTCTTATCAGCCTTCTGTTAACTCAACTAGCCTTGATGGAGGGGAGTCTACCATTGAGAGGTCATGGTATCCTGATTCTGGAGCTTCAAGTCATGTCACTTTTGACATGAATAATCTGAGTCTTGGAGCTGAATATCAAGGGACAAATAGAGTGAACATGGGGAATGTTACAGGTTTGCATATATCTCATCTTGGTTGTTCTTTTATGACTATGCCAAACTCTACTAATTCTAAGCCTTTTCTGTTCAAAAATTTGCTTCATGTTCCTGAAATTAAAAAGAATTTGCTCAGTGTCTCTCAATTTGCAAGTGATAACCATGTATATTTTGAGTTTCACCCATCTCATTGTCTTGTGAAGGATCAAACCACCCATCAAGTTCTTCTGCAAGGGGTTCTTGACAAAGGCCTCTACAAATTCAAGCTGACCACTTCACCATCCCATCCATCTTCCAAAAATACCATCCTTCCATCACTACAAGTCAACACTACCACTGTTTCAAGAAGTTCACCACTTAGTCTTTAGCACAAGAGGCTTGGACATCCATCCTATCTTCCCACCAAGAAAGCACTGTCAAATCATCACATACCCTATGTTGATGATGCTATCAATTCTCTCTGTACTGCTTGTATGAAGGCTAAGTGCCATATAATTCCTTTTTCTCTTTCTGAAACTGTTGTAGATGAACCCTTCTCATTGATACATTCTAATCTTTGGGGTCCTGCACCTATTGAATCTATTAATGGTTTAAGATATTATATTAGCTTCATTGATGGTTTTTCTAAGTATACATGGTTATATCTGCTTAAGCTAAAATCTGATGTTGTGAATGCTTTCACTCATTTCAAGTCTCTAATTGAAACTCAGTTCAATAAAAAGATCAAAATTATGCAAACTGATGGTGGCACTGAGTCCAAACCTCTCATTCCCACATTCAATGAATGTGGCATTATTCATCAAATTTCCTGTCCATATACACCACAACAAAATGGAACTGCAGAAAGAAAGCATAGGCATATAGTTGAGCATGCTTTAGCCATTCTTTTTCACTCACATGTTCCATTAGTTCATTGGGATGATGCTTTCACTACAAGTGTCTATCTCATCAATAGAACACCATCTGCCTGCCTCTCTCTCATACAAAACATGTAACACTCCGGAATTCAGAACGTTAACCTCCGAGGTCATAACGTCCTAAACCCGAGTCATCACTTAGTGAACCGTAAAACTAGGCCAGAAAATTTCTTTTAAAGGGTAGGACAAACAAAATTTAGTTGCAGCGGAATAAAACTTAACACAAGTTTAAAAACAGTAGTGTAGATAAAATCAATACTTAGCATAGAAATATCATTAGTACAAGATCCACAGAGTACTAATTAGACATATTATTCGAATTTAGAAAACATTTTGTTTATTGGATAGACAGTGGGAAAAATGGGTCGTCTACTGCAGCTCCCGACCCTCAGCATCATAACCTAAAAAGGGGGTTTAAGGGGCGTGAGATAAAAATCTCAGCTGGTAACCTGTATGCTGTTATACAGATTGACAGGAATCCAAAATGGTAGAAGCTTTTACTCATTCTCTTTATAACACAAAAGCTTACTCACGATTTTCTGTTAATAGTTCATACAGTATCCAACATTTATAACATCAATCATATCATTCAACAATCACACATATGGGTGGCACTGGTAGCGTCTACCACGTCCAATCCCGCATCATTCAAACAAAATGGGGTGGCACCGGTAGGCGCCCTACCGCGTCCAACCCCCGATAGCTTCCTTATATCCCCTTGCTTCCTTATATCATCGCTTCCTTATCTCCCCGCAAAACCACCAATTCCTCCACATGGGACTCATCCCCATAATCAATGGCACGAGGCCCAACCGATAAACGACACATACAGTTCATGTTCCAATATTCACAAAACTCATAATAGTACTCACATAATTTTCAGTGCATTGTTTACCAAAACCACAAGTTTCGAAAACATATATATATATATACATTTGATTTTTAACAGTACTTATTTAGTTTACTTTGAAAACTGTCAACAGTCCATATAACATTAACTAGCTATACAGATAATGTCACCCATCAGACAACTTTTCAAGTAAAAGTTTTAACTTCTTGAAAGCTTTTGAACACGACACGACTTCCAAGCTTCCGAGCTAACCCCTAGGACCTAGCACAGTCCGTTCGTTTAGTCATTATTCATCCTTTCATTTAATAAACGGTTTCGCATCGAATTAAGGGCTCTTCGATAAAAAGGGCATTTAGTAGTTAAAATTTATAAGAGTTCATTTCGAGTTCGACGTGGGAGTCGAAACTTGATTATTGGATCGGTACGATTTCCCTATTTTATGAAAAGGGTTCACAGATCGGGGTCGGGTCTAATCGAAAACTTAATAATACCAGTAAACATCCAAACATATATTCACAAAAGAAAACATGAAACATTTAACAACCTAAAACATGCTTGGTTCTAAAAGTATTACCATTCCTTCTTCCTAGTATTACTCATTCGGCATAAAAACATGTAATCATGCATAAATGGAAAATAGTACTTAGACTTACTGGAAAAATATGAAATTTTAGTATGTTATACATCTTTTGAAAAGGAATAGAGTTCATCAAGGGCACAAATTCATTTGAGCTAAGGAAACAAGGTACATTTGCGATTTAAGGCAGAGTATTGAAAGGTTCGTGTAAGAGAACATACAATTTTCCCATGTTTTTTATGCTACGGAAACAAGGATAAATAAATTGTTGAACTCACAGTTTCAACCTTATTCAATCATTTGTCACATAAATTTCAAATAGGCATATATCATGATTCTCTAAACAAAACACTATGAGTTTTGGATATGATTTAAAGGACAACAAGAGGAATATCCAAAAATCTTCCTATAATTTTATCTTCTTTGTAAATAAGTAAAAAAAATACAAAAGAGTCACTGCTCCCAGTTTCACATAGTCTCAGACACACAAATTTCCACGAATTTATTCTCCTTGGAGACAGATCAGATGAACACCAATTTTTATTATATAGTTCTATACTTCAAACACTACATCTAGGAAATTTTCCATGATTTTAAAATATCATTAAAGCATCGAAATAGGTTTTCCAAAAATTGAGACAGTAGCATTTTTGAAGTTTCATACACCTTTTTGAACTTTCATATATATGGCTAAACATGCTCAAATACACAAGATATCACCAATACAAACTTCATACATGATTTTCACAGATTAAACAAGCTTAGGGGAGGTTATTAGAATGCTATTTCTAAGGGTTTTCATGCTCAAACAAGTTATGATCATAACAACAAGATTAAAGGTTTCATTTGTGCTCACCCTTGTAGTTTCCTTCTTTGGGAGGGGGTTTGAGGGCTCTTGATGAAAACTCGTACTTCTAACACCTTCCTAGATTCAAGATGGTGGAGGGAAGACTCCTCCTTGGGGTGGTGATGATTGGCCAAGAGCAAGAAAAGAGGGGAAAGCTCCTTCTTCTTTCAAACTCTCTCAACTCTCTCTATTTTCCTCTCAAAATTTTCTCTTGTGGAACAAAAAATGCCAAGACCAACTTGGAGTGGGGAGAAGGGGTATATATAGGAAGAAAATAGGAGGTTGGGCGGTGTTATGACCCTGGATGGACCCAAATCCCCGCATTGGTATGATATTGTCCGCTTTGAGCCGAGCCAGCACGGATTTGTTTTTGGGCATCTCCCAAAAGGCCTCATACCAATTAAGATTGTGTCCATCCTAATAAATCTCATGATCCTCCCATATTATTCCGATGTGGGATATTGTTTGATACCCCAACAATCCTCCCCTCAAACAAAGACCACCGAGCCTCCCCTCAAACGACCCACTCTATCTAGGTCAATACCGCCTAGTCCATAGAGACCCCCGTTTTTTCACCAAGGCTTCACCGTCTTATTTGTTTAACACCGGGGACTACTCCACACCGTTTTGTCTGGGACCATGGATCTGATACCACTGTTATGACCCTGGATTGACCCAAATCCCCGCATTGGTATGATATTGTCCGCTTTGGGCCGAGCCCGCACGGATTTGTTTTTGGGCATCTCCCAAAAGGCCTCATACCAATTAAGATTGTGTCCATCCTAATAAATCCCATGATCCTCCCATATTATTCCGATGTGGGATATTGTTTGATACCCCAATAGGCGGCCAAGAGGTGACCAAGAGAGGGGAGGGATGTAATGATGGGGGTTAGTAGTAAGTCATGATTCAAATAGTAATCACCTTTTTGGTTAAAACCACATCATGGTCTTGGATGATTATTTCTCAGATTTTGGACGAAAATGGGGGATTTCCTGCAGCTTGTGGGCTGCCAAATATGGCAGCCCTGATCCTAGACGCAATTTCGGCTCCGACGGTGTATTTTCGATATTTTTTGGTTCGGTTTTTGGTTCCGAAAATTATTTTAAACGTACCGTTAAACTCGCATTATTTTTAGGATTTCATTTGAGGTTCTCCTTTCTCATTTTGAATTCTTTAAAATTTTGACATTATTAACGGGTCGGTTTTACGGATAAAAACCCAAAAAATGCTAGTAGGGTTTTTCGGCTCGAAAAGCTCGTCTGTCATCTGAAAAATTTAGAAACTTGTACACATATTTTTAAAAAAAGTATAACATTTAAATACATTAGGAAAAAAATAAACAAATAAGTCCTAAAATGGATTCGGGTTGTTACATCCTACACCCCTTAAAAGAAATTTCGTCCTCGAAATTTACTTACTTATCCCGAAGGCATTGGGGGTCCCGGCAGACGGAAGTGGTTTGTCGGTTGCTGGTGGTCCTGATTCCTTATTTCAGGCGAGGGTCCATTAGCAGGCTGGAGCCTTGTGTCCCGGCTGGTGGCACTTGAAACACGTGCCAGTCCCTTTGTAGCACGGTCCCACATGTGACCTTCTGCAGGTCGAGCAGACAGGCAGGCGCCTCGCTCCAGGCTGAACAGTAGAGTTATTTCCCCTCTGTGGTTGGTTCGAGTCCCTCTTGAAATTTGGGGACCAGTTCCTGTTCGCCTCTAAGGCAGGTGGAGTCTGCTTGAACTCCAGTCCTAAACTGATGGACACAATTAGCGCGCGATCGAACACTTCACCATAGCTGGGGAGCTTCAGCCCAACTACAACTCCTCCGATCTCAAGCCTCAGGCCTCTCTTGAATCTCCTCGCTTTCCTCTCGTCCATCTCCACCAGATGTGGAGCATAACGAGATAGCTTGTAGAACTGCTTCTCGTACTCAGTGACAGAGAGAGTTCCTTGTTTGAGGTTCACAAATTCAACCTCCTTTCGGTCCCTAAGGGCCTGTGGAAAGTATCTCCTCGTCACTGCTCGCTTGAAATCCTCCCAAGTGAAAGATTCCCTCTTGCCGGGCGCCATGGTACGCTCGTGGGCTTCCCACCACTGGGCAGCATCCTCCGCCAACTGGAATTGGGCACATGACACTTTCTGGGCCTCCGTCACAGTCATGTGGCGGAAAATTCATTCCATCTCGGCTATCCATTCTTTAGTCTCCATGGGTCCTTCATTTCCCTTTAGGCGGGGTGGCTGTAACTGTCGAAATTGTTCGACAGTGGAGTTCGCGTGAGGGTGATGGAGCGGTGCATGAGCAGGTGGTGGGGGTGGTACTTGTTGTTGCATGAACTTCTGTAGGGAGCTGAAGATCTCCCGTGCCATGTCAGCTCCAGACGCGGCGGGTGGAGCCTCGCGTCCTATGGAACCTTCAGACGGTTCCCTATTTGCACGTAGGTTTCTCCTGGGTGCCATCCTAAGAAAAGTTTAGGAGAAGAAAATATTAATTCATATAGGTAAGATAACATTCAAAACAAGAGAATCCAACATCTATCAGCATGGTATTAAATAAATCACGCATGGGAGCACACGTAAACCAGAACGTACTGTCTAGATTAGCAGCACGGTAGTCGGGCTTGACGATGCATGTTAGGGAAACAATGACGCATGTTGTAAACATTGAAATAAACATAATGGATAGAATAGAATGTCCCACAAAAGAAACACGTGAGATTATAGTATGCATACATAATTGAAAAGAGAAAGGAAAGTTCTCAAGGTCAAACAGAGAGAAATGGGTCTCCAACAAAATTCAAAGGGTGCGAGACTTTGAAAATATATCAGCATAGCATTAAAATAAGTTGAGTAATATACATATACGACAAACTAAAAGCAGGCGCACATGCCGCTACAAAATAACGGTTCGGTAGCAAAAGGGGGGTTCGAACTAGGTCGACTACAAGTCTCCTAATTCTATTACATCACCCGGGAATCCATCCCCAAAAGCTATGTACAAAACGCATCTACTGCGTCAGATCAATCTGTGGTGGAGCAATTGTCGGGGTGGCGGCTCGGCCCTGCTTCAGCATCATTGGCTCTAGCCGCTGGTCCCGTAGTGGGACTATAGTAACTGTCCTCTGTCGGATCGTCGCTCTGGTCGACGTCGAGGTATGCATCAACCGGGTCTGACGCTATGGGCCCTCCAAATAGCCCGGTCTCCTGCCAGATATCCACGCCCAGATGGCGGTGAATCTTTGCTACCTTTTGTCTAGCATTCTCGCGCTCCAACAGGTGGGTGGCCTCGAACTCCAGTCCGACCTCCCTGTCCTCCAAGGTCCTCTTCTGAGCCCGTACGACCAAGAGCTCGTGCTCTACGGCACGTCTCTTTATGCCGATGTTCCCGGCTGCTGCCTCGTGAAAGGCGGCCCTGGCCATCTCCAGGTTGGACCGTTCAAAGGCCCAGGTAGCTGCGTCGATGCTCTCGGACAGATCGTCCATGAAAGTGGTGAGGCTAGTGCGGTCCGGTGTCTGGGCGTCAGTAGCCCACAGTGAGTCGAACACTCCCTGCGCACGCGTTAGCCATTGTGGCTGAACTGTGTCCCTCAGGAGGGCTGTAACCTCCTGCTCGGTCTGAACAAGGCCCTCTAGGAGAGCTCGTCCTCTGAAGGTGATGAAACGGGCAGTGAATTCATAGATAGACTCGCGCTCGCACTAATACATGCTCTTGAGATAGTGAGTAAAAGCCATACTATCCTCCTAAGGTTCCCGTCTAAAAGAAAGGATCTAGGATCAGTAACAAGGAAGAAAAAGAAGAAAATAGTAGTCGTATATAGCACGTAAACAATTTTGCTCGCAAAAAGATCGTCACATAAGGTTAACACATGTATTATGAGAAATCAAGTAACATGCACAAAACGGTATGTAAATCAGGCATCAGTTCCATAGCGTATTTTTCTCCTTCCTTGGGGTTTTACTCGTCTCCTTTAAGACTTTAGTATTTTTTTTTACTTCTTGGTTGTTCTCGTTTGTAAGGGTTTTATTATGTAATTTCTCACAAGTTATTCACATACCTCGAGGCTCTTCAGGTTTGCTGCGGTAGACAACCTTCCCACTAGAAACATTTTATTTAAAAAATTGTCTACTTTCCTAAGTAAAGTTTTGAAGTAAAAGAAAGTAAATAATTTGGTCCGGAGTTTTGAACATAGGCTCTGATACCACCTGTAATGCCCCGGAATTAAGAACGTTAACCTCCGAGATCATAACGCCCTAAACCCGAGTCATCACTTAGTGAACCGTAAAACTGGGCCAGAAAATTTCTTTTAAAGGGTAGGACAAACAAAATTTAGTTGCAGCTGAATAAAACTTAACACAAGTTTAAAAACAGTAGTGTAGATAAAATCAATACTTAGCATAGAAACATCATTATTACAAGATCCACAGAGTATTAATTAGACATATTATTCGAATTTAGAAAATAGTTTGTTTATTGGATAGACAGTGGAAAAAGCGGTCGAATTAAATCGCTCCTCAGGCCCTCAGCATCATAACTTGAAAAGGGGGTTTAAGGGGCGTGAGATAAAAATCTCAAATTTGACAACTCAGATTTATTATCTGATTGATGAGGAATCAAAATGGTAGAAGCTTTTACTCATTCTCTTTATAACACAAAAGTTTACTCACGATTTCCTGTTAATAGTTCATACAAAGATATCAACATTTATAACATCAATCATATCATTCAACAATCACACATATGGGTGGTATTTGGTAGCGTCTACCACGTCCAATCCCGCATCATTCAAACAAAATGGGGTGGCACCTGTAGGAGCCCTACCGCGTCCAACCCCCGATAGCTTCCTTATATCCCCTTGCTTCCTTATATCATCGCTTCCTTATCTCCCCGCAAAACCACCAATTCCTCCACACGGGACTCATCCCCATAATCATTGGCACGAGGCCCAACCGATAAACGACACATACAGTTCATGTTCCAATATTCACAAAACTCATAATAGTACTCACATAATTTTCAGTGCATTGTTTACCAAAACCACAAGTTTCGAAAACATATATATATATATATATATATATATATATATATATATTTACTTTTTAACAGTACTTATTTAGTTTGCTTTGAAAACTCATCCTTGATCCATATAACATTAACTATTTATCTGAGATAGTGTCACCCACTGCATAACTTTTTCAAGTAAAAGTTTTAACTTCTTGAAAGCTTTTGAACACGGCACAACTTCCAAGCTTCAGAGCTAACCCCGAGGACCTAGCACAGTCCGTTCGTTTAGTCATTGTTCATCCTTTTTTTTAATAAACGGTTTCGCATCGAATTAAGGGCTCTTCGATAAAAAGGGCATTTAGTAGTTAAAAGTTATAAGTGTTCATTTCGAGTTCGACGTGGGCGTCGAAACTCGATTATTGGATCGGTACGATTTCTCTATTTTATGAAAAGGGTTCACAGATCGGGTTCGGGTCTAATCGAAAACTTAATAATACCAGTAAACATCCAAACATATATTCACAAAAGAAAATATGAAACATTTAACAACCTAAAACATGCTTGGTTCTAAAAGTATTACCATTCCTTCTTCCTAGTATTACTCATTCAGCATAAAAACATGTAATCATGCATAAATGGAAAATAGTAGTTAGACTTACTGGAAAAATATGAAATTTTAGTATGTTATACATATTTTGAAAAGGAATAGAGTTCATCAAGGTCAAAACTCTATTTGAGCTAATAAAACAACTACATTTGCGATTTAAGGCAGAGTATTGAAAGGTTCGTCAAAACAGTGTACACTTTAAACTAAAAATCATAACTCACTGGAAAAACGTCTAAAAATTAAGAGATTAAAACATGTTATACAACACTTAAAAATAAGAAACTTTTATTTAGAAACCTAAGACATTTGAGCTAAGGGCCAGTACCAGGTTTTTGAGAAACAAATGGGTTCATAACAGGGTACGTCATACAATACATGCTTCATATAAAAATTTGTAACCCACTGGAAACTTAACAAAAATTCACCAAAATTTAATATGCCATTTTAGACTCATGTAAGAGAACATACTATATTTTCCATGATTTTTATGCTACGGAAACAAGGATAAATAAATTGTTGAACTCACAGTTTCAACCTTCGTCAATCATTTGTCACATAAATTTCAAATAGGAATATATCATGATTCTCTAAACAAAACACTATGAGTTTTGGATATGATTTAAAGGACAACAAGAGGAACATCAAAAAATGTTCCTAAAGTAAAACAATACAAAAGAGTCACTTCTCCCAGTTTCACATAGTCTCAGACACACAAATTTCCACGAATTTATTCTTCTTGGAGACAGATCAGATGAACACCAATTTTTAGTAGATCGTTCTATACTTCAAACAATACATCTAGGAATTTTACCACGATTTTAAAACATCATTAAAGCATCGAAATAGGTTTTCCATAAATTGAGGCAGTAGCATTTTCGAAGTTTCATATACCTTTTTGAACTTTCATATATATGGCTAAACATGCTCAAATACATAAGATATCACCAATACAAACTTCATACATGATTTTCACAGATTAAACAAGCTTAGGGGAGTTTCTTAGAATGCTATTTCTAAGGGTTTTCATGCTCAAACAAGTTATGATCATAACAACAAGATTAAAGGTTTCATTTGTGCTCACCCTTGTAGTTTCCTTCTTTCGGAGGGGGTTTGAGGGCTCTTGATGGAAACTCCTACTTCTAACACCTTCCTAGCTTCAATATGGTGGAGGGAAGACTCCTCCTTGGGGTGGTGATGATTGGCCAAGAGCAAGAAAAGAGGGGAAAGCTCCTTCTTCCTTCAAACTCTCAAACTCTCTCAACTCTCTCTATTTTCCTCTCAAAGTTTTCTCTTGTGGAACAAAAAAATGCCAAGACCAACTTGGAGTGGGGAGAAGGGGTATATATAGGAAGAAAATAGGAGGGTGGGCGGCCAAGGGGTGACCAAGAGAGAGGAGGGATGTAATGATGGGGGTTAGTAGTAAGTCATGATTCAAATAGTAATCACCTTTTTGGTTAAAACCACATCATGGTCTTGGATGATTATTTCTCAGATTTTGGACGAAAATGGGGGATTTCCTGCAGCTTGTGGGCTGCCAAATATGGTATCCCTGATCCTAGACGTGATTTCAGCTCCGACGGTGTATTTTCGATATTTTTTGGTTCGGTTTTTTGTTCCAAAAATTATTTTAAACATACCGTTAAACTCGCACGATTTTTCGGATTTCATTTGAGGTTCTCCTTTCTCATTTTGAATTATTTAAATTTTTGACATTATTAACGGGTCTATTTTACGGATAAAAACCCGAAAAGTGCTAGTAGGGATTTTCGGCTCGAAAAGCTTGTCTGTCACCTGAAAAATTTATAAACTTGTACACATATTTTTAAAACAAGTATAACATTTAAACACATTAGGAAAAAAATAAACAAATAAGTCCTAAAATGGATTCGGGTTGTTACAAAACACCTCTCGAAACCCTCACTAAAAGAAAACCAGATTATCACAGATTGAAAACCTTTGGTTGCTTATGTTATCCTTACCTAAGACCATATACTGACCATAAGCTTGAAAACAAATTAGAGAAATGTGTTTTTCTTGGTTACAGATCTCAATATAAGGGTTACAAAGCCTTACTACCTGATAAAAGAGTCATCGTCACCAGACACATGTTTTTTTATGTAAACTCTTTTCCTTTATCTGCTGATACACCAGCTCAAACTACTGAGTCTCCATCATCTTCTCCACTGATCACTTCATTTCCCTCACCATCACAATATATTCCTCCTTCAACATCATCTTCATCTCCCTCTCATTCTATCCATTCAACTCCATCATCTCATTACTCACCACTTTCTCATGAAAGTCCTCATCATCGTACTCCATCTGCATCATCTTCTCATTCACATCATTCACCATCTACTGGCTAGTCATACAATGAACCACCAGGATTTGATATTGATAACCATATTGCTTCTGATGACTCTCTAGCTTGTTCAGATACTCAGGTTCAAACTCAGTCTATTCAAGCAACACATCCCATGATCACAAGATCTAAAGATGGGATATTCAAGCCTAAGATCTATGCATCATTGAGTTCAGAAGTTGAGCCATCCACTCATGTTGAAGCTCTCTCTGACCCTAATTAGAAAGCTGCAATGGAAATAGAGTATGCAACTTTGATGAAAAATGCTACTTGGGACTTGACACCCTTACCTTCAACACACAATCCAGTTGGCTGTAAGTGGGTTTTCAAGTTAGAAAGTGTTGATGTTGCACGGATGTTGTTCCATATGTTGGACAACATTCTGCACAATATCTTAAATTTGTCCTTTCTCCTAACACCGATTCCGTTTTAACAGATGTGTTTTTCTAAATTTCTTACATTGTAGGTTGAAGACAAATTCAGTTATTGTCAGGCGGTTGCACTGTGGTGGAGTGAGAATAGAAAGATTATGGGTGGTTACACTAAGATCATGGAGATAGTGGAGGAGATGTTCAAGGCTATCCATGCGTAGTGGATAGGACAATGCAGTTGATCTTCAAGTCTATAAATACCATGCATTGGTCGACATTCAAGTTTGAGGAAAAGTGAAATACCATTTGCTCTACTCCAAACTTTAGAGAGTAGTATCCAAGACACAACCAAGAGTGAAAAACCGAGTGTTTGTAATTCTAGGGGTGTGAGGGTCGATGCTATTCTATTTGTACTGGTCGAGAGAATACAATCTCTTCCATCAGTATTGATTTATCTTATTAGATCAAGTTTTAGGTTGAATAAGATCACTAGTTACTTGATTGAATACATTCACTACAAAAAAAGGCTTATTTAACGAGGGAGTCTAAAGAGGGAAAAGAAACCCTCGTTAATTTATGAGGGTGTTAACGAGGGTACTGATTAACGAGGGCTATAACAAGGGTCAAAAGCGCTCGAAAAAACACGAGGGAAAAGCCGAGGAATTTGCCCTCGTCAATTATTCCCGAGGGCGTCAGCCCCTCGGCCATGCAGAGCTGTCAGTTCACGAGGGCTAAGATTCCCACGGCAAATCTGTTTTGACAAATAACGAGGGTTCAAAATCCTCGGCAAATTTGCGGAAGCCATTAACGAGGGTTTTACCCCTCGGCAAATTACACATACCTAGGTAATGTATAAACTATATATATATATATCCTTTTTTTCTATTAAATATTATAAATAATAAATTTGTCTATATCTATCTACATGTATATTTCTAAGATACTGATTCTCCCCAAACTTCTCCAGTTTGTTTTCTTTTTCAAATCAGGAGACTCATTCCAATATGAGAGACCGTCGACTCATAATTCCAGGATTTTCTCAACTTGAGTATCCTCCTTAATCCTTAAATACTCCAATTTGGGTGATTGTGATGTTAACTGGAATTGGGGATCTTGGCGGTGTAGATGTGTAAAATACACATATTATAATCTTACAAATATAAATATATGGTAGAATACATCTGTAGTAGAATACACTATTAATTAGTATACAACATTTAGCGAGGGCTGAAGGCCCTCGAGAAACTGACACATGTCAGCCCTCGGGAAAGCCCTCGCATTTTGCCGAGGGTTTAAATTTGCCCTCGTTAAATGGTTCACGACGACCATTTTAAAGAGGGATTATTTCCCTCGTTAAAACCCTTGTTAAACAGTATTCCCTCGTTAAAACTCTCCCTAAAACCCTCTTTAAATTGTCTTTATTTTGTGGTGGATTGCTTTTGGTGTGTGGTTTTTCACTACACCTTTTAGGATCTTGTAAAAGGTTCTTGTGTATCTTACTACTTGTTATAGTGATGTTTTTAACCATGAGGTTTGTATAGTCTGAATTAAGACTATACAAAATTTTGAAATCCTTTGCACTGTGTTTTTATACTTCCGCTGTCATATGTTGTTTATATGTTGCACAACATTTTCAACAACACTCTGAAAATACACTCACACACACTTTCAGTTGGCGCCAGAGCCATAAACTTGATACACTAAGTTAAAAGTCATGTGTTTTTAAAGTGTGTTTTTGTAATGGATTATCCGTTGACTCCTTTAAAACTTCCAATTTTGGATGGATCCAATTATCCCTACTGAAAACCTAAAATGCGTATGTACATTAAGTGTATAGATGAGAGAGCATGACATAGTGTGTTATCTGGTTGGAATCCACCAAAGACAATTGATGATAAAGATGGTGAATCTCAAGTAAAAAGGAGATTGATTGGTCCAATGATGAATGCACATCGGTCAATTTCAATTCTAAAGCCCTTAATGCGATTTGTACTGCTACTGATATTTTTATGTTTAAACTAATATCTAACTGTGTTTCTTCTAAGGATGCATGGGAAATTGTTGGGAGATGAATTTAATAAAGATATGATTTTGATTAGATCCCAAAACCCCTGAGTATGACATGTTTAGGATAATCTTGATAGTTGAGTCAGGATTCAGTTTTTAGAGTATTCAGGATGTTATCTGCAAAATATATAGTCAGTAGATATAGATCAGGTTAGATTCAAGATTTCAAGAACTCAAGAAGTTTCAAGAAACCGGTTTCAAAGATGAAATCGAGTTTCAAGTTTCAAAGATGAAATTGAAGTTTCAAGACTAAAGGAGAAATCGAGAAATCAAGATCAAAGTGAGAAATCGAGATACTAAAGACTCAAAGGAAAAATCGAAATCAAGACTCAAAGGAGAAATCGAGATATCAAGACTCAAAGCAGAAATCGAGATATCAAGACTCAAAGATGAAATCGAGGAATCAAGACTCAAAGATGAAGACTCAAGATATCACCAAGATATATCAGAAGACTCAAGACCTCAAGACTCGTAAGACCTCAAGACTCAAGACTCAAGACAAGATCAAGATCAAGATCAAGAATATCAAGGCACATTAATTATCAAGACTCAAGAATGCATCAATGCTCAAGATAAAACTCAATGTTCTGAGGCACCAAAATATCTATTCAAGGATGCAACATCGAGAAGATCGCGATTCCTTAGAAAAATAGATATTGCCCAAGACATTCAAATGCGGAAAAAGGAACTAAGACAAAGTGTTGTTAAGGTTATATCACTTTCGGAGATTGTAACCAAAAAGAGCCGCTGAAGTTGTCTACCTTTAAGCGGAGAAAAAAAGTCAAAAAAGGAAGGCGAAAGATATACCATATATCGACATCGACAAATGACGTGTCTTTGAAAAAGATGTCGAAGTACTAAGTTCCAGAGACGCAAAAAGTGAAGACCGGCTACATGAAAGGCTATTGCCTAAAACGTGTTAGGAGTCTCAAACCCTAAATATAGCCGTTCTTCACACACCATAAGAGGAAACTCACGAAAATTTATCTCTTCCAACGGGTAGTTTTTCAAGAGTAACCTTGGTGTATGCCTATAAATACTTGTGACCCTCTACATTGTAAGGTTACGGGAAATTTGTAAGCAACTCAAGAGCTCAAACTTATTATTGCAAGTTGAAGCACTCGAAAACCCAAGAATTTCCCAAGTGCTTTAAATCGAAGAGAGCTAATTCCACTAAGCCTAGCTTGATAAGATATATCCAAAGCTTAGTCGAGATATCCTAGCCTTTGCATTGGTCTTTATTGTAAAGGATATCTCATTCTAGTTGGAAACCAACCAAGAAACCCCAAACCCTTTGTAAGGTAGTTTGAGTGTGATTGTTGGTGAGATTGGAGTTGTAAAGAGTTAGTAAACTACATTGAGGTAGTCAGAAAGCTTTAGAGAAGAAGTGAGTAATCTATCTTGGATAGACAGAAAGCTTGTGTGAGTTTTGAGTTAGTAAACTACAGAGGTAGTTAGAAAGCTCAAAATTAGAAAGGTTAGTAAACTACAGAGGTAGTCAGAAAGCCTTAGGAAGTGATTAGTGAATTTCTCTGAAGAGATCAGGGAGAGTGGACGTAGGAGCTTGAGTCTCTGAACCACTATAATTTGTTGTGTTCTTTACTTTCCGTTTTGCTTGATTTATCTGTTGCATTACTGTGTTTTGAAAGCATATTTTCACTGATATTTCAGTTGGAATCAATCTACTGAAAGTTGCATATAATTGAATCACAACCTAATCACTATTCCATTAAAGGAAGGTTTTCAGCAAAAGCTTAAAACGAGTATAAACTAAGGGCCAATCATTTCGTACATCTGAATAGCTAGAACAGATAGTTACCAAACTGAACTTACTCTTCAGAGGGTTCAGTAAGTTAGTTATCTGATCTAAGCAACTCAGGATCTCTGAAAACTTCGAGGACTCGGTTGGGATTATCGAGGTATCTGGAAAAATTTCGGGATCACTTTGTCTCGATGAGACTTTGACTCGAGCAATTTGTGCTTCTCGGGACCAAATCATCGAAGACAACTGACCCAAGTGACCTCGATAAAAAAAAAAAGTTTTAAAATCCTTTGAACACGTGTATTCCCCCATACGTGTAAGACTTCGTTTGCCGGGACCAACAAGTGGTATCAGAGCAGTGGTTCAACTTGACCACCTGCTTTGTTGACCAAAGTTTTATTTGCTAAAATACTTGTGGTCTATCTGAACTGATCTTATTTCATGAACTCTTAAAAGACTCAGATAAAATGTCTTTTAAGAAACTTCCCATGTTCTCAGTAGAGAACTATGATTTATGGAGACTGAGAATGCAGGCTCATCTGTATTCTAAACATGAACGTATGTGGAGAGTGGTCTCTGAAGGGCCATTCCAATTTCTTGTGGTGAAATCAGAGAATGTAAACCGAGAGAAACGATCTCAGAACAGAATTTCCTAAGTTTGATGACCAACTGACTCCTGAGGAGAGGAAGTTAGTCAATCTAGACTATATTGCTAAAGACACACTATACAGTACAATTGATGATGGTGTGATTGGAATGATCTCTCACTGCAATACTGCAAAAGAAATTTGGGATACACTAGCTGTAATGTGCCAAGGCACAAATCATATCAAAGAAAACAAACTTTCAGTTGCAATTGGAAAGTTTGATAGTTTTGAAATGGATGAAGGTGAATCTATAGACAAATTGGAAGTCAGATTCACTAACATTATGAATGATCTAAATGCACTTGGAAAGAAATATCCACAGAGAGAAGTTGCATTGAAAATTCTTAAAGGTCTTTCAAAGAAATGGGATATACATGCCGTGGTGATTGAAAACACCAAAAACATTATTTCAATGCCATATCAACAAGTCTTCTCTGAGCTGAAGGCTTATGAGTTCATAATTGATAAAAAATCTAAAAAGGCTGACAGCAAAGATGATTCATCATCTGGTAAAAATGTGGCCCTCAAAGCCAAAGATAAAACCTGTAAAACTAGAGAGTCTGAGAACTCCCTTGCTAAGAATCAGGATGAGCTTGAGGATAAGCTAGCACTGATGGCAAGGAGGTTTGAAAGACTTAATAGTCGATATGGAAAATACAAAAACTATTACAGGAATCACAGGTACCAGAAGAAACCTGAGGACAAACCAACTGAGAAGAGAAAGGACCTGAAAGCTGAAGGGTCTTCATCCAGAAAGAAGGACTCCAAGTCCAAAGAAGAAAGTGATCAGGATGATGATGCCAACAGATGCTACAATTGCCAAAAGAAAGGTCACTTCCAGTATGTTTGTCCAGATCTGAGTGCTAAGGATAGAAGAGAAAGACAGGCTAAAAGAGACAAGAAGTTCTCTAGCAAAAAGACCATGGTTTCAGAAGAAGAACATTTTGAGGAGGGATCTAGCTCTTCAGATGAAATCTTCTCAGACAGTGAAAGTGATGACATCTGTCTGATGGCTATTGAGGAGGAGGAAAACAAGGGCACTAAGCTGATTGAAGATCACATAGCATTGATGAGTAGAGATGAAAAAGCCCCTGCTGTATGGTATCTTGACAGTGGATGCTCTAGACATATGATAGGATTCAAGAAGATACTCAGTGACTATGTTGAACAAAGAGGCCCTCAGATCACTTTTGGAGATAACTCCAAGGGACAGACTGAAGGATATGGAACTTTGGAAATCGACTCAGTTCATATCCATGGTGTTTCATATGTATCTGGATTGAAGCATAACTTGCTTTCAATAAGCCAATTCTGTGATAAGGGTTTTAATGTTGAGTTCTCTAAGAACTTATGTTATGTGAAAGATGATATCTCACAGAAAATATTACTGACTGGTACTAGAAAAGGAAATGTGTATCTTGCTGATTGGAGTTCAACTCCTAAAGATACATGTTTGGTTGCAAAAAGTTCCACAGATACCAGTTGGTTATGGCATAAAAGAATGAATCACCTGAATTTCAAAACCCTGAATAAACTTGCAAGATTAGCTCTTGTGAGAGGGTTGCCTAATGAAGTGTTCAGTAAGGAACATGTTTGTGATGCGTGCCAAAAAGGAAAACAAGTTAAAGCATCATTTAAAAGCAAAGTAGATGTTTCTACTGAGAGAATACTTCAGTTGTTGCATATGGATCTTTTTGGTCCAATAACACCAGTGAGCACTAATGGCAGGAAATACACACTAGTAGTAGTTGATGACTACTCAAGATATACTTGGGTCATATTCTTACTCAGTAAGAAAGAGACTCAGATAAAGCTGCCTGAATTACTGAAAAAGCTCAGTATTGAGAAAAATCTGAGTGTGGTCAAAATTAGATCTGACAAAGGAACTGAATTTATAAACCATATTATATCTGATTATTGTACAGCAAATGGAATTACTCATGAAACATCAGCTGCAAGGACCCCTCAACAAAATGGTGTTCTTTGAAAAAGAAGGAAGGACTACGAAAGAAGTTCGCAAGGACAATGATAGTTGAAGCCGATATTCTAAAAGATTTTTGAAATTTGAAATTTCATCAACACTGCATGCTATTCACAGAACAGATCCATGCTGACCAAAAGTCAAGGCAAAACACCCTATGAGCTTTGGAATAAAAGGAAGCCTCTTGTTTCTTTCTTTCGTGTGTTTGGTTGCAAGTGTTTCATACACAATAATGGTAAAGATCAGTTGAAAACATTTGATAGTAAAGGCGATGAAGGAATATTCTTAGGATATTCTCAAGTCAAGATAAAAAGCTTTCGAGTTTACAAGCTGTAGGACTCTTATTGTGGAGGAAACACCTCATGTTGTTTTTTGATGAATCTACTTGTGTTAGGAAAAGCGAAACATGATCTTGAAGAACCCGACCAAGAGAATCACCAGATTAAGCCCGAAAAAAGAATGACAAAACATCCATTTGAACACGAAAAGAAGAAGTCGGTCACCATCTATGATTGGAGTGACTAAGACTTCAGATAAAGAAGTTTAGGATGGAACTCAGGATGGTGAGACTCAGGATGAAAAGTCTTCACTGAAGGAGAACCAACGACTCTGGTGAATTAATCTGAGCAGACACCGATTCGGACTTCGGATATGTGATGCCAATGAAGATGTGGTCACGGTGAGGCAAATTCTGAATCTATCAACCAAAGGGGAACAAATGTCTCGACAATGTTCGAATAGAATTTCCACGAGGAAGATGATTCACTTTCTCCTTTTCATTGTTGTTCCGAGTTTATTGAACTAGCCCGAACCTAACATTTCAAATGTTGAGGATACTATTGAAGGGGGAACATCTAGAAGAAGATGGTTAGATAGTCATCCCACAAGTCGATTGTGGGTGATCTAACCGAAGGTGTCAAAACAAGAAGGTTCCATGGTGAAAGTGCATTATTCTAACGCTTCCTATCGGAAAAAAGAGCCTACTTAGATTGATGAAGCTCTACAAGATTCTTTTTGGATTCTTTGCTATGCAAGATGAATTTGAATCAATTCTCAAGGAATGAAGTATGGGAGCTAGTAGTTAGACACTGAAAGGCACAATGTTATTGGAACCAAGTGGGTATTCAAGAATAAAAGAGATGAAAACAACAACATTGTAAGAAACAAAGGCAAAATTTAGTTGCACAAGGTTATTCCCAAGAAGAAGGCTTGGATTATGATGAAACCTTTGCACTGTTGCAAGACTAGAAGCCATCGATTGTTTCTTGGATATCTTTGCCCACATGAAGTTCGATCTATCAAATGGATGTGAAAAGTGCATTTTGAAGCGGTGTGCTTAAAGAAGAGGTTTATGTAGAACAACCTCCCGGTTTTGAACGAGAATGACCAAGTTTCTGTGCTCGGAAAAGCCTTGTATGGTCTTAAGCAAGCACCCAGAGCATGATGATACTCTTTCTCAGTTTCTTAATGACCATGGTTTTGTCAAAGGAAAACTGTTGATAGAACTCTGTTCAGGATAGAAGATGGGGAAGATATCTTACTGGTTCAGAATGTTGATGACATCATTTTTGGATCTCAAACCATCGGTTGTGTGAAAAGTTTTCAACATCGATGAAAGGCAAGTTTGAGATGTCAATGATGGGAGAGATGAATTTCTTTCAAGGTCTTCAAGTGAAACAATCAAAGGAAGGAACCTTCATCAACCAGGCAAAGTACACCAGAGATCTGATTGCAAAATATGGTGTACAGAATTGCAATGCAGTTAGAATTCCTATGAATACTAACTACAAGAAGGATCCTGATTCTGAAGGAAAATCAGTAAGTCATACTGATTATAGAGGAATCATTGGATCATTGCTCTATCTCACGACAAGTAGTAGGATATAACATTTCTTTGTTGGGATATGTGCAAGATACCAAGCTAATCCTAAATTTAGTCACATGGAGGTCGCAAAAAAATCTTGAAGTATCTTAAGGGCACAAATGAATAGAGGATTATGGTATCCAGCTGATGATAACCTTGAATTAACTGGTTACTCAGATGCTGATTATGGAGGTTGTAGAATTGACAAGAAGTCCACTACAGGAACTTGTCAATTTCTTGGAAGTAAGTGATATCTTGGTTTTCGAAGAAAGCGGACCTCGATGTAAACCAAGATTATGGGTGAATACATGGTCTGCGGGGAAGTCGCAGCGTACTTCGATTCTTTGCGCTCGGACAACAATTAAGGGATTATAAAGTTGTAGCGATGAAGTACCAATATTTTGTGACAATAATAGTGCCATTGCTATTTCACAAAATCCGATTATTACACACGAGATGCAAGCATGTGGATATCGAGACATCACTTCATCGAGATCATGTTGAGAAAAAGGACATCGGGATGGAGAAAATTCATACCGATAAGCGAGAGTTGATATCTTGACTAAACCTTTCATTTGAATCAAGATTTCGGGAACTATCGATTGAATTAGGGATGTTGGATCGGTGTATAGAGTAAAATCGAAAAATTGAAGGTTTTCGGATGCATGAAGTTTTCTCGAGTTTACGAGAAACTCGAGGATAAAATGGAGATCTTGAATCGAGTCTCGTGAAACTCAGAGTTCTTCAAGGTCAAGATTTCGAGCTTATCTTGAACCCATTCAATTTTCGGTATCATCTTGTCATTTTATCAAGGTCAATACTCAGTAAGACTGATAGAGAGAAATTAGTCTGAAGAAGTAATAATGACTACTCGATTCATTTATTGCTTAAGTAAAACTCAGTAATCATTTGCAATAAATACAAAACACCTGAAGAATGTTTTTGGGCGGGATCTTTGAAATTCCTAAGAAGGTCAACAGTCGTTAAATGCTATGTTACTTTTAATAACCAATAAGGTTAAAATGGCGGCTTACTTTTCGGAGGATCGACCTTTCGCATACCCGATTTATCGTGGATTAATCTTAACCGTTGTTTTTCACCAAACCGATACGATTCCCCACGATCTCACGATATATATTCCTTTGAAAGCCATTCAAGCCAAATTTTATTAAATCCTTCACTCCCAAAACCCTCAGCAAAATCCCTTTACCCAGAAAAGCTTCATCGCTCCAAACCTTAAATCTTCAAATCTCAAAATGGCTCCTACCATATTCGAAAGATTGGCCGAAACAAATAAACCATGGTATGAGTACGTAGTTTCTCTGGAGAGTACTTCCAATGCCAAGCACGAAGAAGAGGCGCTCCACTTGATTCGGTTGGCAAAATTGACGAACCTCGTCGCGAACCGACCGGAGGCGGAGTATACTCACGAGGTAATAGAGTTTGTCGCTAATTTGGAAATAGATGAGGATGAGTGTATTGAGTCCAAGATTTCTGTTTCGCATCTTGAACAATCAATGAAGTATGTGGATTTTGTTCGAGAGCTTTATATTGTCCCTAAGCATTTAAACGACATTTTTGAGTTGTGCGATAGGGGAGATGATCCCTCATTGTATATGTTGGGACGGGAGCAAGAGTATCTTGATGGGATTACTGAGAATCCTGTTAAGTTTGAAGCAACTCTGCATAAGCGGCATCTAAAGCCGAAATACAGAGTGTTGATGGATATTGTGGGAAAGTGCATCATGAGTCGATCTGGAAGCTTTGAGCAGATCAACACTCCCAAACTCCGACTGATGGCGGCGATTGAGGACTCACCCACCAAGGAGTTCAACTGGTTGAAGTATCTGATCAAGGTGGTGAGTGAGCAAGCCAAGGTCATAAAAAGGGAGGATGGGGTAATATCGATCAAAGGCAGGATCCTCCATGCTACCAAAATAGCTTTTATTTTGGAAATGTGCCAAGTGGAGGAGGATATCTTTTCCAACTCTACTCCATTCCCTAAGTCCAAAGTAATGTTCAAGCCCATTGCTGCAAAGAGGACTATCAAGGGGAAGAAAGAGAAAAAGGTGGAATCACCAGTTGCGGCTGCTGCTGAAGAAAGCCAACAAACCAGGGGGAAGGTTTTGTTGGATGCCAAGATGGAGCAGGGTGAGAAATTGAAGAAGCAAAAGACCCTTACTCCAAAGCGCAAAAGAATGGTGGTTCTCACTGATGAAGATGAGGAAAGTGAGAGTGAGGAGATTCAGCCTGAGAGCCAAACTACTCAGAAATCGCCTTTACTTGTATTGGCTCAGGCTATCTCAAAGGCACAGGATCAAACTGAGGAGCAAGTCTTCTCTGAGGTTCTTGAGACGTCGCTTAGTTCTGATAAGTTCTCTCAAGAAATCTTCCAAGGACCTCAGACCTCAGAGCAAGTACAGATTCCTGCTGAGGAAGCACTTGCTCAGACCTCAGAAAATGTTCAGATTCCCTCTGAGGAAGTGCCCACTCAAGTCTCAGAGCAAACTGAAATTCCCCGAGGAGGCGCCACTCGGACCTTTAACCAAGTCGATTCAGACCGAGGAGCCATGCTCGCCCAAACCTCGAGTTTTTGAGCCTCGGGGAGCCGATGAATTTTTGATGAGCTCCTGAATGAGCTGTTAGTCGATCTTTCAAAGAGACTTTCCAATCTGAACACGAGCCGGATGCTCAAGAAAGGTGAAGTGAAGAGACCGAATGGCGAAGCAAAGGGGAACGGTTCATCCTTGGCCGCTACCCGAGCTTAGCTCATTCCACGATCTCAAGACATCTTCTTTAGATTGAGGTCAAGCAGTCTACATCCTCAACCGGACTCTTAGGAGATGCTCAACATTGCTTCATTCAGAGGCCCGAAGATCGGTGGAACGAGGAGACAACTTTTTCTTTGAATCCTCGGGGTTGAAAAACCAAGCTCGGGATGAAAATCTCGGACTTTGATGAGCTTGTGAAGAGGAAGGTTGCTGAGAGGAAAGTTGCTGAAGTTGGTGCCCCGAGCTCCAAAGACAAATCTCAGGATGGGGACCAACAAGGGGATGATGAGAGTCAATCTCAGAAGGAGAAAGACTCAATCGATCTTGATCAAAACAGCATTGTCCGAACATCCTCAGACTGAAGTTAGCCTTCAGGTAACTTTTGGCACTATTAATAATTATGCCAGGATTATTGAAGTTCCTACCTTTAAATCTGTAATGTCTGATATGCAGACTGAGGCTCAGGTGGACACCCAAGCTCAGGGTGAATCAGATTCGATCGAGTCCCAAGCCCCGATTCGAGACTAAAGCTCAAGTTCAGACTGAGACTCAGGATGAACAGCCAACTCAGGAGGCACAACAGATCCGATATGCTCCTGAGATTGACCTCACCCCTGTGACGGAAAAGCTGGAGAAGGTTGAGCCAATCCTGAACAAAACTGCTCAGATGGAGGAGGTTTTGGCCAACCAAACTAAGAAGATTGACAGCTTGAGTTCTTCTTCGGGCGGGTGCTACCGGGATACTCGTGAGACAAGTCGACCTCCATGGAAGGAAAGTTAGAAGAGAAGATGGAGGGGGTCAAGGCTGAGCTTAATGCAGAGCTGAAGCAGAAGCATCAGGAGCAGACTCAAATTCTAGAAGCAAAGTTGGTAGAGAAGAATGAGATCTTTGGTGAAGAATCTTTATTGAGGAAATGAGCTCAATGCTCATGGCCAAGATGATGAGATATGTTCAAGGAAGCTCTCTAGCCAATTTGCTCATTTGTGCGAAGAAATTCTCTGGGCGAAGAACCACCTCGGAAGGCTCGAGGAGGAGCAAGATCGGATGGCGGGGGAGGTGCGGAGCGTCAAAAAGAACAATACCATATGGACACAACACTCTCCGGGCTTCGCCGCGAGTATGGTTCAAGAAGGGGAAAGACACGAGCCGATCTCATGAATTTATTGGAACATACTCTGAAAGGCAAGGTTGTTAAGGATGCTGAAAAGAAGACCATTGCCGAAGCCATGAAGGAGATAGAGGCCACTAAGAAGCTAAAGTTCAAGAAGGTGGAGAAGTTTAATCTACACTCGTGTTTCAGAGGAAACAATGCAAGAAGTTGCAATAGAGAAACTGAGTGGTAGAGGAAGAATTGGTACAAACCTAGCTGGTGTTGAATTGCCCATCAAGAGAAAGGCTATGACGATGGAAGAGTCTGAGGGCAAAAGAGCAAAGGCTTCTAAGCTAGTTCAGAGAAAATTGATGCTAGATATTGAAGAATCTGAGCTTGAGCCAAAGAAGAAGGTCTTCAATACCAGAGGCGCTCTGAAAACACTCCAAATTGAACAAGCAAAAAAATCGTTTATACATTTTACGGTGTACCAAGTGATCGAAAAGAAGGTAGAAGAAGTTTAAAAAAGAAGGAGTGGGTTCAAAAAAGTTCGAAAGCAAGAGGAGAGGAACACAAAAGCGAAATGGCGCGATGTTGACAAATGGATGCCGGTCGGCTCAACGATGCATGGGAAGAAATTAAGAGAACTTTTGGTTCTATTATGATGTGCTCGAGAGAATGGAGGGAGAGCTCAGATCCCAATGAGGCTTTCATCGACTATCTCGACCTTCTATCCTAAATATCTTCAATTTGGATAAATCTTGCGAGATGAAGGAAAGGTGCAGATAACCGCCCCTGGTCCATACGTGTACCCTCCTCCCAGGCTGGAGAATGGCTGTGTAAATGAGAAAGCCATTGCTCAAGAAATATCTCAGTACGCCATTCAGTTGGGTCTGACAGGGAACAATCCTGATATCATTAAAGAAAGAGATGCGCTGAAAAGAAGATATTACGGAATGTTCAACCTTGAAGTCCCTGCTGATGAGGTGGAAGAAGATCAGAACTGAAGAGTCGAGCCGAAGAACAGAAGAAGACTAAAGAATGATGACTCCGAAGATTTATTGATAAGATTCTTTTTGATTTTGTTAGATAAGATTCATTGTAAACTTGTAACAGTCTATCTATCATCAATGAAACCTTATCATTTATGCTCAAAAGATAATATCTCATTATCTTATTTACATATCTTTAATTTTGATATGCCTGAATGATTGTCTCTGAATTAATTGTTGGGAAATTAAGTATTTGGTGATGAATCCTTTGAGAGATTCTTTACTGAAGAAATTGTTGGGAGATTAATTGTTGGGAGACTTATTATGTATGGAAATTGTTGGGAGATAAAACCAATCTTGTAACAGGATAAACTGAAAACTGAGTATAGGTTAAGTATATTTGTAACAAGATGGTTTTTGGCATCATCAAAAAGGGGGAAATTGTTGGGAGATGAATTTAATAAAGATATGATTTTGATTAGATCCCAAACCCCCCGAGTATGACATGTTCGGGATAATCTTGATAGTCGAGTCAGATTCGCTTTTTAGAGTATTCGTGATGTTATCTCGCAAAAATGTATAGTCAAGCAGATATATATCAAGTTAGGATCTCAAGATTTCAAGAACTCAAGAAAGTTTCAAGAAACCGGTTTCAAAGATGAAATCAAGTTTCGGTTTCAAAAGATGAAATGGAAGTTTCAAGACTCAAAGGAGAAATCGAGAAATCAAGACTCATGGAGAAACCGAGATATCAAGACTAAAGGAGAAATCGAGAAATCAAGACTCGCAGAAATCGAGATATCAAGACTCAAGATGAAACCGAGGAAATCAAGACTCAAAGATGAAGATCAAAGATATCACCAAGATATCTCAGAAGACTCGTAAAAACCTCAAGACTCGAAGACCCAAGACTCGAAGACCTCAAGACTCAAGACTCAAGATGTAAGATCAAGATCAAGATCAAGAATATCAAGGCACAAAGAATTATCAAGACTTAGTAATGCATCTGAATGCTCAAGATAAACTGAATATTCCGAGGCAATTTGAAAATATCTATCCGAAGGATGCAAATCTTCGAGAAGATCGCGATTCTTAGAAAAATAGATATTGCCCAAGACATTCAAATGCAGACAAAAGGAACTAAGACAAAGTGTTGTTAAGGTTATATCACTCAGAGATTGTAACCAAAAAGAGCCGTTGAGTTATCTACCTTTAACTGGAGACAAAAGTCAAAAAGAGGAAGGCAAAGATCGCACCAACCGACATCGACAAATGGCTGTGTCATTGAAAAAAGATGTCGGAAGTACTAAGTTCCAGATCAAAAAAAAAGGAAGACGGCTACATGAAAGGCTATTGCCTAAAACGTGTTAGGGAGTCTCAAACCCTAAATATAGCCGTTCTTCACACACCATAAGAGGAAACTCACAAATCTATCTCTTCCAACAGATATTTTTTCAAGAGTAACCTTGGTGTATGCCTATAAATACTTGTGACCCTGTACATTGTAAGGTTACGGGAAATTTGTAAGCAACTCAAGAGCTCAAACTTATTATTGCAAGTTGAAGCACTCGAAAACCCAAGAATTTCCCAAGTGCTTTAAATCGAAGAGAGCTCATTCCACTAAGCCTAGCTTGATAAGATATATCCAAAGCTTAGTCGAGATATCCTAGCCTTTGCATTGGTCTTTATTGTAAAGGATATCTCATTCTAGTTGGAAACCAACCAAGAAACCCCAAACCCTTTGTAAGGTAGTTTGAGTGTGATTGTTGGTGAGATTGGAGTTGTAAAGAGTTAGTAAACTACATTGAGGTAGTCAGAAAGCTCTAGAGAAGAAGTGAGTAATCTATCTTGGATAGACAGAAAGCTTGTGTGAGTTTTGAGTTAGTAAACTACAGAGGTAGTCAGAAAGCTCAAAATTAGAAAGGTTAGTAAACTACAGTGGTAGTCAGAAAGCCTTAGGAAGTGATTAGTGAATTTCAATGAAGAGATCAGGGAGAGTGGACGTAGGAGCTTGAGTCTCTGAACCACTATAATTTGTTGTGTTCTTTGCTTTCTGTTTTGCTTGATTTATCTGTTGCATTACTGTGTTTTGAAAGCATATTTTCACTGATATTTCAGTTGGAATCAATCCACTGAAAGTTGCATATAATTGAATCACAACCTAAACACTATTCCATTAAAGGAAGGTTTTCAGCAAAAGCTTAAAACGAGTATAAACTAGGGGCCAACCATTCCGCACATCTGAGTAGCTAGAACAGATAGTTACCAAACTGAACTTACTCTTACGAGGGTTGAAGAAGTTAGTTATCGATCCAAGCAACTCGGGATCTCTGAAAAACTTCAGGACTCGGTTGGGATTATCTCGAGGTATCGAAAGCGGCATTTCGGGATCATTTGTCTCGATGAGACTTTGACTCGAGAGCGATTTGTGCTTCTCAGGACCAAATCATCAGGACAACCTGACCCAAGCTGACCTCAGTAAAAGAAAAAGTTTTAAAATCACTGAACACGTGTATTCCCCCCCATACACGTGTAAGACGCGTTTACTCCGGGACCAACAAAAATATTGCAGGAACATTGCGAAGGATCAGAAAGTGTTTGAAGGACTAGACTTCGAATGTTGGGAACCAAGTTTGAGAACTTGAGAATGAAAGATGATGAAACCATTTCATCATACAATGAAAGGATAAGTGAGATTGCTAATGAGTCACACTGACTTGGTGATCCAATTTTCAACACTCGGTTAGTCAATAAGATACTTAGAACTGTTCCTAAACGATTTGATGCTAAAATATGTGCAATGGAAGAGGCTAAGAACACTGATTTATTGAGCCAAAATGAGTTGATCAGTATTTTGAAAACTTATGAGATTAACTCAAATATGTTAGATGACGATAAACATGAGAAATATAAAGACAAGAAAGTACTTGCTTTTAGAGGTGAAACTTCTGATAATGTTGGTAAACATCCTTATGTTACTGAAGTTGATTCTGATGATGATGTTTCTGATTTATGTGATGAAATTTTTTCTGAACAATTTGCTCTTATCACTAAGCAATTCAAATCTTTTCTAAAAGGAAAGTTCAGAAAATTAAATGGTAATTTTCAACCAAGAGATATGAATAATCAGAATACATCTCCCTCTGATAAAAAGCTTGTTCCAAGTCAATCTTCCAGTTTCAATCAAACTAGACAATTTATTAAGGATAACAAGTTTAAATATGATCCTGAGTACAGGAAAAAGTTTAAAGTGATGCATGTTCTGGATATGGTCATTATGCTAATGAATGTGCTAATATTATGCTTAGGAAAAAGATGAACTTTAATGCTACCTTAAGTGATGATTCTGATGATGAAACTGATGCTGGTAAATGTGAACTAAGTGCTATGTCTGCTAGAATAGTTTATGATGATACTTTTGATGATGATCTCGATGATTATTGGTCTGAAACAGATTCAGATGTTAACACAACATCTGAAACAACATTCAGTAAATATGATTCTAGGATTAACTGTTTTGCTGGAACTATTCTGAATGCTGAAACTTCAAATTCTGCTGAATGTAACTCTGAATATCTGAAGTTTAAAACTGAATTAGAAATTCAAAAACAGGTGTTGAGTTCCTTATCTTTAGAAAATTCAGATTTGAAAGAGAATCTTTTGAAACTTGAAGTTCTCTTAACTAGAAAAGATATGGGAATTTCTTCTTTGAAAAATGAACTTAAGTGTACTACTCTAAGTTTTAAAAAGTTTTCTGCAAGTACTGCTGAGTTGAATGATGCTTTAATGATTGGAAGATCAAGCAATGCTGGTCTTGGTTTTGAGAAAACTACTGAAGATACTCCAATCTCCAGTAAACCTATTTCTTTTTTGAAAGAAGGAACTTGCTTGACAAAACCTTTGAATCTTAAACAAATGAAATCTGCTGGATTATTTGAAGAGTATGTCTGTTTTTACTGTGCTGGAGTAGGTCACATTCGTCCATACTGTTCTAATTTAAGAAAAGATTTAAAAGCTGGAATTATTTTGCCTGACAAAATTGAACACTTTATAAAACAGGTTAACAACACTAAAAAGTGGATTCATAAGAACATGTTATGTAATGTTGTGTATACTTCTTTGAAAGAATGTGTTCCTAGATCCTGGTACTTTGATAGTGGTTGTTCTAGACACATGACTGGTCAAGTTAATCATTTGTCTAATTATACATCTTGTGATGGTGGTCATGTTACCTATGGTACTGGTTCAAAAGGTAAAGTTGTTGGTAAAGGAACCTTGAATGTTCCTGGATTTCCAAAGTTGACAAATGTGTTACATGTAAAAGGTTTACTTGCTAATCTGATTAGTATTAGTTAGTTATGTGATGATGATTTACATGTGAAATTTGACAAAAAATCATGTTATGTACTTGACAAAAATGATGAATGCTTAATGACTGGTGAAGATCTGCTGAAAATTGTTATTTGATTGGTTCAAACCATACTTGTAAAAGTGTTAAAGCAGATGACATTATTCAATATCATCAAAAACTTGGTCATGCTAATTACAGAAGTATTCAGAAATTGCATAGACTAGGTGCTAGTGTTGGTTTACCTGATCTTAACTTTGAAAAAGGAAAATTTTGTGGACCATGCCAGAAAGGTAAGCAAGTAAGGACAACACATCAAATGTTGTCAGCATGTACAACAAACAGATGTTGTGAGTTGATTCATATGGATCTAATGGGTCCTATGGAAAGAGAAAGTTTAGGTGGAAAGAGGTATTCCTATGTTCTTGTAGATGATTTTTCTAGATATACTTGGGTTGTTTTTCTAAAGGAAAAATCAGATACCTTTTCTGAGTTCAAAATTCTTTACAATAGGTTTAAAACTATTTTATGTTTAAAGATCAGTAGGATAAGATCTGATCATGGAAGAGAATTTGAAATCAGTTCTTTTACTGATTTTTGTGAAGAGAAAGGTATTTTGCAAGAGTTTTCTTCACCTAAAACACCTCAACAAAATGGGATTGCTGAAAGAAAGGATAAAACTTTGCAAGAAATGACAAGAGTTATGCTAACCTCAAAAAGTCTGTCTAAGAAATTCTGGGCAGAAGCTTTAAACACTGCTTGTCACATTGTGAATAGAGTCTATATTTGTTCTGGTAGTAATTGTACTCCTTATGAGTTTTTGAATAACAAGAAACCAAATTTGAAATACTTTCATGTGTTTGGTTGTGTTGTTACATTTTGAATGATAGAGATCAGTTGCACAAGTTTGATTCAAAGAGTGATAAATGATTCTTCTTAGGATATTCTAAGAATAGAAAGACTTATAGAATCTATAACTTGAGAACTGATACAATGCAAGAATATGTTAATGTGGTATTTGATGAACTTGCAAGTCTTGCAGGTAAAAGTGCTGAAGATAATGTATCAGATTTGATAGAAGTATCTAAAGATATTGATGACACTGAAGATAGTAAGGATGTTGATCAGAATGTTCCTTCAACATCTGATACAACATTATCCAAAAGTTCAAAACTGAAAATCTATCACAAGATTCACAATATCCAAAACATTTGGTTCCCTCAACAAAGATAATGAAAAGTCATCCATCAGATCAGATCATTGGAGAAGATACCACTGGTGTACAAACTAGAAAAAGAATGGGTATTCACATCAATAACTTTGTAAGATCAGTTTGCATGTCATCCATATGCAATCAAATAACTTTTGAGTGTTATCATTCTACAATTGAGCCTAAGACTGTGAAAGAAGCTCTTAATGATGAAAATTGGATAAATGCTATGCATGAAGAGCTTAATCAGTTTAAAAGAAATGATGTTTGAACACTTGTACCTAGACCTAATTCTGATATTAATGTCATAGGAACAAATTGAATTTTCAAAAATAAAACTGATGAATCTGGTAATATTGTAAGAAATAAGGCTAGATTGGTTGCTCAAGGTTATACTCAGATTGAAGGAATAGGCTTTGATGAAACATTTGTTCCTGTTGCTAGAATATAATCTATTAGATTACTTCTTGCTATTGCATGTTTCATTAACATTAACTTGCATCAAATGGATGTTAAAGCTGCATTCTTGAATGAAATTTTGACTGATGAAGCTTATGTTGAACAACCTCAAGGTTTTGAGATTATTGAATTTCCTGATCATGTTTACAAGTTAAAGAAAGCTTTGTATGGTCTTAAACAAGTACCTAGAGCTTGGTATGGTAGACTTACTGATTTCTTACTTGAATTTGGATTTTTGAGAGGTGAAGCTGACAGAACCTTGTTCATTAAAAATTCTAAGAATGATATCATGGTTGCTCAAATATATGTTGATGTTATTGTATTTGGTTCAACTTGTAATGATATGCTAGATAGTTTTGTTACATAAATGAACTGTACTTTTGAAATGTCCATGGTTGGAGAACTGAGTTTCTTTTTAGGTCTTCAAACCAAACAAATGAAAGATGGTATTTTCTTTTCTCAAAATAATATGCTAAGAATTTGGTGAAAAGATTTGGTCTTGAAAGTGCTAAAACTATGAAAACCCCTATGGGTTCAACTCAAAAGTTGAGTAAAGACTTGATTGGAAAAGATGTTGATCCTACTTTGTATAGATCAATGATTGTTAGTCTTTTGTACTTAACTTCTAGTAGGCCTGATATTATGTATAATGTCTGTCTTTGTGCTAAATATCAAGCTAATCCTAAGGAATCACATCTTAATTATGTAAAAAGAATTACAAGATATGTAGTTGGAACATGTGATATAGGTATTTGGTACTCAAAGGATACTAATTGCCCTTTAATTGGCTATAGTGATGCAGATTGGGCAGGTGATTGTGATGATAGAAAAAGTACTAGTGGATGATGTTTCTACATGGGAAACAACATTATCTCCTGGCATAACAAGAAACATAATTGTGTTTCACAATCAACAGTTGAGTCTGAATATGTTGCTGCTGGAAGTTGCTGCACTCAACTCATATGGCTTAAAAAGATGTTTGATGATTATGAGTTGAAAGTGGTATTTTGACTATATATTGTGATAATACTAGTGCTATCAATATTTCCAAGAATTCTGTGCAACATTCTTTGACTAAGCATATAAGTATAAGACATCACTTTATAAGAGATCTTGTAGAGAAAAAAGTTGTGAAGTTAGAGTACATTTCTACTGAAAGACAACTTGCTGATATTTTCACAAAAGCCCTTGATAATAAGAGGTTTTCTTCCCTTAGGAAATCTCTTGGTCTTTGTTATATCTGAAAATAAACACTAGATGTTGTGACAAATGTTTCCAACATTTGAAGCAACATTATGGTTTCGATAATGAGTTTGTCTATTGAATTTACTTATTTTGAACTTTAAATGATAGTGTTTTGATCTTATTGTTTGAATCATGGTTTAGATACAGAGTCCTGGGCATATATCTCTTAAATGCATTAAAAATAAAGCACAACTTAAATGTGCAATCACTGAGTAACTATGGGACGTGGAGCTCGCTACTACGATGAACTATTTTCAAAAGGTGATTAAATATACATCCATGTTTGTTCACAATCCATTGAGTAATTATGGGGCACGGAGCTCGCTACTACGATGTTCTCTCTTGAAAAGGTGGATCAATGTGAACATGTGTTTAAAGAAAAAAATTATGGGGCACGGAGCTCGCTACTACGATGTTCTCTCTTGAAAAGGTGGATCAATGTGAACATGTGTTTAAAGAAAAAAATTTAAAATATGCAACACTGGATGATGAATTTCATGCAAAATGAAATGTTGAGATATTTGTGTGCCGACATTTTGTGAAACATTAAGTGATTCGAACTTTATCTATCATACATGATTTGTTTAAATTTCTCTCTAAGTCGATTATGTGGATTAAATGAGTTGTTTGAACTTAATTTGTGTCTATTTAATTTTGGATATGGTTTCCTGGTTTTAAAAATATTTTTGGCGGCTTTCTTACACATCACACGATCACAACTTGCTACATAGTGGGTGGTTACTTTATTCCACTCCTTGTCGATTTTTGTGGGTTTGTGTAATAACCTCCTTGCTTTGATTTCTACTTAAGATTGATTTTTCTATGTTGTTTTCATACCAGAAGCTGAAAAGATTGTTGTTGCACATAAGAATCGAGGTTTGTTTGATTTACACTTGTTTTATTTCGATTATTTCAGTCTTGTTCCTTTATTTTCCTCTTATATTTCATATAGCATTATTTTAATCCTGGTGTATTATTTGATTGGACATTCAGGTGGTGAGATGACTGATAAATAAAACCCTTCAATTTTTTTTATTATTCACACTCACACGCATACCCTCCTCACTCACACCCTTCGTCAAATCCTTCTTCACCGGTGATTTCAAACCCGCTCGAACTACTTGCAGAAATGGCCGCACAAAACCCATATTATGATTCCACAGATGTTGGTGGATCATCATCTTCATCCCTTCCTAAACCTCCCACACTTCATATCCCTGATACTGCTCCAAAATCCTTTGTTGATCTTCTTGTAAAACAAGTCGTAGAACAAAACACGATTATTTTACCCGATATCTATTTTGGTTACAAACTGATCAATGTGTCTGATTATGTTGATCTCTCAGCTAGACCTTTGGCTACTGAACCCGCTCTAGAAATTCCAACAGAAACCCCTATTTTTGACACTCAAAACCCTACTGACAACCCTACGGCCGATGTTGAGATGGAAACGACCGATTCCTATGATTCAGATGGAATGGGGGAGAAGCTTCAGAACATCAGACTGCACACTAAGCAGTTAGCCCCCAAAAGAGGTCGTGGTAGATGGGGAAAGAGAAGGATGTCTCAGAGGAACCTTGGTAAAAAGGTGGACTATACTGGCAAGCGTCCAAAAAGGACAGATGGTGGTTCTGATGATCCCATTCAGGTGGAGGATTCAGATGAAGAGATGGAGATTTCTGAAGTCCCTGTTGCTGAACCGAAGGACTCTGATGATGATTTGACAATGGAAGAGCTGATGGCCAAGAACGAAAGGAGAATCAAAAGGAGAAATGAGCCTCCTGTGAATGCTGCTGCAGATGTTGCTGAAACATCTGAGGATTCATAGAAAGAAAATGATCCTCAAAGTGAGGATTCAGAGGAAAAAAATGATCCTCAAGCAGAGGATTCAGAGGAAGAAGAGGATCCTGAGAAAGAAGATGATCTTGAAGCAGAGGAGTGTTCGGAAATAGGGTGTCCGGATCTATTCGAGGTGCAATTTAAATACAAATTTAAATTATTTAATTATCACTAGCATGAATTAATCCTATATTAATTCAATAACAATTAAATATCAACAACATATCATGCATATAATAAAGCCACACAAATCCTACACATGCGGATTTCTAGGATTACGTAAGGCGTACCTTTTTGGCGAATCAAACAGAGACAGATGAGCAACAGTTCAATGAACACACCCAAAGTCCTTCTTTAGTATTCCCACGGTCCTTGTTCAACACTCCGGTGGTAGGAAGCTCGGAACAATTAACAAAAGGGAAAAAGAAAAATATTTGTCACCACCTTTGTGGATTTCTAATTTTTCCAACACATGGAATTGTGTTGGGGATGAAAAATTCATCCCCTATTTATACAGACCATTGTGGGGGGGGGGGTGGATTTTATGACTAATTAGGGTTATGAAATTTCTTTGTATCTTCACAAGATAAAATCTGGAATATATCTTGTATATTCTATTTCCATAATAATCACAAAATATCTTTTATTCCCCAATAAATTTTTGAAAATTTCATTAATTAAAAGGGAAAAAAGAATCTTTGACTTTTCTTAAATTTATAGGATAAACTTGTATCTCAAGAATATTTATTCCATAAAATCTTTTCTCTCTCTCTTCTTAATATTTTCGAAATTATTGGAAAAATAAGGCAACAATATTTCTTTTATTTTAAGCACATTTTTCAGTTATTAGACTTTATCTTTGGGCTACTAAAGGGGCCTTTAGGAGAATTAAGATTTAATGGACTTTGAATATTCAATATTGAGCCACAATATTATTCAAGCCCATAAATATTAATTAATCCCACTACATAATTAATATTGCACTATCCATCTTAACCCATATTATTGTAATATGGCTCCCGGTTATTATTTCCCGTGTTTAATATTATCTTAGTCCATTAATTAATTCAAGGCACTGGAAAACTTTATATTAATTAATATCTTTTATCCTTGGTTTAAGAATGACTCAACATTATTATCCATACAGGATATTAATTCCACTTGCAAGATTTGGTATGATAAATCTTCTGAGCCTCCCAAGGGGACAAATCACGCAAGATGTACTTGCACATGATTCTCCGTATTAAATCTTAGCAATCGTCGTGTAACTAATAATATTGCCCAAGATATAAAGTATCGAGTCACAATGACTCTCTACCCAACATAAGTCAAAGCAATAGTTATTGATTTCACACGATCCTATTTAAGGAATGGAGATTAAGAAATAACGAACCACTGAGGTCTAATTCTTCCATGTTCAGTACTAAAGAATTTATCCTCGTTGTAGGTCCTATTCAGCGCATCATCATGCACTAGTGTAATCTCTTGGTCAAGACAAGTCAATCTGAGGCTTACACGTTAACCTTTCACGATGGATTGTTCATTTCCATCTAGGTTGTGAATTTTGTACTTAGTTACAAGGATTTGTTAATGTGATCTTCTGTGATCTGGTATCACCATATTAACTACAATGTAACACGTACTGTTTAATGAACAAGTATGTAGTAAATATATATAACATTCAATCATATTTAATGCAACAGTGATAAATAATTTATTTCAGTAAATAAATAAGAAATTCAGTTTGGTTATATATAAAGTAAAAAACATACTTTACAGTATAACCCAACAAGGAGCCTGTACAAGCTAATGATGAAACTGCTCCTGGATCATTCATATGATTCTGATGAGGTACTCATGTTTGATTCTGATCCTGATGATAAAGTTGAGCATGATAGAAAGTCTGCTGTTGTTAAAACCATGCTTAAGAGATTTATAGTTGATGAAAGGATCATAAAAATATCTGAATTTGAAGCAAACAATTTGATAGGATTCCTAGACAGTAGATCTATGTTGCATGCTCTTCAATATGCTAAGCCTTATTATATCACTTGGGTTGCTGAGTTTTATGCCAATTTGAAGAAAAGTTGTGGAAATAGGCAGTCTTCAAATTATGGAAAGGTGAGATTCATATACAATGTTGTCACCATTACCCCTAGGCTTATAAACATCTTCCTGAAAACAAGACAGATGGAGGATGATACTAGTGAATTGGAAATTGGGGAAGTAGTGTCTGTCATTACTGGTGGTAAGTATTCTGAATGGATTTTGCAATATTTTGCTGCTAAACTGACTTCTCTATACTATGTGATGCATAAGCTGCTGGTTTCTAACTGGCTTCCTTCCAAGAACTCCACTGTGCTGACAAAGGAACAGGCATTCCTGTTGTACAAGATTGTGCATCTGAACAAGTTCAAATATGGGACAGATCATATTTGACAATATGGTGTCTTATGCAGGTAAACATGTTGATGGTGATATCTGCCCATATCCAAGCTTGATTTATCAATTCTTAGATAGATTGGAGTTTGAGAGACCCAGAGGTGAGAGGATAAGTGGTTATGTTCCAAGTTTTGGAATATCTCATGTCTTGAAGGCTAGAAATCGAACAATTGATCTTCCCTTGGCAGAACCTGAAGAGCAAACATAAAATGTTGTCCATTCTGTTGGCAACATTCCCTACACAGTCACCAGAAAAGATGGTATCCATACTGACATTTTTTCAAATTCTTTCATTACTGATCAAATTAAATCCATCCAGCAGAATATAGATGCTCTGGTTAAACAACAGACCTTCTGGAGAAGCCTACTTTCTACTCCAACAGGGGGATGATCACCTGATGATGGTCCCGATGATGGTGGTGATGATGGAGTTGGTCCATCTGGCCATGCAGGTGAGAATGATGATCAACCAGATGCTGTTGATAATGTTGAAGATGATACTAATGATGTTGATGGTGTTGCTGCACATGATGATCAGAATGCCACTGATGACAGAGAGGTTGATGAGGCTGTTCAAGATGTTGTTGATGATGTTGTAAAGGAAGTTGTGGAGGAAGCACTTAATGTTGATGATGCTGAACAGATGGTGCAGACTGGACCAGTTGAAGATGTAGCTGCTGATGATGATATCTCTAATGACACTGATGATGAGCTGAAAAAGACTCCTAATAGGGAGAGTATGTCTCCAGAGAGTATTCCTATCATTGATCAGCTATATGGTGCTGATAACTGGTGAACAGATTAAAGATAGGGGGAGTTTCTGAAGTATGGGGGAGCAAGTGCAGACTATGGAGATGCAACCATTCTAATGGCCCAGTTATTCCCTTTATTTCACTATAGAAATTCTTTCCTGTGTTGTAATCTTTTATTTACTGCTCTTTACTTTAAAAACTCTGTTAATGGACAACTAGATGATAGGTTTATGTTTCTGTCATTTACTTTATGTTGGTTGGATACTTTGGCCTAAGTACACTGCTGATGTACTTAGTGTTTGTGGTTGTCTGTTCGTTTTTTAAATTATGATTTGGTTGAATAGTAGTTGTTCTCTGAATGGCTATTATTTGTTTCTTTCCTGACACAAGTTCGGATGTTATTTTTAACATCAGGTGTGTTGTAGTAGAAAGATCAAATTGGGGGAGTTTGTTGATGTTGCACGGATGTTGTTCCATATGTTAGACAACATTCTGCACAACATCATAAATTTGCCCTTTCTCCTAACACTGACTCTGTTTTAACAGATGTGTTTTTATATATTTCCTACATTGCAGGTTGAAGACAAATTCGGTTATTGTCAGGCGGTTGCATTGTGGTGGAGTGAGAATAGAAAGATCATGGGTGGTTAAACCAAGATCATGGAGATAGTGGAGGAGATGTTCAAGGCTATCCATGCCTAGTGGATAGGACAATGCAGTTGATCTTCAAGTCTATAAATACCCTGCATTGGTCGACATTCAAGTTTGAAAAAGTAAAATACCATTTGTTCTACTCTAAACTTTAGAGAGTAGTATCCAAGACACAATCAAGAGTGAAAAACCGAGTGTTTGTAATTCTAGGAGTGTGAGGGTCGATGCTATTCTATTTGTACAGGTCGAGGGAATACAATCTCTCCCATCAGTATTGATTTTATCTTATTAGATCAAGTTTTAGGTTGAATAAGATCACTAGTTACTTGATTGAATATATTGCTTTTAGTATGTGGTTTTTCACTACACCTTTTAGGATCTTGTAAAAGGTTCTTGTGTATCTCACTACTTTTTATAGGTTCTTGTAATAGGATCTTTGCACTGCGTTTTTATACTTCCGATGTCATATGTTGTTTTACATGTTGCACAATATTTTCAACAACACTCTGAAAATACACGCACAACACTTTCAAAAAGGCATGCAGATGATTACATAGCTCGGTACAAGGGCAGATTGGTAGCTAAAGGCTACACTCAAGTTGCATGTTTTGATTACATCGACACTTTTTATCCTGTGGTCAGACCTGTTACTGTCAAAATTTTACTCTCCATTGCTCTCTATCATTCATGGCCATTACACCAGCTAGATGTTGATAATGCATTTCTCAATGGAGAGCTAGATACTGAGCTGTACATGATTCAACCCCCTGATTTTGAGTCAGCAAAGGGGCAACATATGGTCTGCAAACTCAAAAAATCCATCTATGGATTGAAACAGACTTCAAGGGCTTGGACTTCTAAATTTGTTGTTGTTCTTAAGACCCTTGATTTTTCTGTTTCATATGCTGATAACTCTCTATTCTACAAAGATCAGAGGGGCATTATCATCTTCATAATGGCATATGTTGATGATATCATCATAACAGGTTCTCACTCCACGGAAATCAAAAAAGTGGTCAATGATTTGAGAAAGTTCTTTTCACTTAAAGATTTAGGAAAATTGAACTATTTTCTTGGGATAGAAATTCAGAGAACTAATGAGGGAATGTTTCTCTCACAAAAGAAATATGTGCAAGAGTTACTAAAGAGAGCTAACATGGAATCAGCTAATGGTCTCAGAACACCAATGATTTCAGGAAATCATTTGTCTAAACATGATGGAGATCCACTCACTGATCCACAAAAATACAGGAGCTTAGTAGGTGCCTTGCAATATGCCACTATAACAAGGTCTGACATAGCTTTTTCAGTCAACAAGGTGAGTCAGTTCATGCAAAATCCTTTAAACACGCACATGAAAGTTGTTAAAAGAATACCTGAGTATCTTGCTGGAACACAAGATTTTGGTCTCAAGTTACATAAGCCTAAAGACATGAGGGTAGTAGGTTTTGCAGATGCAGACTGGGCTACTGATCTTGATGATAGGAGAACAATATCAGGATATTGTATGTATGTTGGAGGCAATCTTGTTTCTTGGAGCTCTAAGAAGCAGGACACAATGTCAAGGTCATCAACTAAAGCAGAATACAGATGTCTAGCTTCAGAAACTTGTGAAGTAATGTGGATCCAGTCTTCCATTCTAGAACAAAACACCTAGAGTTGGATCTACACTCATTAGTGAAAAGATTATGAGAAAAGAAGTTCAGGTTCTGCATGTGCGTAGTTTGGATCAAACCGCGGATATCTTCACCAAACCACTTGTTGGACAATTCTTCTACCGCCTACGTAACAAGTTGAACATTGGTCCATGAGGCGCTCTCGAATTGAAGGGGCATGATAAGATGAGTAATATTGCAATGCATGATTGTATGCATGCATGTATGGTGAAGAATGATATTCATGATGACATGCATGGGAATGTAGAGCACGGGAAAGGCCATGTAGTTGTCAATAGCGTGGACTACAAAGTGTACTATCAAAGAGGATGTGTGAAGGATACAACTAGCCCTAATTTGTGTATTGGCACAATGCCATTATTCTTGTATGGTAGTGAGTAGCCAATAGAAATGCAACAAGTGTTGTTGCTATCCTCAGCTTAGGATTCTATATATATGATGTAAAAGGATGAAAGCAAATATGGAATGAATGAAAGTTGTTTTATGAGTGCACAAATCGAGTAATACCTTTTCTTAGCTTTACTATGACTTTTCCTCATTGCTATCAAAAGTCATGAAGAGAAGAGAGAGAATCAGTTTTGCCGGAGGAGAGCAGAGGAGTCACGAGAAACACGAAATCTAAACTTGTGGGACTGAGAGCAAAGATTTATTAAAACTGGAAATTGACAATCAAGAGAACATAATTTATTTAGAGAAAATGTTCTTGAGTGCAAGGTGAAACAATTGGAGTAGCCTTTCCGCCACACTATCATTATTACCATCTTCGCCATGGTAGTTGCTGATTATTATTTTTTTGCAGAGGAAGATGAGATGAGGACATGGTTAGAAGGGGGGTTGGGATGATGATAGCCTGTGAATCTAACTTAGTTTGTTGATTAATTCAAATTTATTTAATTAGATTTTATGTTTTATTAATGATTCCAAATAAGTTGGGGATTTGGGGGGATTGAGATTATTTGCGTGGGGAGGTGAGTCAAAGGTGTCTTATTTTATGGAAAAAAAAAAGTTTTAGCAACCTGTTCAACGTAAAAATAACTTTTTTAAAAATATTATACATAAAAAAAAGATGATAATATCTTCCTAAAGAAGTTGACGCCGCTTTAAAAAAAAAAGTTGGCGCCAAAAATATTAGAAATAATAAAATATTGCAATTGTGGAATCTAGCTGTATATTTGTGGACTGAGTTATGTTTCTTTTAACTAATTATTGGCCTTTCAAAATGTCACAGGGCCTGTGAATTTGTTCCCATTTAAATATAATTAACTTTTATATTTTAATTTGTAATTAAATTATACTCACTCCTATTCAAAATATAATATATATTTTGGCTTATTTGATGCTCTGATTTCTATTTCCTTACACTGCCCTTATTTAATACTCTTTCTTTAATTTCTTATTTTACTCTCTATCATGTCATTAAAGATAATTTATCATTAAATAAGGCTAATTTTGGTATAATTTTTTTTATTAATAAACGTGCAAAAGACCAAAACATCTTATATTTTGAATAGGAAGGAGTAATTATTCAGTGATCATATCAGTGCACATTAAATTCTTTGAATACTGAAAACTACAAGAGAAGATGTGTAATAGAAAAATAGTTCTCAATTTTATGCGGATCACTCAATTATGAAATTTAATAACAAGAAAATATATAAAAAAATATTATATTTAATCTTGTAATATATTTTTCCAAAATTATAGTATGATTCTTTGTTCTACCTATCAATAGGGAACAAGTAACACTGTTTAGTGAAACCACTAATGTTGGCCAAGTAGTAGTTGAGAAGTGTAAACATAAAACATTGTTAAGTGAAAACCATTAATACTAGACAAAGTGGGATAGCTCAAGTGGTTATAGCACAACTACCTATGTTCAGAAGGTCATAAGTTTGAGTCACCTGTTCAGAGAAAACCACTATCACTGACCAAGTAATACTTGCGAAATATAAATAACCTACATTGTTCAGTGAAATAATGATATTGACCAAGTAATACATGTGAAGTGTAAACAGGTAACACTGTTCAGTAAAAACTACAGTACTTACCAAGTAATAACTAAGAAATGTAGACATGTAATACTGTTTAGTGAAAACCACTAATTCTGACCAAGTAATACATGTGAAGTTAAAAACGAGTAACACTGGTCAATGAAAACCACTAATACTAACTAAGTAATACATTTGAAGTGTAAATGAGTAACACTTGTCGTTGAAAACCACCAATGTTGACCAAGTAATACTTGTGAAGTGTAAACTGGTAACACCGTTCAGTGAAGACCAATAACCTGACCAAGTAATACCCATGAAGTGTAAACGAGTAACACAGGTTAGTGAAAACTAATAATATTAACCAAGTAATACCCGTGACATGGAAATGTGCAACATTATTAAGTGAAACCACTAATATTAACCAAATAATACTTGTGAAGAGTAAACGTGTAACATTATTCAGTGAAAACAACTAATACTGCCCAAGTAATACTTCTGAAAGGAAAACGAGTAACATTGTCTAGTGAAAACCACTAATACTAACCAAGTAATATTTGAGAAGTGTAAACGAGTAAAATTGTTCAGTGAAAACCACTACTACTAACAAAATAATAGTTTCGAAGTGAAAATGAGAAACATTATTACATGAAAATCATTAATACTGACCAAGCGATACTTGTGAAATGAAAACGAGAAACATTGTTCCCATGAAAACCACTAATATTGACCAAGTAATACTTGTGACATGTAAAGTGTAAACAAAAAATATTATTCAGTGAAAACCACTAATACTTACCAAGTAATGCTTGTGAAGTGTAAACAGTTAACATTGTTCACTGAAAATCACTAATATTGAACAACTAATACCTGTGAAGTGTAACAAGTACCATTGTTCAGTTAAAACCACTAATACTGACCAAGAAATACCTGTGAAATGTAAACAGGTAGCACTGTTCAGTGAAACCACTAATACAGACAAAGTAATACCTATGAAGTGTAAACATGTAACACTTTTCAGCGAAAATCACTAATACTGAACAACTAATATTTGTGAAGTGTAAACAGGTAATACTGCTCAGTGAAGACCACTAATGTTAACCAAGTAATACTTATGAGTGAAAATCACTAATATAGAACAAGTAAAACACGTGAAGTGTAAAAAGGTAACAATGTTCAGTGAAAATCACTAACACTAACCAAGTAATACCTGTGAAGTTTAAACAGGTAACACTATTCAAAGAAAATTACTAATACTAAAAAATTGATACATGTGAAGTCTAAACATGTAACATAGTTCAGTAAAGACCACTAACATTAACCAAGTAATACGTGTGAAGTATAAACGAGTAATGTTGTTCAATGAGAACCACTAATACTGAATAAGTAATGCCTGTGAAGTATAAACAAGAAACATTGTTCAGTGAAAATCACTAATACTGACCAAGTAATACTTTTGAAGTGTAAACGTGTTGTTCCATGAAAATCACTAATAGTGACCAAGTAATACTTTTGAAGTGTAAATGTGTTGTTCCATGAAAATCACTAATAGTGACCAAGTAATAATTGTGAAGTATAAACAAGAAACATTGTTCAGTGAAAACCACTAATGTTGACCATGTAATACCTCTGAAATGTAAACAAGTAACACCGTTCAGTGAAAACCACTAATACACTAAGAAGAAATATAAGATGCAATGAGTGGAAGTGTAGAAATAACACAATGACAGGAAGCAATCAAGTTGACCAAGCAGTAGTCATATAAGCACAAGTTGGACCAAGCAGTAGTAATACAAAAGTGCAGAAATATTCTCGATCTCTTCTTCCAAGCATTCCACAAACATGCCAAGACAATTCCCATTTTCACTTAGATGCTTATTAGTTATATAATCTCAAGAAAAGAACATTTTCCACACACTATTGTAAAAATGTCTTACATTTTCTAATTCCCTTAGATGCTAATTAGTCATATAAACTCTAAAAACTACCATTTTATTAAGACTAGATTGTCTTGAGATACGTTTTACCTGCAACATTAACATATTTTATCACAGTTACCAATAGAAAGGAGGACTTATAACCATACTTATTAAAATCAACATCAACAATAAAAATGAGGTCTTCTGATTACTTTAAGATGTAGAATTGAAATAAAACTCTCTCCATCTCCAACTTTCTCCTTCAAGACCTCATATTGTTTCACTTAACTATTGAAATAAAATGTGAATGCTCCGACTTCGCAATTATCAATTGTCCTGTTTTATAGCATAATTATCAATTTCAGATGTCTGAACAAATAATAACTTGTTGGAGGATTTATGATACACTACTTCCAAATTATATACTGAGTTTGAAGTTGCTTCATTCTCAATGTGAGGCAATGAAGTTGTTGGTTCAGATTTTATGGAGGGCAAAATACAACTTTGATGTTCGGATTTTGGTTATGTATCATGTATGATATCAGTCAGCGGTTGGCAAGCTATTGGTGGGAATCCAGTGTTCTTAGGATGTAAAACAAAGTCAATATTGTCTTATCATATTAGTAAGTGGCAAGTTATTGGTGACTACATCGCAAGAAATAAGTTATCACAACTAACAATTTGTCTAACCCCCTAGAGCACATTACATGCAACCTCGTTATTTTCAATTCAAACTCATGTCAACACCATCAAATCCATGAGTCATAATACACCAAACTAAAAATTGTCTATCTTATCAGGCCACAATGGGGAAGCTATTTTTTAAAATTTCATCTCTGTATAGCAACTCTGGCACAACTACATATAACAAGGAATCCAGAAGTTAAAAGTATAAATAGTAGCAATTTAAATCCATTTTAAAATTATTTTATTTTTCTAAATTATATATATACATATTTGGTACTACCTATCAAGCATAATTATAAGCATAACAAAACACATATTATATTTAGAAAATGTGTACTCTCGTGTAACGCCATCAGAATGAGACCTCAAAATCAATCAACAATTTAAAGAGAAAACAAACCTAAATAAGTAACTAACCAAAAAAAAAAGGAAACATTATAAATGAATTCGTGTGACATTATCCTAATAATTTTATTATAAAAGGGGAAATGAAAAAGAAAAGAGACAAAGAGAGGAGTGGGCCCAAAAGTGACCCAAAAAAAATGTGTCAAAGGCCCAAAAGTCACCAAGTGACTAAACAGTCAAAGATGGCTTTGTATCCACTGCTAAAAAAATCTATGAGTAAGACCTATCCATTTTCTATCATCATGAGAAGTGTCTGAGACCTCTTTTGTCTTTGCCTTTAGTCTCGTGTTGTATGCCTCTCGTTTTTTAAAGTCCTCTTTTCTGGCATGCATCCGCTTAGCCAATATCAATTTGCTAACAAGGCCCTTTAGAGATCCCTTCTTACCCCCCAAGTCTTGAACTGTATATCCATGCAATACTTAAGTGTCATCCGTTAAATGATCATTTACAAAATCTTCAACTGTGCCCTCCTAAACCCTGTCCGCCTAGCTGGATGGGCTGGGGTTGCTCGGAATTTCATTAACAACCTCATTAAGAGCACAAGTAGAAATCTTCCGAGGGCTTGCATTTTTCCGTTTCCCCACCTCTGTCCATCCCGTGTCCTCAGAAACCATGTTCTCTCTCTCAGAAACAACCATTGCACCCGAATTGGGAACCTATGGTGGCGAAACTGCCTTCGCCCCTTCCGGGTTCGTAGCTGGGGCTGTGGTATTCTTTTGCTTCCACTCCTGTTGGGGTTGTTGTTTCTTTGGTGCATGCTCTTGCACCCGTGAATTCCTCCTGCAATCACCTATAGTGTGGCCAAGTATCTCGCATTTCGAACAAAACTCAAATGTCTTTCATATCCATCTAATGATATGGCGCAGTGCCCCGATCGTTCATACATGATGAATGCTTCCTTGTCCTTACGAAGGTCCAATTCCACTAAAACTCTGGCAAAATGGCACATGGTTCAGTTCCTAGTGCGTTCATCAACTGGTCCAATGGCAGAAGCGATCGATTCGATAATTGAATCATAGAAATATTCAAATGGTAGCTCATTAATCCGGATCCAAACATGCACAATCGGGAAACTAACCTTATACGGGTTGAATTTCGGAGTCCATCTTTGCAATCGTATAGTCCCAAATTTAAAAGGTCAATTATGTTTGGCCAATAATCTGTCCTGTTCAAGGTAGTTAGCAATCAGAATATTGTAGTAAACCTTACCTATTAGTATAAATTTCCAGAGGCCAGGGACTATCCAGACTCTATTAATTGTAGTACGCAAATCCTCCTCAGACATCCGTTTAACTCATGTTTCAACAAAACTCTGCCAATAAGAGAATTCTCATGTTCCCTTACACCTTTTTGATGTACTAATAGTTAATGTTGACTGATAAGCAACCTTCCTTCCGGATAGGAATGTTGTTGTGAAACTATTTGTTAGACCTAGCCAATGCCTCCATAAAAGGAGCCCGGTGCTGATCTAGGTTTATATCAGCAGCCCCATCTGAATGATGCTGCACAAACGTAGTCGAACTAGTAAGAACCGAGGTTCTGCCACCACCATGCATCAAGTCAGGCTTATGCTGCACAAACGACAACCTAGAGGTATTCTGCTTCTACACAAAACTACCCTTCCCAACAACACTATCAACAACACCCTACCCAATAACATCAATACTGACCGCTTGTTGGTGCGTATCCTTCTGGTGTAGTTTTTCTCCATTATCCTGCACAAATGCATCCAGACCAACAACTCCATTGCCAACACCATCAACAGTTAATCCCTGATGTATTGTGTATTGAATTTGATCAATCGGTTGTCCATCTTCCTGTACAGCAGTAAAACTAGATGCACCAATCTGCGCCAAATCCCCAGTAACTGGACCAGAAGAGTTTCCAACTCGCACAACCTGTAGTAATGAAGGCCAGATCGCATCCAGCGGAATATTCATAGAACAAGTCTCTTGTAGAAGAACACCATCCACATAATTCGTACCAAAAGGGAAAAGGAACTTACTCTCTTGTCATGATTCGGCGAGCCCTACGTTTTATCATGTGGGCCACTGCAAGCCCTAGGGTGTATCGAATTACCGCCATTATGCAGAACGTATGTCTGTGATGAGCGGGTTGTATCCAACAAAGCAGACATCATGAAGATACCATCGTCTGATTGCCGAACCGGTGGTTGTTCCTGAAACCCAATCGTCATTGGCAATCTGAGATTAGGGTTAGACTGGACACCATCCAAAACCCTACAGTCTGTATCTGACTAAAAGTGTGCAAATCAGGGTTGTGTTAAGTAAAACAAACTGATGTTACACTGAATGTTGTAACACACAAAGTAACAATAGTAAAACAGAGACAGTAACAGCGGAAGACTTAGAAACACAACACACGAGTTGTTTAATAAGACTTTGCACAATCTATATCAAATAGATTGTGATGCTTTATGGCCGAAATCACTATTTAACAAAATAATGAGTACAAAGAGGTTCACAGATCGAATCCTCTTGAAACAAGATCAAACATATGATCTAAAGGCTAAGTGTATTCCTACACAACCAAAGGTGACTATTCTATGTGTATGAAACTGTTGGGAGATGAATTTAATAAAAGAGTTTTGATGAGATCCCAAAACCCCTGAGTATGACATGTTCAGGATAATCTTGATAGTCTGAGTCAGGTTTCAGTATAGAATAGTTAAGGAAGATATCTGCACCATGTATAGTCAGCAGATATTATTCAGGTTGATACTGAAGACTCAGAAGATACTAAAGACTCAAAAGTTACTAAAGACTCAGAAGATACTGAAGACTCAGAAGTTACTGAAGACTCAGAAGATACTGAAGACTCAGTAGGTACTGAAGACTCAGGAGGACCTGAATGTTCAGAGGCACTGAAGAAATATCTATCTGAATATATGCAAAACTGAGGAAAATGCACATTTACAAAAGAATAGATATTGCCCAAAACATTCAAGTGTAGACAAAAGGAACTAAGTCTAAGTGTTGTTTAAGGTTGTCCCATTCAGAAAGATGGACCTAAAAAGAGCCGTTTTGTTTGTTTACATTCACTGAAGACAAGAACCAATCAGAGAAAGACAACATCGTACTTTACTGACACTGAAAGCGACAGGACACTGAATTTTGTCAGTAGTACTATGTTCCAGACTGCAAAAATTGGTGATTGGCTACATGGTTGCATATTACCTAAAATATGCAAGGGAGTGTTCAAACCCTAAAAATAGTCGTTCATAAAAAACCAGAAGAGGAAACTCTTGAAGCTATCTCTTCCAACGGATAGTTTTTCAAAGAGTGACCTTGGAGAAGTTGCCTATAAATACCAGTGACCTTCACAATTTCAAGGTTACGGGAAATTAAAGCAACTCAAGAGCTCATTCGTATTCTTACAAATTGAAGCACTCGAAAAACCTAGAATTTCCCAAGTGTTTCACATTGAAGAGAGCTCATTCACTAAGCCTAGATTTGATAGATATATCCAAAGCTTAGTAGAGATATCCTAGCCTTTGCATTTGTTCTTATTGTAAAGGATATCTCACCCTAGTTGGAACCCAACCCAAACCCAAACCCTTTGATAAGGTAGTTTGAGTGTGTGTGTATTGTTGGTGAGTTAGAGTTGTAAAAAGAGTGAGTAAGCTGCAGGTTAGTCAGCCAGAAAACTCTAGAGGAGAAGTTAGTAAGCTACTTGTGGTAGTCTGAAAACTTGTGTGTGTTGAGTTAGTAAGCTGCAGTGAGTCAGCCAGAAAACTCAAGGTAGAAAAGTTAGTAAGCTGCAGTGAGTCAGTCTGAAAGCTTTAGGAGAAGTGTGTTAAGGAATTTCTCTGAAGATCAGAGAGAGTTGACGTAGGAGCTTGAGTCTCTGAACCACTATAATTGATGTGTTGTTTGTTTTCTGTACTGCATTATATCTGTTGCATGTTTTTCACTGAAAGCATATTTTACTGATATTCAGTTGGAAACAATCCACTGAATTTGCATTAACTGATTCACAGCCTTAACCACTATTTTACTAAGGAAGAAATTTTCAGCAAGTTAAAACGAGTATAAACTTAGGGTCAACCATTCCGCACTCTTGATTAGCTAGAACAGATAGTTACCAAACTAAACTAACTCTACTGAGTATTCAGTAAGATAATTATCTGATCCAAGCTTCTCAGGATCTCTGATAAAACTCAGGATCAGTTGGGCTAATCTGAAGCTTCTGAAAGCTGCTCAGGATCATTGTCTCAGTAGACTTTGACTCAGGGCGATTTGTGCTTCTCAAGGCAAAATTCTCAGGACATCCTGACCCATCTAATCTCAGTGAAGAAAAAGTTTTAAAAATCATTGAACACGTGTATCCCTCCCCCCATACACGTGTGAGACTCGTTTGCACTGGGACCAACATAAACTATTTTCACCGAGACTAACATTCCGCATACAATAAATCCAGCACTACTCGAAGTATTGCAAACCCTGCAATTACTTGTTGTAGCTAAACACTCCACAACAACAATCCTATCACTCTGGATGCACTAAACACTCAACAATTGATACTTGGTTGTTGCTTCGACTAAACATTACACGACAATTGATAAGCACTTCGGTACCTCCTTGAAGGATCTATAAATTCTTCCATCCACTAACCCATGATCTTTGTAACTGCCACTTAGTGGGTTCTTCAAGTTCTGAAAACAGTCGCATGATCTAGTCTCTTCTACTCTATTCTTGAAGCTTGTGGAACCTTCTGGAATCTTACAGAACAACCTAGATCATCAACCTGTAGTCAACAACATCAAAGACACATTGAACAAATAAATGTTAGGTGTTAGGAAGAAAGGACGAATACTGATGTTGTAACATCGGTGGCAACATAAACACAGGCGATACCCTAAAGTCCATGGCGGCCACTACGTGATCAAAATCAAGCCGATCCTGAAGACCAGGCATCACAACTTCCTCATTCAGCGGTGTCACAGAATGGACGTGGGCGCGCACAGCTATATCGCTTAGAAAATTCCCTTACTCCGGGATTTCAACCATGATCCCACGTTGAATATGTGATACCAACGATTTGTATGTCGCTAGCGATTTATCTATCATCGTGCAGACTGGGAACGGAGGTTAGTCTGTCGTAAATCAGCGGTGGCGGATGGTAGTGATAGGAGAGAGAATATAGAGAAAATCGTCTGCCATCTTCTCCACTCGTGTGACATTGTCTTTCAAACAAATAAAACACAATCTACAAAAAAAAAATCATCGAAAAAATTCTTAACACAATAGATTCATCTTATTTAAAAAATCTATCAGTCAAACATGTTATGCAACAACACGACAACATATAACAGCGGAAGACTTAAAAATGTTTTGCAAAGGATGTCAAAATTTTGTGTAGACCTAATTCAGTCTATACGAGCCTCATGGCTAAAATCGTCACTATAATGAGTAGTGACACAAACAAGAACCTTTTACAAGACTCTACCTAAAGAGGTATAGTGTAAAAACACACTTCCCTATACATTCTCTATACAAGTATGACTAGCGATCTTATTCGACCTAACATACAAGATACAAAAATGCAATGTTGATTGGAATGTTGGAATGCATTTGACCAACACACACCAATAGTACCGACCCTCACACTCCTAGATGCTCTAAGCACTCGGTAGGTTGTGTCTTGGATATTATCTTCGATTTTGGAGAAGATAAATTGGGATATAGATCTCTCTCACCTTTAGATGTCCAATGCAGTGTGTATATATAGAACACGAATCCAACTGCATTATTCCATCCACTAGGCATGGTTTGGACAGCCTAGAAAGTCTCCACACACTTCACTCCATGAACATTATAACTACCCATGATATCCTCAACTCTCACTCTTACAAATTACAACCGCTTGACTAAATAACCACCAAGTCATCAACCTGCAATATAAGAAACACATAAAAGAACATCTAATAATTCGGAGTTAGTATTAGAAAAAAGGGCAAATTCAGATGTTGTTCTGAATGTTGTTCAACATGTGACACAACATAGATCAACAAAACATATTTAGCAATTAATATATTTCCCCGTGACGCCAACTCTCATGAGTGCAATATAAGACATTTATGATCCATTTATCCACATTAAGCCTTTCTAAGACTTAAGTTCAGTTTCTCAAACGACGATCATGAAATGCAAGCTAATCTTCAGCCTAATGTATATATACACCCACATAAATTAACATTATAAAAAAAATGGAGAGGGAAGAGATCCAAAAATGGCAGACTCCATGGAGATGAAAATACCGATTAGCAAAGAGATCCAAAAATCGGAGTTTACAGATAAAAAGGCTTCGACGATTTAGACTATTGGAGATCCAGTAATATAATGTATATATGAATTCTCTGTGATGTAGACGATTGGAGTATAGGAGTGAAACGAGGAAGTGAGACTGGGGATATCTGGAGAGCTTGGGTGAGATTTACCAACATACTTGTTTACCGATGAACCGGAGTGAGAATGGCGGCGACAACGATGTTTAGTTGTGGAGCTCGGCGAGATTTTTCACATTAGGACTTAATGGGATTGAGGTATAGGGGCTCGTGACATTTTTTGTTTTTGCAAGGTTGAGTTGAGTGGTGTCAATAAATGTGTACATCTATAATTCTTTGTGAAAAGAGAAATTGGATTCATTTGCAATCCATTTTAAAAAAATTCAGTATAATTGATTATCGACGAAAATGTTTTGTTGGTAAAAAAATTCTAAAGCCCTTCATTAATGACCGCATTATTATCTAATTATCTGACATTCCTGACGTGTACTTTTTTTTTTCTTTTTAAACACTTCTTACATATCTTCTTTTTTACAAGCTACATAGAACGGTTATATATTTTTTTTAACTTATCTAGGCATTAGAAATCTATCATATCTATCATATTTCTGGAAAGGAGAAAAGGAGTAAATATATAATCTACTTAATAAGTATTGTCATCAATTACTACATACCAGAAGTCATAGAATGAAATAGTAAAGAGTCTTAAGTTACACAGCGAATAGTGATAGACTAAGTACCATAAAGTACTTAGAGTCTTGAGCAAATTATTTAAGGTTTGAGCATAGCACACTATAATATTAGTATCGTACGGCCAGAGCTCCAGCTACTTGTGGGAATTTCGATACAACTCCTGATTTGTAAAAAGTTGGGGTGAGCGTCTTAAATATACACTCAGTGGGGATCAACCCTTAAATTGCAATAATTTAGAGAAACTTGATCATGACCTATATTAGGTTAAGCATTTATTTACACATTCATAGATGGTCAGTTATGGTGAGCATGTGTGAGGCTATATTCACGTAAGTTCCTGATTCACGAAGAGAAATCTTCGAGAATATACAAATCGTATGTTGAGTTTGAAAAAAAGGTTTTAATTATAAAATATGCATGTATTTGAAGAGTACAAGTTTAATTGGAAATACCTTATCATAAAAATACCCTTATTACGTGCATATTTCATCATTCGTATTTTTCAACCGTATATAATGCACAAGTACCGTATCCTGATTCTATAGTACCATGTCCATGTATGCTTAGTACCATGTTCCTATATTCTTAGTACAACGTCCCTATACACTTAGCTCCATGTAACTATATGCTTAGTACCATATCCTTATACACTTAGTACCATATCCCTATATGCTTAGTACCTGTATAACTTATATAACATATGCAGTATTATACCAGTTCGAATCATTTTATGTCACGTCATATCATATCATATTATGTCGTATTGATATTGAGTCCAAGAAGAGTCCATAATCCATCATGATCATAAATTCGTAGTTAAACTTCACTTAAGCAATTCAAATGCAATGCATAATACTAATAATACACATGTATATCGTTCATAATGGACATGATAACAACAATAAAATGTGACTAAATAAGGTGTGGAAGGTACCCCCCACCTTGGATAGTACGTGAGTAACACAAATAGAGAAGTGTGATCAAATCCTAAGCAGCGTCCGCGGATCCTACAGTTATAACGAAGTTAATAATTACAAAACGTATGTGCAAGTGCTTAACATGGTGTTTAATGTGGTCGTAAATGTGGTAGGTTGTGTAGAAGATTCATATGACTTTTATTTATTACTCTCCCCTTTTTTTCTAAAAGGATTGTTGCATTCAAGGTTTTTACCTCGATTATAGGAACTACGACTACCCCAAATTTTCTGGGGTGTTTTTTTATGATTAAAATAGTCCTAAAAGAAGTTCCTTAAATTTGAAGTCGTTTGAAACTTGTTTGACATAAAACGGATGAAAAACAAAGGTTTTACAAGTGTTTTAGTTTGGATGGCAAAGCTATAATTTCTTTAAAGTTGACCATTTGACTGGTCAATTGACCAAGTATTTTTTTTGAAATTTAATTTTGACCTCTAGAGTTAATCAAATTCCTTTTTACTTCCCCCCAGTTTTTGAGTTTTAACCAAAAACACCCATTCTTCTTCCCCAAGTCGCCGGATGCCGCCGGTCGGGACTGGAGCAACTTTCGCTGGCCTCAGCGTGCTGTAGAAACGCACCCGGCAGCCCCGACGTCGCCCCTCTCCCCCCATTTCATTTTCTACTTTGATTACTAACCAACACAACACCAATCAAGCACATCATGAGAAATTTATGAATTGAAATTCAAGTAAAAAAAATAGAGCTTCCATATTTTCATAAAAGAGGCGACAACAAGGGGTTTTCGTTTTAAAAAAAAAAAGTGGTTTCATTTTTAGGCTTCAATCCTTAAATCGGAGGTCGTCCCGAAGCCGATCATGAAATAAACAGAGGGTTTGTGCTCCCCTTGTTGAGAGCTTCGTGATGGTACTGGGGGTTAGACTAGACGCGCCGATAACGGCGGAGGAGCCAAAACTTAAGCTCCAATTTTTGGCGGTGGTGTTGGTCGGATGGAGAAAAAATGGTAGATGAGTAAAGTGTGAGTCGAGGGGGTGTTTTGATATGTGGAGTGTAAAAATAAAATTAGGAGGAATTTTCCGGCCATGGCGGCGACAGCGCCGTGAGTTGGCCGAGGATGATGAGCAGAGGAGAGGGAGAGGCTCTAATGCACGGATACTCCAAAAAATACTATGGTGTTGTATCGTAATTTTCCCTTCTTCCCAAAACACGTAACTCCTCTTGTAGGAGATACCTTAAGGAATACTTTATCCCCTTCTCGAAATTCGAGGTTTCTTCATCATTTGTTAGCGTAAGACTTCTGTAGGTCTTGAGCGGGCCTTAATTATCTGTGTCTGATCTTTTGTATGGCTTCCACGGTCTTCGCTGCTAGTTCTGGTTCTAGTAGTTTTCTTTCCCCGACCTCGACCCAATAGAGAGGAAACCTGCACTTTCTCCCGTACAACGCCTCGTAGGGCGCCATTCCAATGGTGGCCTGGTGGTTGTTGTTGTAGGCGAATTCTATCAGTGGTAGGTAGTCCTCCCATGTCCCCTCGAAATCCATTGTGCACGCCCTTAACATATCTTCCAATGTCTGAATAGTCCGTTCGGACTGGCCATCGGTCTGAGTATGAAATGTCATGCTTAACTTCAACTTGGTTCCCATTGCCCCTTGCAGGTTATGCAAGAACTTTGAGGTGAATCTCGGATCTCTGTCCGACACTATAGAGACTGTCACCCAGTACAATTTTACTACCCCTTCCAAATAGATCCAAGCTAGTTTATCGAGTCCAGAGGTCATTTTTATTGGTAAAAAGTGAGCGGACTTGGTTAAACGATCAACTATAACCCAAACAACGTGATTTCCTTTTACCGATCTTGGTAGATTCACTACAAAGTCCATCGTGACGTGTTCCCATTTCCATTCTGGGATATCTAAGGGCCTTAGAAGCCCTGACGGTCTCTGATGTTCTGCCTTTACTTGTTGGCAGACCATACATTTTTGTACAAATGAGGCCACGTCCCCTTTTAGATTATTTCACCAAAATAGTCCCTTCACATCTTGGTACATCTTCGTACTCCCTGGATGGGCGGTGTACGGGGTTCAGTGTGCCTCCTCCAAAATTTCCCTTCGTAGGTTCTCATCTCTAAATACACAAAGCATTTTCCCTCGTAAGATCTCCCCTTCACAGTTCCGAGTGAACTCTTTAGCGGTTCCATCTCAAATTTTCCTATCCAACTTTGTTAGGAAAGGGTCCTCTCTTTGTGCTTTCATAATTCGGGCCCCCAGGTTCGGCTTAGTAACCATTGCTGCTATCGTGGTCCTTGCGCTTCTTAGAGGTATTACTAATTCTAGGTGCACTCTTTTGAATTCTGCTATTAGTCGTTCCTGGGTGGTGATCATGCATGTCAACTCTCCTTTGCCCCATCAACTCAGGGCATCGGCTACACTCACATTTCTTGGATTAATTTCAGGCTGGGATGACAATTTTTCCCCGATTTGAGCCTCGATTCGGCCAACAGAGGTGGCTAGTTGGCTTATTTGCATCTCCAAGTTTTTGAATCTCGAGTCGGTGTCATGTTGAAGTTGATTCATTCTCGCTAGTTTCGACACTCTTCTGGAGTTGTAGAGTGTTGAAAGTAAGTAGTTTGAGCATTTCCTCCATTGATAGCTCAGAGCTCCCCATAAATGTGAGTAACTTGGTCTATGAGGAACTTGAAAAAGAGACAGAAACACGTGGCACCGAACAAAAAAAGGAAAAAAAAAAAAAAAAAAGAACAAAAATGGGCTGTTGAAATTTTCCTGCTATAGTTGTTGGGGAATTATTACCCCAACAATAGTGACACTGGGGGCCAGTGTCAAAATTGCAGAAAATTGAAACGACATACGAAATAAATGAGGGGTTACGGGAGAGAAAAATTAACAACTAAGACACTAAAATACTCGAAAAAATAACAAAAAAATAAGCCTCCACAAATCACACAAAAATTATTCACGTTGTTCCCCGGCAACGGATCCAAAATTTGGTGTGCTGTCGCCGGCACACAAAAATAAATTAAATTCCTTAACTGATCCACTAGAATGTAGTAGGACAAGTAAGGGTCGATCCACAGGAAACGTGAAAATAATTATTACGTTAATTGTGTGAATTTAAAGAGACAGAAAAAGAGGGGGTTTTGGATTTTGTGAGAATTACTAAATAATTAAATAGCACAGAAACAATAAATAATCGAATTCAAATGATGAAAGGCTTCCAATTCACAGTTAATTCTTCACTTGTATTTTGACTTTTCTAATTAAAAGTGTCGTTTTCTTAACCTTACTCTCAGACTAATGACCCTCAATAAACAACAAGCTCTGTTTATCGGTTTTATCCCTTAATTTTACCCAATTGAAATATGCTCTTCAATGAACATTTTTATCTGAACAGTCTAGATACGATCTAAATTTAATTCAGTAAAAGCATTAGCCTCTAGGAAAAAGGTCAAATAAATTCCCGAATACGCTAGCTCGATTCGAAAGAATTCAATTTATATCATCCTAGTAAATTTTACTAGTTGTTACCAATTGTCATATACACACAACAATTACGGATTACGTGATACAAACTAACAGGCATATAAGAATAAATTAACCTAAGTGGCCAAACCAAATTAATTACCCTAACATGTAGAAAGTTAAAGCGGATGATATAAATAATCTGAGAATAAAGGTCTGACAAACAATATCAAATTAACTAGTAATCATCAAATGCAAGTTTAGAAATCCCTGGAATTGGAATAAGAGACTTAACCGTCCATAGTCATAACAAAAATACAAAATAGCGAGTTCATAGTTCTAGAAAGAAAAATACTTAAAGCGATAAAGACGATCTTCTCTCTGTTGCTTCAAACTCCCAAAATTCTGACCTCGTACGTACGTTCTTCCCTCCCGCTGCTGACTATCGTGAGCCCTACTGCTCTTTTTCGTGTGATATTTGGGCTGAAATTAGTGAGAAATCTTGCTGGCCCATATGGTTCAAGATTTTGGCCCACACTGGGCCCCCTAGTGTGGGTTGTTGTGAGTAAAATTCTGCTCAGGACTTCATTATGTATCTTTGGGCATTTCTCCAACACTTATATATCTCCAAAAAGGCCATAAAAACACCCAAAAACTAAAATAAAAGATCAAGTGAGCTTTTAACTCATCAACGTACATATAAGTGGAAAAATACGCAAACAAGTCACATTAAAATGCAAAAAATCACACTCTAATTAACTTAAATAACACAATATAATCCACTTATCACGTCCCCCTCGATCGAATCTCCGACCGACGAGCCCAACTCTTCCTCCTCCAATTCCCAGAAAAAATCCCCCGAATCCAGAACACCATCTGATTACCAGCCTTCATCTTCCTCAATGAGATCTTCACTCTCTTCCCTAACTCTGATATAGAACTTCTTGTCGTCTATCATAATTTCCATGGGGTTCCTTGGTATTTCAGGGAAGGAAGTCCTTAACAGGATCCTTGCAAACTGCAGTTTACGCTTGCCTACTGTATCCTCATCAATTTTTGCAATACTTTCGAAACTACATGCAGCGAGCTTGAGGAATCTCGGATTCCAGGCATGTAGGGGGATGCCATACCAGTTAATTCAGATTAGTCACCTGTTACCTACAATCGACTCACACCATGGTTCAATAAATCCGATCCACTTGGAAAGCAAATCATAGTCTGGAGATATTTTCACATCTTCCGCCGGTTGCAAAAGAACCATATCGCCACCGAGATATTTTGCAAACCACTCGTCACCGACCTCGTGTTGTAAAGTTATTCCCACTTCCGTCCACGACAGAGGGTCTTTCAGTTTACCAACATAGCAGTATTGCATCCACTTTTTGTCCTCTTCAGAAGACGTATATTGCATACCTGTGTACTTGTTGACCCTTTCATGTGGCTTGTTCCGATAAGAGTCATTGCCCATCTCAATGGTTTTGTGAGATAAAGCTCCACCCGTCGCCACAGCATACGAAACTTCTTTCCTGTGGAACACACTATGCAGGACGGTCATCTTCTTAGGTTGAACTCCATTATCCACCTCACCATGCGAACTTCTCAAAAACTTTGAGAGGTTAGCCCTAAGCTTATACGTATCGAACCAGGCGTTGTTTAGTCTCTCCTCCACCAACTTCACATTAACTGAAGATCCAAATCTCACGAAGCCAAACATCCCATGTGCACAATTCCGGGAAGTTTTGCAGGAAAAACGTAACGTATCGATTGTTGGCTTCCCAAACATTTCTCCAACTCGTCTTCCTTGATACAGGTCTATCCTCTATCCTAAGGCTTTGGTTCCTAAGGCCAGGTTTCTGCATCACAGGTTGCCACTCGGAAAAGGGTCGGAAAACACGCTCCCTACGATCTACCCCTCCCCTTCTCTCTCTCACTCTCTCTCTAGCTCTCATTCTCACAAACTTATATTTTAATTATTAAAAAATTGACTAAAATAAATCATGATTTAAATACATCATAACGAACACTTAGAAAATGTCAAATATATCACATGAGTAAGTAAAATATATCACATGATTTCATATCCCTTCAAATCTCATATCACTAAACAAACTGACTCTTAACATTTATTATGCAAATAGCAATACACAAACTCTTCAACCAACTTTGAAAAAGTTCTTCTCAATCAAGCTGTCAACAGTTTCCTTGAGGCTTTGTTCGAGAGGAGTGAACTCAACACCTATGCTTTCAGCTCTTTCTCTTGACACTTGATACTTGGGATTAAATGGCTTCTCGTCGGCACATCTACAACCAAGTTATGTTGGAATTAATTAATTATTTATATATGAAGTATGACATCAAATTATTGAGTTTTAATTTTTATGAAGTGAATTTCAACATAAATTATTTATACTTTATAACCGAGTATAAAACATTTGTTAAGTGGTAGGGGTTTCGTCTATGCTGGAGTGCCCACCACCCCCTACTGCTGACACGTCCCCCCACCCCTCATTCTTTCTTTCTTTTTCTCTTTCTAATTTCTATTTTTTTATTCTAAATATTTTATTTGTAACTCAATTAAATCATACTACTCTTATTATATTTGCATGAACAAACTTATAAAATTATCCTAAATTAACCATTTATACCCTAAATAATAAATAATAAACCATAAATTATAACATATTCGGGCTGGATGAACCATGAACCAGTTGGGCCGAGTGAATCCTAAATTTGGTTGTAAATTAAAAAAAATTTATATATAAAAAGTTTTCATACTAGACTTTGTTTTAAAAAATATTAATCGAAATATGTAATTGGAGTAATATGATTTAATTGAGTTACAAATAAAATATTAAGAAAAAAAAATAAAAATTAGAAAAGAAAAAAAAAAAAAAAAAAGCAAGAAAGAGTGGGGGGGGGGGGGGGACGTGTCAGCAGGAGGGGGAGCATAGACAAAATCAGTGGTAGGATACATATAAAACTTTCATTCAAAATATATCATGATGCATTTTTCTCGGGATGTGTTGTTTTGAAAATAATTGACAAAATCATAATCATTAGTACAGTACAAATTCACGTCAAAATATTATGTGAAATTTGTTCGAGTTGAAATAAAGTTTTTTTTTTAATCGCTATCACCTATTTCACTAAATTATGTTTTCGTTAAATTGTATTAACTGCTTTCAGGAAATAATATCTCTATATTTTCACATCAATTTCATATTATGAAACTGTTAATACAGTTCAATGAAATATGTGATATTGTTTTGTGAAGCAGATGATACAGTTATTAAAAAAAAACATTTTGAAGGATATATACATACTCCAAATTTACCCTCTCTTTTTAATACTTTACCATTCAAACTATGTATATTAATATTTTTATCGAGTGGGTCTCGTGTGCACCCAGATGCACCGTGCACTCATAGTGCATTTTAGAAGCGTGCAACTATACAAAACAGAAACGTGCAACTATTCAAAACAGAAGCATGCAACTATGTTCCCATATTAACAGTTGCACTTTTCTGTGTAAATAAGTCGCACTTTTCATCATAACAAATTGCACGCTTCTAAAATGCACTATGAGTGCACGGTGCATCCGGGTGCATACAAGACCTAGCAATTTTTATCACTTTACTTTCGCAACTTTTGGACAATTTACTCATACAAACTATTGTTTTGGTAACATTTCACCTAGTTAACATTTATTTTGTTACATTATATAACAAAAATGTATAGGCGTTATATAAGATGAAAGATTAAGTCTTGTATGCATTTAGATGCATTGTGTATTTATAATAAATTTTAGAACTGTGCGACTTGTTATACTGAACGATGTAATTTATTTATACTGAAATGTGCAACTAATTTTTCATATCAATAGTTGCACGATTCAGTGAAAACAAGTTACATCTTTCAGTATAACAGGTTGCACAATTCTAAAATGCACTATGAATGCTACACCATAATGTACATGACACCCACTCAAGATGAAAAACAAAACACAATACAAATATATTAAATGAGATTAAAACACTTACTTTTGAGGAAGTGGAAGGTGAGGATACAAGTGGTGCAGTATTTGGATGACGTCAGAAAGGTGAGCAACGCTCTCAGTCACAATGTATCTTCCGTTGGCTGAAGGATTCTCGAATGCGAGTATATGCGCCAAAGCAACATCTTTCACATTTACAAATCCATACGTAGCATTCGTGTACGTTTCTGCACCTACAAACATTAAAAATATATAATCAAGACACAAATATGTGGCAAATTACACATTAAAACCTTCAAAATGATGTTAAGCTAGAATTGACAACAAATTATCACGACTCTTAATCATATTGATTATATAAGATTTTAAATAAAAATAGTTGTAAAAGGTTTCACGTCATTTTAGAAATGTTCCCGTATATTCTGCTGGATGCTTCAATTAATTGCAGTTCTCATATTTAAGTGGATAGAGGAGTTAGCATAGTCCCAATAAAATGGATATTTTTAATAGATTTAGTTAAAAAAAAAACTCACACCATAATTTGAGCAGGTAATTTGAATCTATATATCCACTTCAAGAAAACATTATTAATATTGGTCAAAACATTAATATATATTTTAGCGTAAAACTAAACATGAGCAAATTAAAATGCATGGTCCAATCAAGAATGAGCATGTAAAGAGTTTGGTCCTGTATATTTTCATCGAAAATTTGTAAAATTAAAGAAAGAATGATCGATACATAAAAGAAAAAAAATTAAGTAAAATTTCACCAATTTCATTTTATTTTATTTTTTTGGACGGAATTTTAGGCATATAATTATTTAAAAAAAATTAAAACTAAAACAGAAGTGACGACAAACATTAGTTAAACACACTTAAAAATACACGTGGCAGTCCAGTCACAGCACCCGTCGGCAAAACCACGTCGTTTTGAGTTTTTCAATCGATTTGAGTTTAAAATTGGACATTGTTAAAGTTATTGGGACTAATTAAATCATAAAAAAACTTATGAGACTACATCTATTTTAGGCTAAAGTTATGGGACAATATTTTATTCAAACTCGAATTTTTGCAAGTCTTTAACATACACAAATTAATTAATATAAATATCCATTAATTCACTTAATTGGAGGAGAAGGTACCGTTAAGCAAATTGAGTATGATATCAGAACTGGTGTTAAGTGTGGGCTGCAATAGTGGACCAATTACCATTGAAGGGTTTATAACCACCAAGTCTAACCCCTTTTCTTTTGCAAATTTCCAAGCAGCATCCTCTGCCAGTGTCTTTGACAGCACGTACCATTGCTGCTTCACCAAATTCAATTTTATATATAATCACATTTGAATGGATTTATTTGGAAATGAAAGAATGTACTCTTCTTTTTGAACTTATTAATAAATAGTGACATTAATATCTATGAACAAATAAGCATGCTAAACTATACTATCAACTATTGATATTGATTTGAAATATTGATTTAAAAAATAAGATACATTAAGCAGGGGTATAGATAGAAATAATCCATAAACTTAGAGATAATATTGAACACAAAGTGACTATTTATAATAAGTACTAGGACAACAAAAATATAACATCCTAAACTTAGAGGCTAAGAATATTTGAAGATTGGTAAAGTATAGGGTGAACAAGTTTCACGGTGAAACTAGTTAAGGAGTGTGACTTATATTACTAAAGAGTGTGACTTTTTACTATAAACGGTGTGACTTTTTATTATAAAGGGTATTACTCATAAAAGTTAAGGGTATCGATCGTAGTGATAACTGAAGGTTGTGACTTATATTATTAGAAGGTGTTACTTATAATACTAGTTTCACGGTGAACAAGTTTCACAGCATATAAACTCTTGAAGTTTAAGATTAAATATTCTATATAAATAATTAATAAACAAGAAAAAAATCACAAAAAACACCTTAAATAATAAAAGATGAAATCCTTTCTCCATCCCTATCTTTGTGGGTTACATTATCTTAATTATCTTTTCCATTTTACAAATTGATAAAAGTTTATTTCCGATAATTTACGACTCTTTACCGCGTTAGTGGTAGTTATAACTCAAGAATTAATCATGTCGCGTTAATCTATTTACGTTATTGCAAAAATATATAATTTAATGTCGAAAAATATATAATGAATTTATGCTCAAACATCCATTAGAACTTGGAAAAGTGTTGTCATATTATTTTCTTGCATATCGATTTTAATTGAATTCCGTCCATTATTTAGATGTTGAAAAAATTGTACTAAGTAGAAGAGAGGTAAGTAAAAAAGGACCTGAGTGGGATCAAAAAAAAAAAGTCACCGATGAGACTTGTAAATAATATAAAATTTATATCATTATATTTATAAATTAATACTACAACACTTATTAACTGGTGCTATCATATTTATAAATTAATATTATAATATTAAATGTTATAAATATCGGTTTATAAGTATAGTAATATCGATTTATATGTGGAATTATATCAATTTCATATTATAATAAGTTTCACGGAGTGTTCGTGAAAAAAAAAAAAAGGGGGGAACCTGAGTGCGTTTGCAGAAGTCCGGGTCAGACCACCAAGTTTCATCAACAATTACATCAGGTGTAAGTTGTGTGCCATTGAAATAAACTGCAGCAACAGATGAGGTCAAAACCACCCTTTTAACTGATGGTGCTTTTGCACATGATTCCATTACATTCAGTGTTCCTCTCAATGCTGGATCTACCAATTCTGCCTGCACAACAAAATCAAACGCAAATTAATTAACTTGTTTTTCATAAAATAAAAATAAAAATTACGTGTTAATTAATTAAATATTTAGGATCTTTATGTATAATTTGTCGAGGAAAATAATTTTACATTAATTAGAATTTAATTGGTATTTAATGAGAATATTTGAGACCAGTCTTTGGCCAGCTAAAGGAGGGGATAAAACATATTTTTTGGGAAATTAAAGAATATAGAAATTATCCCCTTTCAGAGTAGATAATCGTAGTGTATTTATAATCTTAAAATCGAATTTCGATGACCGCAATTAAATAAAAAAGTTGAGACGTCATAAAACACTTTATCGATTAAAGTGAAGTTGGGAAATGTGGAAAATTAATTACGTGTTAATTATCCCACATTGAATATTTAGTGGATTTAACTACTTCTTATTAATAAAAGTGAGTTAGATTAATTCTTTGATAACTGGGTATCGGGCTCAAGGACCGATTAATCCAGGGGACCTGAACCTACCGTCCACTAGCGAGGACCCCACTTCAAGCCAGAGTTAAGCTCTGTATGAACTGACTCATCTCAAGGATTGATCGCACCTTAAAGGGTTCGAACCTGAGACCTAGAAGAGCACACTCCTAAGTTTCAAGCCTCCACCACTATGCCAACCCTTGGGGGTTAATGGGAAAATCCCATGTGCCACACGCACACCCCTCCCGCCCGTCACTTGAATGACATTAAATGCCCCGTAGCTCCCCACATGATGGAAATGCCTATAAATAGGACATGGTATTTTTGTTGAAAAATACTTTGAAAAGTCCTGCTTCTATACCTGAAAAATTCATAGCATTTGGATTTCATTTAGAGTGTGTTCCATTTTTCACGTCTGCTCAAGTCGCTGAAGCTCTACACGTTGCGGTGCTGGTCATATAGAGACAAAGTCGTTTTACCATTGAAAATGTTACGTCAAAACGCGAGCACTAGTTGTGATGTATTTATTTTTCGGGCAAGTGATTTATCCTTGACTAGACTTACTGTTATTTTTGTTCGTGTTGTTTCGATTATTTGTTCGCAAGTTAATGAAGTCGTACCTGCTTGAAGTGGAAATCTGTTTGGAGGGGAAGTTGCTAATTGAAGAAACTTGCTGATTAAAAAGTATTAGTTATTTAACTGAAAAGTATAAGTTGAATTTTTCAAGTTTTTTCCTATTATTTTCTTTGTTATTTTTGTAAATATTGTAAGTCATATGTGTGCTCTTATAAACCAACATAACTACTTATACATACAAGGCCAAATTTTTTCGTGCATGTGAATTAAAGTGTTTTAGTTTAAGTTGCAGTAATAAATTTCAATTCTAATTTTATGCTTTAAGTTGCAGTAATTAACTTGTTCCCGTGCGACTTTCAAAAAAAAAAAAAAAGACTTGTTGCCTGTGCTACAAAAGTGAACACAGTGGAGAATGAGAAAGGAGAGGAGAGCACAGAGAAAGCGATAGGGGTTGGATGGTGCCATGGAAAGAGAAGATAATGCTTATAATTATTTAACTCCGTCAGACTCTAATTAACAGTAAGGTTTATGCGTTTGATTTTCAGGAAGTGGAGGGCATATTTGTTCCAATTAAAACCAAAGGTGTTTGGATTGAAAAAAAAATAGATTAGAGGTTTATTTGATCATAAGAGCTAAGATGAGGGTTCAATTTAACCCTTTTTTCGATTGAATTTCATCTCAGTAGTGAATGTGGAAAGTTTTATTTTTTTTTACCTTCTCAATCGACAGCCGCTTTTTTGTGAATGGTGGAGAAAATTTTGAATTCAAGTAAAGGGTGTTTGTGTGTTTTCATAAGATATGGGTAAAAAAACCTTGCATAGGTATGTTTATTTTTTATTTTAGTTGATTTTTAAAAATCGATTTTTGAAATTCTGGGATTTTTAAAATCATGATGAATAATTTTTTTGATAACTCGGTATCCGGCACAAGGACCGACTAATTCGAGAAACCAGAACCCACCGTCCACTAGCGGGGGCCCTAATTCAAGTCAGAGCTAAGCTCTGCATGAACTGACCCATAAAATCATGATGAATAATATTATATGTTTCTTTTGAGTTTTAGAATATGGAGAGATTCAGTTTTATGTTAAATCAACGTGTAAGAGTAAATGATGTTATATTATTATATTATTGTTGAGAGTGGAATTTATGTCAAATCAATGTGTAAAAGTGAATAAAATTGTATTATTATACTATTGTTGAGTGAGATTGCAATGATTAAAATTTATAGATTGATAGAAATAATTTTTAAAAAGAGTTTTATAAAATTTCAAAATAAAATCAATTTAGAATTTTAAAATTCAAAACCAAATTTACAAAACTCAAAGTAAACATAAGGAAACATGTGTTATAAAATGTGGTATAGATTATATAGGTTCCGTCTACGCTGGGGCACTGGGCAGTGCCCAGTATCCCCTAGTTGCATGACACATGGCGCCCCCTCCCCTACCCCCTATCAATTATTATAATATTTATTTTATTTTATTTTTAAATTAAGACATTAGTATTTTAATAACTCTCTTGTTATTATTATTATTTTTTTAAAAACAATTCTAATGATATTCTAAGGGTGGGTTTCATGTACACTATGCACTCTATATTACTCCATCCGTCCCAAAATTATTGTCCAGTATTCTATTTTGGGCGTCCCACAATTTTTGTCCACTTTCCTAAAATGGAAAGTTTCATCAATATAAACACCTTCACAATACATATAAATTACACCAATTGCCACTCACTTAACCCAACTAAATACAAAACCTAAATCCCCTAATCCCACCTTTATTAACTAACCGGCCCAACTTAACCCCCCAACCCATCTATACCGGCCCACTTTATTCCCTAAACCTAAACCACTCATCAATTTTTTCTCTCCCCATCACCTCACAAACCCTAGCCTCTCTTCTCTCTCGATTCATTTTCATCTCTCACCATTGTTGCTCTCTGCATTTGTCTCTGTAAACCTCACCATTGTTACTCTCTGCATTCCTCTCAAACCCAAACCGCACTCTACTCTCTCTTCTCGCCCATCTCCATATCAATGGATCCCAAAAACCCTAATTCTCCCATTGTCGATTCACCTTCGGGGCAAAATACCGAAGATTTTAAAGAGTTTGAACAAGATCCAGCCTCCGATCATTGGTGGGAAGGAACGGGGGCTTTTGATTCACAAAACCCGTTGTATGCAAGATGGGGAGAAGAAAGGAAGATGGAAGCGATTACAGCGGAGATCGGTGCAGATGGAAGCGGAGTGGTGCAGATCGGTGCTGAAAGTGAAATCCCTGAAACTGGGGGTTCTCCCGATTACAACCTAATGATTGTTCAAAATTCTCAATCCCCTGAAATCTGTGAAAATGGGGGTTCTCCCGATTACAGCCTAATGGTTGTTCAAGATACTCAATCCCTTGAAAATTGTGAGCCCTCGTCCGATCTACTTTCCGATGAAGTGCTAGCATTAAGAAAGCCGATGCCTGGGTGTCCACCACCGTTCACTAATAAAGAATATTGGTTGCAAGTCCAATGGAGGGTTTGTTGAGATGTTGATTATTCTGATTTACAGGTTATGCCTTTCATTATTTAATTTCTTGTTGACTTATGGCATGTACTCTGCAATGTGCTTAACTGATATTGTTTGGGTTATTGCAACCTCTGGGACTCAAATATTTCCTAGATTAGGATGCAAAATTGATATGTCCTATGATAAGCAACCTCTAGGACCATCTTCCTAGATTATGATGCTTAAGATAACCCGGTGATGATGTTATAATCTGAGGGTCCAATGGATTGTGAACTTAATTCATGCTATTCTGTGTTTTAATCTGAAATGTGAACTGAATTCATGCTATTGTGTGTTTTAAGGTGAAATGTGAACTGAATTGCATGATATTCTGCGTTTTATGATGAAATGTGATCTGAATTGCATGATATTCTATGTTTTAACATGAAATATGAACTGAATTCATGATAAATGCTTGTTGTCTTCACCCATCTTTAACTAACACTACTGCATTTAATTTATTTGTTACATGAATCTCTAAATGTTGCAGTAGCAGTTTTTGTCTTGCTGTAAATGTTGAAGTGTTGCAGAATTTATGGTAGTGATGTTAGCATTTAATGGGGTGTAATTCATTTTGAAATGTGTAATAGGAGGGAGATTTTTACTGGTAGGTGGGAATTTACTGGTAGATTTTAAACTAATTAGGTGGGAATTTTGTAATGGTAGGGAATTTTAGGAGGGAACTGAATTAATTGTGCTGTAATTTCTGAAAATTTTGAGTTTTTAGCAATGTAATGATGTTTTTACTGTTTGACACTGTTCATGTCAGTGTGAACAGTGCCGTTGCAGGCTGAATTAATCAGATACAATTAGTTGCCTTAATAAAGTGAGTTTACTTTACAATAAAGTTGATTTACCAATTCTACCCCTTACACTTTAACACTTTATCACTTTTTCTTAAAAGCCGATCACACAGTAAACCGGACAATAATTTCGGGACGGAGGGAGTATATTTTAGAACTATACAATTTGTTGCACTGAAATATGTAGCTTGTTTATATTGATTCGTTAACTATTAATGATAAATAGACAAATTTATTGCCCTAGCAAAGTGAAAAATAAATAGAAATATTATTTTTAATAAAATGGGACAATTAATAAAAAATAAAAGTAATATTTTATTTATTGGTTCAATTTTTTTTATAAGCAATTAGTTTTTCAAGTAAATAAGAAAAATGACATTGAAAACCTTTATTCCAATAAAATATTATTGCTACCACTCCACATTTTTATGATTGAATTTTAATATACAAAATTTTATAGATGTTACAATTATTTTTCACTTGATATTATATTGAGAATATTATTAGAATTATTACAAAGTGAAATAACAAGAAGTTATTAAAATATTATGTCTTAATTTAAAAAAAAATTTAAAAAGCAAATTATTAGAAAATTAGAATATAAAAAATAAAAATAATAGATTATTAAAAAAATTAAACCAAAAACAAAACTTAAAAAAAAAAAAAAAGGTAATGCCAACACCCAGGATCGACAAAATCCCAGCTTACCGTTGAAATTATTATATTTGTGTAATCATGGATATGAGCGTGTGTAAAAGGGTCCACGCCTCCAACAAATGCCATTTGCCATTCAATTGGGGAACTTGGGAAGCGCATATTCGTTCCGAATCTTAACTTTATTCGTTTTATATCTTTTGTACAAATAATTGAAGATTTTTTCAAGTGGTCAGAAATTAAGCTCCTAAATTAAGCTTCTACAAGTTTCAATGATTTTGGGTCGTGTTAGAGTCCAGTTAGAATTTTCCAACATTTTACATGATTTAAGTTACTATTTGAATCCGTTTCATTATGTTGTGGCGATTAGCTACCCAGTTTACGAGTTAATTGTTTTAAAATCAATATATATATAAATTGAAAATTGAAAAGTGAAAGAAATAATAACCGATTTGAATCGATAATGTGCCTATTTTATTTGAATAATTTCAAAAAATAATTATGTTCCAATTATTTCAAAGAATAAAAATTATTCCAGTCCATTTAAATTCGAAACAAATGTACGCCTTTTTTTATATTTCCCAACCATGGACGCATCCATTAGATGCTTTGTCGGTCAATTAGCTCTCTAGCAGTACATAGTATTAATTTGAGGCATAAATTCGCATTCAGCCAAATATTTTATGTAAGACAATTAAAGTCTCATTTAAATTCAAATGTATTTTAAAATATTGATATAAATTTTTTTTAATGAACATTAATTACTTTTATTGAAAAATACTACGTTTATCCATAATTATTTGCACATTTATCTTATTAAGCGTCTCATAATTGTTTTTACAAAAAAAAATAAAAAATATTTTGATAAACTATGTTCTAATAATAATCACATTTTTATATATAATGTAATATTTTTTTGGATTCACAATATACTCAATTCAATTCAATCAATTTTATTTTTTTTTTTTACGAGAGACGAGAAATTCTCCCACTCATATAGGTTGATAGGTTGATTAAGATAAAATGAGTAAGATTGCAATGGAAAGATGATTCCATAAGGTTTAATCAGGTTACCCCTCAAAAGTTTACTCATTACACATTTTAATTAAAAAGTGTGCTCGCTTTGTGGGGGCAAACAATTATGACGAAAGTAGTACTCCCTCCGTCCACCAAAACTGTGCTAATTTCGTTTTGACATGTTGTATGAAAAGGTAAATTAAGTACGTTTATGGACACAAATTTTTTTATCTTCATCGTCCAACAATCACTTAAATACTTAATTTATCATTATACTTTACTCACAAACAAATTATGTTATTCATAAATAAACTTAATTCGAAATGAGCACAGTTTTGGTGGACGGGTGGATTATTTGTTATTTACCATGGACAGTATCCATTTACCATTACCATAACAATTATTGTGGAAGAGATATTTACATTTTAGGCAAACAACAAAAAAAATAAAAATTCAACCGCTTAGAAAGGTTAATTTACCATTTAAACAATTCTTCAAATACACACCCAATTAAGTTAGTGAAATTTAGATTCTAATTAATAATGAAGGAAGATACCTGGGGATCGTTGACGTTGGCGGCAGCAAGAAAAGGAGACGCAGTATGAAAAACAGCATCGCAGCCGTGGACTAAAGCATCAAAAGAGCCTTGTTCCAGCAGTTCTGCTTTCATCAAATGAAGCCTCTCCTTTGCTCCATCCAGTTCCATTAGGTGCTTTGTCTTCTTTGGATCATCTGAATTACACCATCAATCATTTAATTTGAAACAGAAAATTAAGTGTAATTAATTAATTATGGTGAAATGTACCGGGATTGCGGACGGAAGCTTTGACGGTGTAACTACGCTGGAGCAAGAATTTCACAAGCCACGAAGCAATGTAGCCTGATGCTCCTGTTACACACACAGTCTTCATACCTATGCTTTTTCGCTTTTCTTCACTCTACACTACTAGATATATTGTTAATATATATACACACACGTTTTTTGCATTGTTAAAAATATATATATATATATATATATATATATATATAATAAGACAAAAATTCGTATGAGACAGTCAATACTCGTTTATTCCAAAATGTTAAAGCGTCATTCCCAAATTATGTATAATCTCACTATAAAACGGTCTTCGAAAATATTTCCCATGTAATACTCCTCCGTCCCGAAATATCTTTCACAGGTAAGAGGGTACACTTTTTAAAAATGTTGAGTCATGAGTAGAAGTGTCAAAATGGGACGGCCTGGGCCCGCCTATATATGAGGCAGGTTTTGGGTTGAGTATTTACGAGCCCGTCGGAGAACGGGTCCGTTTGGGCCACGGGTTGGGTTGGATTGGCCGCGGGCTTTCTGTTAAAAAAAAATTAATTTTTTTTAATAATATCATTAAATTTAGTTAAAATATAGAAATATAAATACAAAAAATAATTTATTTCTCACTTACGCACGCAACATATAAAAAACGTTTTATTTATTACGACTATTTTGTGGATATTGTTGCTTAATCTTTTAGTTTATTGCAATTTTTTTTTATTTTAATTAATCATTAAGTCATTATCCGTATGATGCTTAAAATTTACACAAACTCTCATGTGAAACATATTCATATTATTAATTTAATATTATTACACTTATTAAATGATACCAATACTCTTATAAACCAATTCCTCTAGCATTTAATGTTATGATCTCAGTTTACAAGTGTTATTATATTAGTTTATAAGTGTCGAGGTAAAAATTTAATAATATTAACAAGTTTTATCGAACACCTACTCTAAAATTTATTATACATAGTACATGAAAAAAAAAATATTTTATTAAAAAAATCCGCGGGATAACCTGCTAAGCCCGCTACCCGCTATGGGTTGGGTTGGGTTGAGTAGTTTTCGACCCAAGCCCACAGTGGGTTGGCCTGCCCAAATCCGCTAAAATGTGGGTTGAAGTGGGTTTTGGGCCGGCTCGACCCGCCGACCCGTTCTGACAGCTCTAGTCATGAGTAGGATGTTGAATAGTAATTTAATAAACTTTTACGTATAAAGTAAATAAATGAGTTGTTACATGTCGGGGCAGGGCGGGTACTTGAGTACCCGGACCCGCCCCATTCTTTGCACGAGACAGGGTGGGTTGACCTGTTCTAAATAGAAATTTCATAATTCCAAATATAATACATGCTATATTTTTAAATATTTAACATAAAATTAAGATTTTAATTGAAAAAATAAATAAATGATATTGGAAGCATGCTTAAATTTGTTTTCACATTTTAATTTTAAAAAGTTGATATCAATACGAATTTTGGTTAAAATATCGTATTGTATTTAAAATTATGTTTTATCAATATATATATTCACGTAAAATTATGTTTTATCAATATATGAAGTTGAATTATTGTTACTTACATGCAATATGTACTAATAAATATGAAAATTATAGTAATAAATTACATTTGAATTATTAAGAATGACTCCAAACGGGACGGGACCGTTCAGATCGGGGTAAGTCAGGTCAAGAGTGATACCCAGACCTGGCCCGCTACGGGGCAGAGGACGAGGTGACCCAAACGCCTCCGGTCGGGGCAAGTCGGGGAAAAACTATCATCCCTAAATGAATTGGATATTGTGTATGTGGTGGGCCCAAAAGCAATTGTATTTGTGTAAATTGTGAATATTGAGTGAGTGAATTTTATAGAGGGTTTTCCATTTTAAGGGTGCAAAAGGTATTGTGAGAGAAAAGGAAAGTGCGAAAGATGTTTCAGGACATAAGGAGTACATATATGAAATAAGGAAAAATTGCTGAAAAGTGCTATTTTTCATGAGGTATTACTATTAGGTGCTAACACTTTTAAGTAATACTCTTAGGTGCAATTGTTGACATATTTACCTTTATGCTTATAAAATAAATATTTTAGGGATATATGATTTCAATCGTCAATAAAATTAATTAGCAATTTAATTTTAATTTGGGTAGGGAGTTAATCTAGGAGCATAGGTTAGGAGCATTAATTAATAACAAAATATATAATTAGTTAACCAGTAAAAAAATTGGTAGATATGCGTTATTTTAGGATATTTGTTAACAAAGTAATTAATGATAGGCAATGTCTCATATCACCAGTTACACATAATTTAGATCCGTGCACCTGCCCCGTCCCTACCCATTCAACCAAATTCGGGTCATATAAAGTAGGCTAGGGTTTTTAATTAATGGCCACTCTCCTTCTCACCTTCATTCACGGCGCTCAACACTATCCCAAATCGAGTTCAGATTCTCGTGCCTCATCTTATACCAGATACTCCTCCAATTCCCTCATCTTCAAAAACTTATCCTCTGCTCCATTCACATTTTCTCCATCCTCATTCTCCATCTCTTTTTCATCATTTTCATCATTTTCCTCCCCTTCTTTGTCGCTATCATCTTCCAACTCATCATCATCTAAACCCTCACTTTCACTTTCTCCACCATTATTTCCTGATGCGATTTTGATTTGAGGTTAGTTAATTTCATGGATTCGTGCATTTTATTGAGGTTTGAATTAATCCAAATTTCGAACTTTGGGGAACACGTCCCGTGAGATCCAGACTATCCGCGGTGCTCCAGCCACCACCACCTAATCCGGCGGAAATCAAACCTCAATCAGAAGATAAGAGCGATGGCGACGAGGCAGGACGAGGCGGCGGTGAGATTCGAATTCCCTCAATCGGAGCCGGTTAACGCCGAGGGCGAATACGAGCGAGGATGTTGATCGGATTCGATGAGGTGGAGGATGTTGATCGTATACAGATTTTAGTGATGCAACAAGTAGCTAGTTGCACACTTTTCTTATAGGTAGTTGCACGTTTCTATTATAGGTAGTTGCGCGTTTCTGTTATAGGTAGTTGCACGCTTCTGTTATAGGTAGTTGCACGCTTCTGTTATAGGTAGTTGCACGTTTTTCTTGTAGGTAGTTGCTCGCTTTTCTTATAGGTAATTGCACGCTTTTCTTATAGGTAGTTGCACGCTTCTGTTATAGGTAGTTGCACGCTTCTATTAAAGGTAGTTGCATGTTTTTCTTATAGGTAGTTGCACGCTTTTCTTATAGGTAGTTGCACGCTCCTGTTATAGGTAGTTGCACGATTCTATTAAAGGTAGTTGCACGCTTCTGTTATAGGTAGTTGCACGCTTCTGTTATAGATAGTTGCACACTTCTCTTATAGGTAGTTGTACGTTTCTATTATAGGTAGTTGCACTGTTATAGGTAGTTGCATGATTCTATTATAGGTAGTTGCACGCTTCAATGAACTAATTTTTCGATTCTTCCGAGATTTGAGAAATTAAAAAAAAAAAAAATGGCCAATAAAAAAAAGAAAAAAGAAATAGCTAATTTTTCGCATATTTCAAAATTTTGGCAAATAAAAAGAAATAGAAAAATAAAAAATAAAAAAAGAATTTGGACAATAAAAAATAAAAAACACAAGCATGGAAATGAACCCTGTACCTAGCGCTTAAAAAAAGAAAGTTCAGCCATTGGGCTACTCCCTGTTAGTGAAATTCTTTGACAAAATAGTAACAATTTGATGTAGGAAGCGCGACCCGCTTTTTGAAATGGATGTGAGTGCACGGTGCACCCTGGTGCGCAGGAGACCCACTCTTAATAATAAGATTCCTAATCATAACCGGTCAAAAATCCATTTTCCATGATTGATCCTCCCCAATTCTGCATTGTCGTTCTAGAGTTTTTTTTTTCTGGGGTTTTGTTCGATTTTTTTTGGGCGTTTCGTTTCTGGATTTTCATGATCGATTTCCGCTGTTCGATTTCACACCAATCCACCAATTCCCTTAGAAATTCAACTCACCAAATTTCAATTTTTTTTTTATAAAATTCTGTTAATGGATCAGCCGATCATTCTCACTTGCAAATTCAAGGGGGAGTGCAAATTAGTATCTGTTACTAGTAGTTCGCAATATAGCGAGTATGTGTCTCAGATGCTTGGTAAGTGGTGTGGGTTGCATGAAGATCAAGTATCATTTATATACTCAGTTGGCTGTGTTAGCAACTGTAGCATGTCTTCCGAAGAGGATTTTAACAACTTGTTATTACTTTGTCAATATCTGTCTGCAAAAATGTGTATATTCTGATACGTGTGCAGTTGTGATGTTGTGCGTGCAGTTTTTAGAATAGGAGTGTGCAGGATTTATGTGTGCGCATTGTATTTTGGACATTTACAGATTCTTGTGTGTGTGCAGATTTTATATTTTATCGAAATGTGTGCATATTTTTTTTGTGTTCAGTTTATATTTGTGTACAAGTTACGTTGGCTCAGAGTCAAACGGCTAGAAAGGACGATATAGTACACACTTGGCCATGCCGTCTCTGAGCATATCAAATCAGCCCTGCAAACCTAACTTAAATAGACCGAAATTCGAATTGCTCTCCAACGGCTAGTTTGATTTCATGCCTATAAATATGGGATCAATCTTCAGAGTAAGGTGAAAAAAATTATACACAAGCTCAAGCTACAAGCAATTTCCGCAAGAACACCAAGAACTCAAGAAATATTCTAAGTGTTCATCCCAAAGTTTCTTAGCAAGAATTCTTATCCTTTAGCTTTAGGCTACTTAAATACTAGGATAGAATTCCAGTTGGAAACCATACAAATCTTACACCAAACTGAGTGTTAGGTTAAGTTTGGTAGCAAGATTTCAAGCTAGGGTTTATAGTCTTGATTTCTGGGATCAGTTGAGTGAGAACTCCATAAACATTTGTTATATTGTGTTTGGGCTAACACATTAAACTAAGTCTTGTTTGGTAGTAAGTGCCCCTGCTGATAGGGAAGAGTGGACGTATGACAAGTTGTCCGAACCACTATAAATCTTGTGTGTTTACCTGCTTTACACTATCTGCACACTACTGTTTTGATATAAGTTAACATGCATATTCTAAGAAGAGACTAGTTCTGCATCAAGCAGCTGATCTGATCAGTTTGACATTTGGTCATCTGATTTGATCCAGAAAACCTTTGAATCTGATTTATATAAAACTGGTTTTTCACACGGGTAAAACTTAGCTTCCGCACAATCAGTTAAACTGACAGACACCAAACTGATCAGTTTAGCAGTGATCAGTAGGTTGGATATCAGTCTGTACTGATCACCTACACTCTGATCAGTAAACTTGCAAATTACACTGATCACACGAAAAAGTTTCAAAAGTCTATTCACCCCTCCCCTCTAGACTTCTGCCTTACTAAAACCTGTTCGGGACCTATATATGTAGTGTGTACAACCATCTGCGTGTGTATATATTCTATTGTGTGTCCAAATTTTATATTCACATTATGTATTAAAAATCTTATATTCATGTTGTGCGTGGGGTTTCCGGCGAGTAGAAATACTATAGCAATGTCGATACAGATTTCGGCGAGGAGCGGTTTCATCGATTGGTTGTTTCCGGTAAGGTGCAGTTTCGATTTTGTGTGCAGTGTGTAATTTCCGGCAAGGTGCAGTTTCATTTTTCCGGCAAGGTGCAGTTTCGAGGAATGTCAAGCTTTTTGTTTAATTTCCGTTTAATAGCAAAGCAAATTTTGGAGGAGATAATCAAGGAGATTTTTTTAGGGGGATTTAGATTTCAGTCAAGACATTCCAAAATAAATTCAAAATCTCCCAAATTTGATTTTTGTATCATATAAGGTTATTTAAGTCTTTAACACCTTTTTTTTTGGACCTAGTAGTAAGACTTAAAAAGTGTAGCACTTAAGAGTAAGAGCTACTTATAAATGGTACCTAATAGTAACTATCCCATGAAATAATTGTTCTCCAATACAATCTTGCACATCCTCTTACTCCCCACCACAATCACATTTTTTTTTTTTAATTACACTCCACTATAAGACATGCTCATATATATTTACCATAAGAAAGAGTTTCCTTATATCCCACTCTTCTCTCTATCATCGCCCATTTTCAAAATATACTTTCTCACTCCCTAAAAAAAATTTAGGCGGTTTCAGATGAAAGAACTCATGAGCCCAAACGTATGAATCCACGAACTCACATCTTCTAAAATCGTGAACATAGACCCAAGAATCATAAACAAGAACCCCACAATGTTGAGATTTGCAAACCCATAGAAAATTGGATCAATGGAACACACTATTCATGGTGCCTTCGACAAGCACCCATGAATCACGTCGGAAAAGTGAAGGTCGCCGCCAAAAGCCCACAACCTGAGAAAAATGTGCATGTAACAATAGGTAGAGCGCCGCAGTGCGTTGGAATAGTAGACCAAGAACCAAATCGCAACAAAATGACTAAGTTGTAAGATATTGCAAACACATATTTTCAAAATATAAATTTCCCTCTGTTCCCGACTATGTAAGAGGGAAGAACTAACGTATCTAGCTCGAAGCGGTTGAAAAATACGACATCCGTTATAGAGGATCTGTATTTAAAAGATTGAATGCCCTTCTACCCTAGAGTAATTTAGAAGCTGGAGTAATATTTTCTCTTATTTTATAAAATGAAAATACAGAGTTTGAATTAGCAAATAATTGTTATTTGTGAAAATTTGTTTATTGGAATGTTTGAATACTGAATATTTCTTTGTATTTTGATGGTTTTCTACCAATTTGGTTTAATAATGGAATTATTTGATTTTCTGTAATTTTCTACACGTGCATTTTTTTTTCTGCGTGTGCAAATTTTTTGTGCATGTGGGTAATTCTCTGGACCTGAAATTAGCAAAGAGGGACAAAATATTGCACATGTGAAAAAAATTTCCTCCAAGTGTGCAATAAGAATCAAAGAGAGATATTTTCTCTAGGGACGAAATCTCTTAAGTCATAATGACCATCCATTTATCACAATCCTTACTAGAATTAGTTTCTTTATAGTTCTGAGGCTCTTGGTACTCTAACTAGAGAATATGATACCATATCTGCTTGTCCAAATCTCATGAGTGGGTGATTTTGCCTCTTGTGTCTATCTTTAGCTAAAGTGTAGTTTTTAAGATCAAGATCTTCTTCTGCTATATCATGTTCATCATGATTCTGATCCTGCTCCACCCCAGTATAATCTTTAGCTTAACTAGGGGTTTCATTGATATGAGCATCGGTGTTACTAGGTTGATCATCAGTATTTACTGAAGTAGGCTCCACCTCAACAAAATAACCATAATTTGAAAAATTTCAATCAATATCTTGAGCTCTCTCATCATGCTTGTATCTCATAGCATTCTCATTAAATGTTAAATCCCTACTTATAATGCATTTTTCTGTCAAAGTTCAATGTCCCATAATTTGTAGCCTTTAACACCCTTTGGATACCCCACAAACACATTGTTGGGGAACTAATTGTCCGGATCTATTCGGGATGATATTTAAATACAAATTCAAATTATTTAATTATTACTAACATGAATTAATCATATATTAATTCAAATAATAATTAATCTCAACAACAACAACATGCATATAAAATATTCACGTAAAATCCTAACATGCGGAATTCTAGGAGTTTACGCAACATACCTTTTGACGAGATAACCATTGAGAAGAAGGTATCAAGCTCCAACGAACTAACCCAAACGCCTTCTCAAGTATTCCCAAATCCTTGCTCGTTGATTCGGTGGGAAATCCTCACGAACAATATTACAAAGGAAAAGAAAATAATTTGTTGCACCACCTTTGTGGATTTCTATGTTTTCCAACTCATGGAACTATGTTGGGGATGAAACATTCATCCCTTATTTATAATACTAGAGGTGGCCGATTTTTTTGGGGAATTATTGGCTCATGGGAAATTTCCTTGTATCTTCTCCAAGATACAATCTTGGATATATCTCATATATTCTATTTTCCATAAATAACTCCCAACAAAATCCCACCTCCTTATTTTATGAGATTTTCGAAATCAACAAGGAAAGAAACAAGATTTGAGATTTCTTGAATTTATGAAATAATCTTGTATTCCAAGAATACATATCTTTTTCCATAAAATCTTTTCAAGAAAATCTTTTCTCTTCCTTCCTACATATTTTCGAAAAAATAAGGAAAAAGTAGGCAACAAATATTTCTTTTATTTTAATCACCTTTTCAGTAATTGGACTTATATTGAGCTACTTGAGGGGCCTTTAGGAGAATTAAGATTGGACCTCCCAAAGGACTCTGAATTATCAATATTGAGCCACAATATTATTCAGCCCATTAATATTAATTTATTCCACTATAAAATTAATATTGCACTATCCATCTTAATCCATATTACAGTAATATGACCCTCGGTTATTATTTCCTGTGTTTAAGATTATCTAGTCCATTAATTAATTTAAGCCACTGAAAAGCTTTATATTAATTAATATCTTTTTTCTTGGAGTAAAGTCAGCTCAACATTATTATCCATATTGGAAACAAATTCCACTTGCAAGATTTGGTATGATAAAACTTCTGAGCCCACCAAGGGGACAAATCAAGCAAGACATACTTGCACAGGATTCTCTGTATTAAATCTTAGCAATCGTCATGCAACTAATAATACTGCCCAAAGTACAAAGTATTAAATCGAATTGATTCTCTACCCAACATAAATCAAATAAATAATTATTAATTACACACGATCATATTTAAGGGACATAGATTAAGAAATAACCAACCACTGAGGTCTAATTCTTCTACTTTCAGTACTGAAGAATTTGTCCTCGCTGTAGGTCCTATTCAGCGCATCATAATGCACCAGTGTAATCTCTTGGTCAAGACAAGCCAATCTGAGCCTTACACTTCAACCTTTCATGATGGATTGTTCATTTCCACCTAGGTTGTGAATTTGTACTTATTTATAAGGAACTGTTAATGTGATCTTCTGTGATCTGGTATCACCACATTAACTACAATGTAACTCGTACTAATATTGAACAGTTATGCAGTAAATATATATAACATTCAATCATATTTAAAACAAAAGTGATAACATATTTATTTAAGTAAATAAGACAAAAATTCAGTTTAGTTATACAAAGTAAAAGCATAATTTCACGTATAACCCCAACACACACATCTCATAGCAGTTGGTTCCAGTTTGTCTTGCCTTACATGTGCAAAAGTCAACATCCAAATACTCGTAGATTGTTGTACACTGACAACTTTCCATACCACATCTCATCTGGGGTTTTAAAATTGATTGCAGCTGATGGGGATTAGTTTATCACGAAATAAGTTGTTGTAACAACTTCTCCCCATAAAACTTTTGGCATCTGTGCATTAGCAAGCATATATCTCACCCTTTCAAGTATAATTTTGTTCATTCTCTCTCTTGGTCCATTTTGTTGTGGATTAGTAGGAATAGTTCAATGCCTTGTGATGCCTATTTCTCTGCAGAATTTTAGACACTATTCAGATATATATTTCAAACCATTATATGTTCTCAAGTGCTTCAATGTTCTACCCTTCTTATTTTCTTGAGCTATGAGCCATTCTCTGAATTTCTCAAATGCCCCTGACTTGTGTTTCATGATAATCACCCATACTTTCCTGCTGTAATCATCAATTAAGGTCATGAAGTATTTACCTCAACTGTGTGTTTCTGTTCTAGGTGGCCCCCAGATATCAGAGTGAATGTAGTCAAGAGGTTATTGTGTGTTATGCACCCCTTTTGGAAAGACTGTTTTTTTACCTTTTCTAACACATAAGGATCACAAAACTCCAATTTTTACAGTCTTTTTTTCTCCAAACACTTCTCTTTTTGCTAATTCATTCAAACCTCTTTCTCCTATATGTGCAAGCCTTTTGTGCTAGAGCTCGGCATCTAAATGATGGAACCTCTATCCCGAAGTATCCTAGTAACTTAAGAATATATCTTAAGCTATTTTAGTTGTCAGCAAAAATACGCTAGAAATATTCACTTAAAAGTGTATTTTCATTCTTCAGCCCCATAATTCTGTACAATCCTACAGTATTAATAAATCTGAAATCCTAAACCCTAAGCCCACGGGCTGCTATACGTGTAAAGAAGGAAATAAATCATATCAACAATATTAAGCAAATTAAATCAAATAAGTAAATAAATTAAAACCTAAATCTATTTGATCCCCTCTTTTATTTTCTTCCTTGGTTATACTTTTTTTCCATAATTATCTTTATTAGACAAGTTAGACAAGTTCTCATCATCACCTCCGCCTTTGAAATGAACTTTGTCCTCAAGGTTAAAGGTCTGAAAATAGCGCCCAGAGCTCCTCAACTAATTCCCACGTCTCATCTTTTTGCCCAAAAGCTTTCCACTGACCCAAGGTTCCTCGTACATGTCTTCTCTTATCTTCTTTCCATTTTTAAATCTCTCATCTAGTGTTTTAGCAAATAAGTATTTACTCTCTTTTGCATTTATTACATTTTCTCTCTAAATGCCATCTCGAAGAGCTTCAGATGAAATCATTGCATCCTTTAATAAGGCAAGAGAACAAACTATGATGCTTGAGAATCCATCTTAATAATCAGACACGATGTCGTCCTCAGACACGAATGGTATGTGAAGCCTTGACCCCTCATCTGAATCACTTTATGAGGCATAGATTCTGCAATGTAGCTACTACATGATTCAAATTTGGGCAAATTTCCTCTCCCGAGGTATCCTAGTAACTTAAGAATATATCTTAAGCTATTCTAGTCGCCAGCAAAAATACGCTGGAAATATTCACTTAAAAGTGTATTCTCATTCTCCATCCCCATAATTCTGTACAATCCTACGGTATTAATAAATCTAAAATTATAAACCCTACGCCCATGGGCTGCTATACGTGTAAAGAATAAAATAAAACATATCTACAATACTAAACAAATCAAATCAAATAAGTAAATAAATCAAAATCAAAATCTATTTATAACCCACACTTCCACAAGATGGGTTCAAACAAGAAAAGGTTCAAAAATATCGAAGCGTCCATCACTCGTTTGAGCAACATGATGCAGAACATATCACTATAGATATGATAGTGAGCGTTGGGACAGGCGCTGGGGAAATCGTGCTTCAGGAATAATTGATCAAGGGCAAGGGATGCAACGTTTCAGATGTTGCTAATAAGGGGACGCATGCTATGGTTGTTGGAATTTACAAGCACGTAATACAGATAAAATATGCGCAACAGAAAAACAAATTCACCAACAACGAATTACAATTGCATAATTGAAATAACGGAATAAGTAAATAGAATTCTTACAGTGCTTCGTAAGCAATCTCCTCTACTACGGTATCCACATAATCCCTGTTAATAGATCCGCAGAGATTTGTCAACGTTGAATCCCCGTATGAACTTGCTAGGAAAAAATTCTATACTAGAATTTTTTTGGAGATAATTATTTCTTCTGTGTTTAATGAATCTCCAAGGACTCATATATATAGGGGAGACCCATCTTAAATCTTAAGCTATTTCTGTTAGGAAATAAAAGCCCTAATCCAACAAATCAAATCCCATGGATTTGATTTCCATAGATATATTTTCGTACAATAATATTCCATATATTATTTTGGGATTCCTATTTAATTAATTCTCCATAAATTAAATATTAAATCCAATTTAACATTTAATCAACCAACTATAATCTGTAAAGGGGAATTACTTGTTGTGTGACCCATAGGCCCTTATATGCCCAGCGATTAGTCAAACTAACGGTCTTAATTGAACCCTAGTCAATAAATCATACATTCTCAATATATAAGGTACGTTGCGAGGTATTTGCAATAACCTGTAACATACGTGGGCTATTGTGATAATATCCTTTGATTCGCGAATGTCCGATTAAATCTTGAACATGATGAAGTGTCTATTCAAATAATTTAATCATATTTTCTCATTATGCAAATTGATCACGTTTGTCACATTTGGACACAAAGTCCAAACGTGACGTGCATTGGCCAATGACTAACGATCCAATTAGTATGAGAAGACAAACATTCTCTCTAAATCCACATTGAGGAATGAATCCTTTTCTTAGCTCAACTACCACGCACATGCACTTCGTGATGAACCCAAGCCATGCCATATCTAAGGGTGAAAACGTCGGTCATGGTCAAAGTTCACCACTCCATACATGTCGTGCGTATTGACCTCAAGTCAGAGGAATATCACATCGCTCCCACTAACTGAGACACCCGTAGACACTTAAGTGGAATAACATCAAATGGTTTTTCGGATGGGTATACCAATACCCTCTAAGGTATCTGTGCATCCATCATGAGATACCTAGTATCTCGTAGTATGTGAGAACTACTACACTCTCTAAGAGTATGATGCAGATCGCACACCAATCTCAAATGCGTCATCAATATCCCATTCTTGATGATCCTTGATCGGGACTATTTGAGAACCATGCTTAAGTCATCTGAGGTCTCACATCCTCAATGACAACATTGGTTCATGGGAACACATAAAAGAATAAATGCAAACAATCAAACATAATATTCAAACAAGTGTATTGTCATATATTAATATTAAATAAATAATAATATTAAATCAAACAGAATACTATCGAGTATTATGTCCTTACAAAAGATTGTCTCTAGGACATTAACACTAACAATCTCCCACTTGAACTAGTGTCAATCATCTACATGCCTAACCCCTAGACCATCGAAAAGTCTAGTGTGTACATGAACACTTAATGCCTTGGTGAAAGGATCAACCAAATTATCTTATGTGGGAACACGTTCTAACTCAATTTCTCCTCTCGTTATGATCTCTCGTATCAAATGATAAGTCTGGGTACATGCTTGCTTTTGTTTGTTAATCTCAGTTCTTTTGCTTGCGCAATCACACCAGTGTTGTCTCAATAAAACTTTATTAGACAACTGGTACTCGGAACTACCCCTAGTTCTCTTAAGAACTATAAAATTCAGACAGTCTCCTTGAGGCTTCTGAAATAGCAATGTACTCAACTTCGGTTCTTGAATCTGCGGTCGACTCTAGCTTGAAACTATTACAACTGACTGCCCCACCATTGAGAGTGAAAACATAACCTGACTGTGACTTGTAATCATCACAGTCGGACTAGAAACTGACGTCAGCTTAACCAGTTACTACTAGTTCTGACTACCCACCGCAAATAAGGAAACATTCTTTAGTTCATCTAAGATACTTTAGAATGTTATTGGTAGCAATCCAGTGAGATTCACCGAGGAATCTACCAGTGATGCTGACAGCGTAGGCCACATCGGGCCTAGTGTAAGTCATACCGTACATGATTGACCCAATTGCAGATGCATATGGGACATTGTTCATGTGCTTGATATCAGCTTCACTAGAAAGACAATCCTTCTTTGACAACTTTATCCCATTATTTGCCGGTAGAGACCCTCTCTTAGAGTTCTCCATCGCAAAACACTTCAACACCTTATCTACATAGGTGGACTATGATAGCCCCAACATCCTCTTGGATCTATCCCTATGGATCTTGATCCCTAAGATGTAGCAGGCTTCACCAAGATCCTTCATAATGAAGGTCTTTGACAACCAATATTTAACGGAATATTATTTTCCAAAATCAATATGTGGTCGACATATACGATGATGAAGACAATATTCTTCTCGTTGTGTTTACGATAAACATAAGGATCTTCCGAGTTTCTGATGAAGTCAAAAGACTTGATAGCTTCATCAAATCGGATATTCCAACTCCTGGAAGCTTGCTTCAATCCATAAATGGGTCTCATTAGCTTTCATACTAGATTATAATTTAGCTTAGATATGAAACCTTCTGGTTGAGTCATAAACACTTCCTTATCAATGTTTCCATTGAGGAAAGCTGTTTTGACATCCATCTGTCAAATCTCATAATCATAATGTGCTGCTATCACAAGTAAAATTCGAATGGACTTGATCTTTACAACTGGTGAGAAGGTCTCGTCATAGTCAATGCCTTCACATTTACTATAACCCTTCACCACCAACTTAGCTTTGTAGGTTTGTACTTTGCCATTTGCATCAGTCTTACGCGTGAAGACCCGTCTAACTCCTTTAGGAAACTCAACCAAGTCCCAAACATGATTGGTGTATATCGAGTGTGTCTCGGATTTCATGGCTTCATGCCACTTCCCTGAATCAATATCTGATATTGCTTCTGAGTAAGTATTAAGATCGTCTTTATCCGGTATGTCCACATTATCGAGTTCCTCCAAGAGGTAACCGTATCTAATGGGCGGATTACGATTCCTAATTGACTTACGGAGTTGTGGTTGTGCAGGCTGCACATTCTGATCGTTAAAATTTTATGGTGTATCGATTTTAATGTCCGGAGAGTCCTCAAGAGTTACACCTTCAGATGCCTCTTGGGTGGGAGCTTGAACTATGTTGTTCTCATTCAGCCCACTTGGAGGTTCTTGGGTAGACAAATCAGCTCCAATTGCGCTCCCACTGGCTGAAAGACGATCACCTAGTGAAAGACTCCCACCGTGAAAACCGTTGTATACTCCCACTAATTCCTTGTCACATTGCTTTGACAAGTTATCAGTTTCTTTTTTAATTTGTGGTTCTTGAATTTCTTCAAGTTCTATCGACTTACGACCTTGTTCCTTAAAGACATAGTCTTCCTCAAGGAACTTGGCTTGCCTAGAAACAATCACTGTTTGTTTCTAAGGTAGATAGAAATAATATCCTCTAGTTTCCTTAGGATATCCCACAAAGTAACCCTTTTCACCTTTTGATTCCAACTTATCAGTGAGCATTTACTTCACATATGCGGGGTAACCCCACGTCTTTATATGTGAGAAAGTTGGCTTCTTGACATGTCATAGCTCGTATGGCGTATGTTCAACCGATTTGGATGGAATCATATTAAGAATGTAAATTGAAGTTTGGAGCACATATCCCCATAAGAATGTTGGAAGAGAGAAAAAGCTCATCATAGATCTTACCATATCTAACAAGGTTCGATTTCTCCTTTCGGACACACCATTCATCTGGGGTGTTCCGGAAGGAGTCCACTGTGATTGGATTCCATGCAACTTCAGATAATCAGTGAATTCATGGCTAAGGTATTCACCTCATCGATCCGATTAAAGAGTCTTGATACTCTTACCAAGGTATTTCTCTACTTCAACTTTATACTCCTTGAATTTCTCAAAGGATTCGGATTTGTGCATCATAAGATACACGTATTTGTATCTCGAGAAATCGTCAGTAAAAGTAATGAAGTAAATGAAGTGACCCTTGCTAAAGTGAGCAATGGTCCACATACATCATTTTGAATCAACTCTAGCACTTCTTTGGCACGTAGCCCCTTTCCCAGAAAAGGGTTTATTGATCATTTTTCCCTTGAGACAAGATTCACAATTTCAATAAGACTCAAAGTAGAATGGGGTTAAGTTGTCTAACTTTCTTAACCTTGCAATTCTTTTCTCATTTGCATGACCAAGTCTACAATGCCACAAGCAAGTTAGGTTTTCTTGATTGCTAAGCTTAAGTCTTTTATTTTGTACATTAAGAATATTATATCCACAATCCAACAAATATAAACCATTCACCACAGGGGCATTCCCATAAACCACACCATTAAGCATAAAATAACAATTATTATTAGCAAAATGGAAGGAAAAACCCTCAATGTCTAACATAGGAATGGAAATAATGTTGCGAGTTATAGAAGGAATGAAATAACTATTATTAAGTCTAATATAAAACCAAGGGTAAGTCTAAAACATAAATCCTCACACATTTAGTAGCAACTCTTGCTCCATTTCCCACGTGTAACGCAACTTGACCCGGCCTAACTGCCCTAAGACACATGAGGCTCTTCACATTCGTATAAATGTGTGAGCCACATCCGGTATCTAATACCTAGCAATTAGCGCTATTAGGGGATATGTTTATCTTAATAACAAACATACTTGTTCTAGTGCCAGAAGCACCAGTGCCTTCCTTTCAACAACCAGAACCTTAAAGTCCTTCTTCACTGCCTTCGTCTGCTTACAGTAGAGGCACACATCCTTGTTTACCTGCTCCTTCTTTTGAACACCATCTTAGTGGCAGTGAACTTAAAAGTTTTGAGCATGTCATGAAGTTTAGGCATGGTCGCATCCATTTTATTCATATTGTAGTTCACAATGAAGGTAGAATATGAATCCGGGAGCAACTGGAGGATAGCATAAATGGAAACATTGGTCTTTTAGCTCAATGCCTAAATGACCAAGTTTCTCGATTAAGCCTATCATCTTAAGCACATGAGGTGAAACCTTCCCTCCTTTAGCTAATCGACATCTGAACTGATCTCTCATCACTTCATAAATATCAGAACGAGATTCAGAATCAAAGAGATCCTTCAGATGTTTGAGCATCTAGAAAGGGCCCATTTTCTCATGTTGCCTTTGCAATTCGGGAGTCGTGCCGAGCAACATAACATACTGAGCCTGGGAAGCATCCTATTTTATGCTTCTTTTGAGCTGCAGCGTCAAACGTTTTTACCTCTTCAGTACTAGCCTTAGGGGTAACCAGGGATTGACATGTCCAACACTTACTCAATCTTTTCTTGCCTTAGCACCAAACACTCATTTCGGTGCCAGTCCAGAAAATTTGGCCTAGCCAATTTATTTGTTTCCAAAATACATCTCAATGACAGTTATACATTTCAACTAACAAAGAGAAATAAAATAAAATGGGAATTAAACACATAATTCGTATGATCAATATTCAGTAATCAAAATAAACATGGCCTTTTAAATTTATTTTGTCTCCATTATTTTCACATACTCAACGACCTCATCGGAAGAGTACGAATTTCTATCAAATATAAATTGTAATGGACTAGGATCCATATTCCTACTATTACAATATCTTCTTTGACTGATTACTATAATAGCAGAACTGGTAGGTCTCCAAACCAATTGAAAGACTGCAATTCCTAGTTGATTCAACCTAGTTCAATCTGATGTCCCTTAACTTTTGTTTCCCTGCTTTGGTTGGTGTAACAAAACTAAGTTGGTTTACAACCATCGAGCGACAACATCACATGTTCCTATAAAAGTCTCGTTAGATGTAGATCCGAGCAAAAGACTTTGGTCTTAAATATCCATTGGAACGAAATCTCTAGTTTACTTTTAATTTTGATGGAAGTCATTTCATTTCAATGAAAAAAAACCATATTTTTGTGAGGAACATTTTAAAGTTGGGGTATTAATTGCTTAAACGAGATCCAAAAAGTTTACTACATCACATTTGAGCAATTATTGGGCGCCGCCTACCCAAACATGATATATACAGTCCGACAAATATTGGTCGTCGCCTACCCAAACAATTATAATGCAGACGTTAATAACATTAACAGAATTTAGATCATGCTAATCAAGTGAGTTTTAATAACCATTAAATTTTCAAAATCCAATTTAAAAAATTTTAAATTCGATAATTATTAACCAATTATTAAATAAATTAATCCAATTAATTTTAATTAAAAGTCCAACTTTTAATTTTATTTTAAAATCAAACTTATTAATTTAAAAAATTCAAGTTTTAACTGTTTTTATTAATAGAGGCTCAAATGCAATTTCAAAATTTGCATGGGAGGGCCTAGCCAAATCTAATTTGCTAGATGGTCCTCCCCTCACCATCACCCAAATCCTACAACATTTAATCTGTAATTTGGGACATCCGTATCCATCATCAAGTTCAAAAAACCAAATCAATTGTCCAACAATATCATTCATAACACTAATTGTTCGAAATTAATTTAATTATTTCGAAAAAATTAGGGGTTTCATAACAAAATAGGAAACAATTCGTGTAAAGCGGCAGAGTATAGAACGAGCAATTCAAGCGACGGCAGCAAGTGCTAGCAGGTGCACCGCATCTGCGTCTTTGCCAAAGAGGCGAATCTGTTGGGGTTTATCCCAACAGAATGGGCACTGCATGTGTGTCCATCGCCACCCGCCGTAAAGAGGTCACTAGTACAATGACACCACTACCATCGAGTGCGTGTGACCACGCCACAAAGCCCTAGGTGTTCCAGGGCATTGCAGCCTCCACTCGTTGCAGCCACGCGTCAATCGACCGCTCCAAGCGACGATTCGTGAAGCAGAGGGATGACCGCCATCGTTGAAGATCCTAAACCGCTACCACCACTGCAAATCAGGGTCATGATAGCACCACCATTCTCGGTGGGCAACGATTTAGATCGCGGCATGAACGCATCAAGTACGAAGTGTGCCGCCGCCATTCCGAGCAGATCGGAGCAATGCGAGAGGTCGCGAGGTGCAGTGGTGAACTACCACCTCCAGTGACAAGTCACGACCCAACACTGCCAACGGAGGGGTGAGCAGTGATTAGAGCACGTGTTTCGAAAACCTAATTTAATAAAGCCAGGGAAGTCGAAAACGTTGAAGGCGCACAGGGAAGAGGGAGCAAATAAGTGTAATTAAGCGGCCAAACAACTAATATGACCCAACAAATAAACATACCCTAAACAAATATTCAACAGGTGCGGTCAAACCCAGTTTGGCCATACCGAATTATTTATAAAAAATAAATTTCATAAACAAACAATTTGTGGGTCCCGAACGGGTTCCAGTGAGGCAGAAGTCTAGAGGGGAGGGGTCAATAGACTTTTGAAACTTTTTCTTGTGATCAGGGTGATTTGCAAGTTTACTGATATAGAGTGCAAGTGATCAGTACAGACTGATATCCAACCTAATGATAGCTGGTGAGCATATCCGTTTGGTGTCTATCAATTTGACTGATTGTGCGGAAGCTTTAAATCAACCTGTGTGAAAAAATAGTTTAACAGAAAATAGTCCTAAGGTTTTCTGATCAGATCAGTTGACAAAGTGTCCAACTGATTAGATCAGCAGCTTGGTGCTAGACTGATCTCTACTTTGATATGCATAACAGTTTATCAAATCAGTAGTGTGGATATAGTGTAATTTAGGTAAACAACACAAGATTTATAGTTGTTTGGACAAATGGTCCTACGTCCACTCTTCTCTATCAGCAGGGACACCAACTACCAACTGACTTAGTTTAATGTGTTAGTCAAACACAATACATACAAATATTTATGGAGCTCTCACTCAACTATCCCAGAAATCAAGATTGGGAACCCTAGCTTGAGATCTTGCTTACAAACTTAACCTAACACTGTTGGGGTAAGATTTATTTTGTTTCCAACTGGAATTCTATCCTAGTATCTGAGTAACCTAAAGCTAAAGGATAATAATTCTTTGCTAAGAAACTATGGGATGAACACTTAGAATATTTGTTTGTTCTTCAGTGTTCTTGCGAAAATTGCTTGTATGCTTGAGCTTATGTATAATTTCTGTAACCTTAATCTGAAGGTCGATCCTTTATTTATAGGTCTTCGAAATCAAAGAGCAGTTGGAGAGCAATTTGAATCTTGATCTATTTTCGGTAGGTTTGCAGAGATGAAGTGATGTTCATCAGAAACAGTATGGCTAAAAGCGTGCTAATTTGTCCTTTCTAGCCGTTGAACTCTGATGCTTCATATCCCATCTTTGTCAGTTCCGTACTTACATGTCGATCTCTCATTGGTTGACAAGTACAATTATTTGGCGCGTGTCAGCCCTTATTCTTGTTCATTCTGATTGTCTGATCGATTTGTATGTCTTAGGTTATCACTTGGATGTCACCTGATTTGAACTGACCTGATCAGTTTTGGACTGATCAGTTCTAACTTCTTGAGTCGTAAATACAAGTTGTCTTAGCACAACTTGTGACTCACTTGTTGTTTCCTTCATGGCAGGTCATCAGGTCTTGATTCTTCGAAATTCATTAAGTCTTCATCTTCCGGTTGATTCTGATCTGATCAAAACTGATCAATCAGTTTCTTATTTTCTTCTAAACTCCATTCTTCGGATCTTCTGAACTTTTGATCCGAATATGTTTTTCAAGACTTACCTGATACATATTGAGTTTTCCCTCAATATGTGACCTATACCATTACATCAGTTGCTCTATACAATAATCATCAACTGGTCAACTTAACTTGATTTCTAGTTCATCAGTCAGCTATCAGGTCTGACTGGTACTATTACAACTGTTTTAAAACTTTCATCAAAACTACAATTTTCCCAACAATTTCCCTCTTTTTGATGAAACCAAAACATTTGAGAAACCAACAACAATTGATAATAAAGCAATAAAGAACACAGATAATCAGAAGACAGTGAGAATTTGTCTTAGGATTAGTAATACTTTTCATTCATTAGATATTTGAGTTTACATATTACAACTGAAAAGTTTAATCAAAAGAAAACTGATCCTATCAAGACTACCTTCTGATCATCAGACCTTGGGTATATAACCCTCTGGCATCTCCTTCTCACTCTGAGGAACATTGAAGATCCTGTAGAGTTTCCATTTCACATCATTTACCTGGTCTGGTTCTCTAATTCCTTCTCTTTTTAGCAGATCAAAATAGAATCTCTGAAATGCTAACCCGTCGAACGAGCCATCCTTTTTCTTGGAGTAGTCCATTACATCATACTCTTGATGAGTAATTCTTGCATTGATTTATCTGGCCTCATTTTTCAGGTACTTCAGAAAGTCTGGATGTTTGTTCTGTAACCAGTTCAGAAATTCTTCATCAGGTGCCTCCTCAGTTGGCACAATCTCCAGAACTTAAGCATCTAGAAGCCATTCTCCTCTGATCCTGCACCATTCTTCCATTCTTGGAACATGTTCCTCCTTCTTGGGAATTATAACTTCAATTCTGGCAGGAATAAGAGGTTCAACAAACGGCTTGCCAATTTGACCTTTCTTTGATCTGGTAGCATGACTTCTTCAGTCCTTCTGCTTCTGCAAGTTTTTATGTTCTTCGCTTATACGGGCTTCTTCTGCAATATGTTCTTCCGTTAGCCTTACTGCCAGAGCTTCATCTGCTTGGATTTGACTGGCTATGGCTCTTGTTATTCTTCTTGATTGTAGAGCCGAGGCAGCAGGTCTAGATCTGGATGGACCAGTTTCTCCAATAGCAACAGCAGCAACAGTTTGCTGTCTAGCCCTTTCCATCTTTGTAGAAACTTCTTTGGCAAACAGGTCCAGATGATCCAGCCTCTGACCATAAGACTCAACTGTTTGAATCGGATCTTCAGTTGTCACAATGCCAGTTGGTTTCTCAACCTATCCTTCCCCCTTTTTGATTTCAGCAAAAAAGTATTCAAGTGGGAAGTCAGGGAGCCAAAACTGACCGCGATGGCCTTATTGAGCTAGGTCATGTCGACGCTTGCAGTCTGAACAGTTTGTTGTCAAATTCTATCCACCAGTTCCGATTTTGCAGTTTCAATGGCGGATCAGCTTGTCAAGTTTTTCCTCCGTTTTGTCAAGCTTATCAGTGGCCACCAGAAGAGATACTTGAAGATTTGTCACTTGAGCAAGCTTCTCTTCAACTGCTTTCTTGTATCCATTAGTCAGTTCTTCAACTGTCTTCTTGAAATCATCTTTCAAGGAATCCACCTGAGATATAACATACTCTCGTTGTTCCTTCAGGTCATGGATAAAAGAATGTCATTGCTCGGTCATTATGTTGCTGATAGCGTTTGCCAAGACTCCTTCTACTTCTTCTTTCAACAGATCACGAAAGTTTGATCTGATTTCTCATAGTTGATCAGGAGTGGCATGGGTTCCAGGTACAGTTTGCACAGCCTGACCTGTTGGAGGTATAATTTCCTGATTTGATTCCTCTCCAACAGTTGCTTCAGTGCCAACTATTTCCTATCTTTGCTCGGTTGCTTGTGGCTCCAGTGGTTGGGTCTGTACCGCGTTACCCTGACCACCATCATCGACAATTTCTGCCTCTGCCATTGTAGTGTCTCGGATAGGCTCATGGACTGTTTCTTTAGCAGATACCTCAGACAATGCTTTTCCAAGTTTTTTTAACACCAGTTTGCATACTGCATCTCCTGACATCAGTTCCACTGGTGACTTTACCTATGCTGATCTCCTCATCTAAAAATTGAAATCAGCAAATTCATCCATCCCACCCATCTGTTCCATTATAACAATAAAATTTGTAAAGTCCCTCAGTTGAATGTCCCTCTACGTAAAAATTTCAAGACATCATTCTTTGCAGCTGGATTTTCCATCAGTTCTGGATAGAGATCCTTAGTCTGATCATCAAGCCGGTTATGGTCTTGGCTGATCGTGGTTCGTGGATAATTTCAGGTTGAGTTGAGATTTGAGCAAGAAGGTCTGTAGATTGTACAGGGTGCTCGATGGCTGGAACTTCTGTGGTGGGTTGGTCTTGAAGAATTGGCTGAGCAGAAGGGTGTTGTGAGGAAGAGTTTTAGGTGCTGGTTGTAGACTAGTTAAGTGTGCTGGAGGTGAGGTAGGTGAGCGGGGCTAAGGAGAGGGTGAGAGAGTCATACGGGTGGTAGCAGATGGGGACAGAACTGGGGACTGAGCCCGTGATTGAGGCGATGGTGACCTTACTGTCTCTGCCTGTTGATCTCCACCTCATTGATCAGGTGAACTGCCTTCCTGAGAACCTTTCTTCTCTGATTCTATCTTTTCTGATGTAGTAGATTTGCTGCCTGCTCAACTTTTCTCCAGTTCTTGTTCAGCCTTTTCTTCTTCCTCATCAGACTCTTTATCCATGAACAGAGTCATGGGGGCCTATTTCATCCTCTTCGGCCTCTTGAAAAACTCCTTTGTCAGTGTTTTTCACTTATTTGGTTGAGCAGACGGGGGTTCTGAGGCTTCTGAGGTGGTGGTTCCCTTCATTTTGCTTCTTTTCCTTACTGTCTTGTTTGTATCATCATCAGGAGGACCATAGATGGGTGATGAATCAGTAAGAAAAACCTTGTAAACTTTCAACCCTTTAGGTTCTCATTGCATATTCGGAAACCTATCCCTCAGAATGACAACAACTTTATTCAGATTACTGATTCTCTTTTTCAAAAACACTTCTCTGTTGTCGTTTACGCCAAACTTTTCATGTTCTTATACCAGAATTGCCTTCAGGAGCCCTACCTAGTTAATGTTTGTGGCTTTATCCACGATTGGTGCCATACAATGCAACTTGACAGCAGTCAATCCATCAGGGCTGAAGGAAATTCCCATGATTGTTTTTGACATAATTTCAAACAAAAGTCGATATTTCCATTTGAGCATTGGCTTTACAAAGCCAACAATCTGATTCTTATCAGCATCTCTGAGCAATTGTGCACGAATTTGTTCCTCCTCATGTTCCCTATAGAGAGCAGGTGAAATCTTCCCCTTTGGTAAGTTGAACAGTCTGGTCATGTCTGCATTTGTGATTGTAAACTCCTCACCATTGACCATAGATTTCTACTCATCTCCGGGTGTTACAACTTCAAGGTTTCGTAGAAATTCCAATGCTTCGTATTGCATAACAGGGTTGGAGTGGGTAGCACAAAATTTCTCCAACTTGCAATCCCAGAGCAGTTGTTCGATCTCCATTGATTCGGGGTCACGAGTGATACCGAAAACAACATATTTATCTTCTACGATTTGTTTTGTTAGATTTGCATAGTTGCACATGATTTTTCCCATTCCGTGTTTTGCCATCTGTATAATAGGAATGTTTATTATATTTGTGTGAAGTATTCCTAGAGAATATGAATATAGACCATATAAATACATGTTTAGCATACACATATTCATTCTCATCGAGATAATCGTTTGTTATTTCACACTAAGAAATAACAACTTATTCAGAGAAACACAATTACAGTATGCATATCAATTCTAAAAATTTATAGCAGTTAAATCAATCAAATACCCAAAACATATTTGAATATGAGCACAAAGAGCAAATAATTACTGGAAGTTTGCAACTTGATTTGAAGAACAAAAGTTTTGAAGCGCAAGAAACTTGAGTTATTTGTAGAAAATAGTGCTCGAAAGAAATTTAGGGCAAAGAAGGTTTTGAAGATACTAAACGAACGCTATATATAGAATTGGAGGGAAACAAAGATTTGGAAAACTGAGATTGGTAAACCAAAAGTTTAATTAAAATGGGTGGTCGAGATTAGGTGGTTTAAAATAATGGCAATCGTGCGGTCAAGGATTTTTATTGCGGTAGCTTTTGGATTTAAAAAATTCACAATAAATAACATTTAATACATATTCCCCACGTCCACATTAAATGCTTGAAGAACGTGCATCATATGTACTTGAGTACTGTTTAAAGCAGATAAGGTCAAATAATAGCACATAAGTAATCAGAAAGACAAGAGATCAGAAATGCGTATCTGATTGACTGGTATTGTAATCAGTAAATACCACAGGAAGTTTGATCAAGTCTGATTGATATCTGTATAGTGTGGAATATGTGTGTGAGTTGCTGTTGCAATTGCTACGAAATGAAAAAGGTCGTGAGGTGGGCATTTTGCTGTGGTAAGTGTGGAAGGAAAGAAATCACAAATATTGGAATGGACATTGTCGAGCTCCTGCTGCTGCGTGTAGAGCGGCTATAGCTGAGTTGGAGGAATGGGACAACTGTCAGGTCCGAAGAGGTAGGACGTGTAGTGTGCGTGTATGTAACGCTTGACACCCTCCGAGTGCTGGCCATGTGAAGGATAATGTCATCACTGCGTTTTTTGACCAATCTTATGAAATAGGCATTGGTATTTTAATTCGAGATTAATTTGGGTCTTTTTTTATGGGCGTACGTCTGTTTTTCCTGGTCGGATAGAGCAAGATGTTGGCGAAGTTATGGGTTTTTTGAAGCTCTCTCTTGGGTGAAGGACCTGGGTTTTGAGCGAGCCATTATTGAGGGGGTTGCTAAAGTAGTGGTTGATGCTATTGTTGCGAGTTATTTTATATGGAGAATATTATGTGGCTAATTCGGCGACAACTCACAAACAAAATATGCACCTGTATAATAAACTGTAAATAAGAGGAATTTGTTGACCCAGTTCGTCAAGAAATGACTACTCTGGGGGCGTACCAAGCTAGGGATGCAGTATTGCGAGTTTTACACATACAATATATGATACATCTCATGAAGATGAATCGTTATTGATCAAGATGATTTGGAGAGTTGGTATATGAGTGCTAGGGTTTTTTATGTGTATGGATGAACTCTCGAATTTTTCTGAACCTTACCCCTCTGGAAATTTTTTGTGAACCCCTATTTTGTTGTTTTTTCTTCTTCTTATAGTACTTTGACAAGCATGAGCTGGTTTGGCATGCATGAGCTGGAGACTTCGGGCCATGCAAGAACTCATGTGATGCTGCCACGTTTCCAACTTCATCTTCCAGATTGATCTTTGCACTTGCTTGTCTATAAGGCACTCTTTTGGTCGTCCAAATCAATCTTTTGCTCGACTGAATGCTTTGTTCGCCCCTTCAACCACATCAATTTTATGCCAGAAAATTGTCCTCGTCGAGCATGTCTGAGTTCTTCAGATTATCTGAGTCCTCAGGATATCTGAGCATCAAGCATACTTACCCCTCAGGTTGTCTGAGCCCTCAAGATATCTGAGCATCGAGCATACTGACCCCTCAGGTTTTGCGAGCCTTCGGGATGTCTCGAGCCCTCGGGATATCGAGCATCGAGCATATCTTGACCCCTCGGGTTTTATCGAGCCTTCGGATGTAGCCCTCGGGATATCGAGCATCGAGCATCTTGACCCCTCGGGTTTGTGCGAGCCCCGGGATGTACGAGCCCTCGGGATATATCGAGCATCGAGTATCTTGACCCCTCGGGTTTTATGCGAGCCTTGGGGATGTCCGAGCCCTCGGGATATCGAGCTTGAGCATCTTGACTTCCGGGATGTCTGAGCATTCAGGTTGTCTGAGTCCTCAGGTTTGTCACGAGTCCTCGGATCATTATTTCGGCTTATCGATTCATTCTTTCCTGATTTGATCAGTTTGACTGATCAGATCAACACCTTTTCAGGATCATTTTGCTTGGTTAGTCTGGCGAACACACCTTGGTTGGTAAATGACAAACTGGCGAACAAAACTTACTTTATAGGCGAGTATGTTCGCTTGGTTGACAAGTGGCGAGCTGACGAACAAACTTGTTTGGTCGGCGAGCGGCGAGCACACTAGTCCATCGGGCATGATTATTTTAATAGTTGAATATTACACGTGTCTCTCTTACGTGTTCGATTAATGCCGAATAATTATATCGAACATAACAATACCCCCCAGCCGGGTCGCTTTGTATTCATCATAGGGCCCGACTGTTATAATTTGATTGGGTCATAGTAAACGTCGTTTCGTATTCTGTGCCGGATTTTCAAAATTGAACCCGGTATCTATAAATACCTCATTTTTGCCACCTCAGTGCCCTTTCTTTCTTTACTTCTTCTTCTTGCTTTCTGTCTTCAATCTCTTTCGCGTCTAAAACTTCTGGCAAGTGCTTCATCACTCCGGCGAATGATTTTACTCAGGTAACTTATTGCATTCTTACTCTCATTGCGATTATGGCCTCTCATTCAAACTCTTCTGCCTCAATAGAATCAGACCACCATAGTTTTTCCTCCCCCTCTCCCTGTACAATCCCCCGTAGCGACGCTAATGTGTCGGAGATGAATGTTTCGGGATCAGGGTCTCGTTGGCAAGTTCGGCAACCGTTTTGCCATTCTTTCCTCCGATTCTGACATTGCCCTAAACGAATTAGATAGGGACTTAGCCCGTAGTGATTTTTTGGATGATTCAGATGAGGATTCTTTGCCCCAACCCCAAATTAAATCTAGGGTTGTAAATAGGGATGATGATAATGTGAGGGAGGAAATTTTGGTAGTTGAGAATGTGACTGAGTCGAACAGAGGGATAGGCGGCGATCAAAATATTGAACTTGATATCCCTGTTGGTGTCCCTCATAGCCCAACATATAACGAGTATAATGCTCGTTATAATTTTGATTGGGCCGAACAGCCTCATAGAATTAGGGTTGAGAATGAGTACCCGACGAGCAAGATTGCGAGCATGATAGACGTAGATATGCTCGCTCAGCTGTATAGAAATTATGAAACCCCCAAAGATGTCTTTTTCTGGGCACCTGGTCCCGATGAGTGAGCAGACTAGCCCCCAGAGGGTTGTGTTGCTGTAAATTTGGATACGATGGAAGCGGGCCTTAGGTTTCCACTCCATCCGGCTATCACTCGTTTGCTCGTGAAATGGAACATTACCATTACGCAGCTGAAGCCGAATGAGTGGCACATGATTATGAGCTTCCTGACTTTGTTCGGCAAAATGAAGCCCAGATATTATCCCACAGCAGCTGAACTTGCTCGACTAGTGCATTTGCCCCGTCCGAAGGGCGAGCATGGATGGCTGTTCATGCAGGTAAATGCTAAGTGCAAGATTATTGAGGATGTGCCGAACAAAATCAGTGATTGAAAAGAGAAATTCTGGTTCGTTGGGGGCAATTAGAAAAGCCCAGCTTCTGGAAGCAAACCAGATGCTTGTTTAGACATCCCCACTGATTTTGGGGTTTACCGAAGTAAGTATTTTTGTGTCTTTTGCTCTTCAGCTTGAACTGATTTTAACTTATTCATCATTTCAGGAATTGCAGCTGCGACGGACAAAGAGACCAACGACGACTATTTTAGCAGCGTCTGGCAAATCGATCTCGAGTCTCGCTCAGAACGATCTGTGAAGACTCTAAATACCGCCGAACAGAGGAAGAAAGGAGGCTTTTACGTGCCCCCTCACCATCTGGTTGCTACTAATCCTGCTGGTAAGGATTGCTTCTTACATTTGCATATGTTTTGTACATTTTGCTCGCTGTGTCCCTTTCTTGCATAATGAACTGTTTTATCTATAGCTTTCCCTGCTGTTACTGTTACCGTGAGTACATCCGAGCATACTGAAATGACTCGAAGAAAAAGACCTCAGGAGCTTGCTCGAATTCAAGCCGAGCGGGAGGCTCAACGAGCAAATCGAGGAGAAACGAGCAGGGCGAGCAGGGTGAGCCGAGCATCTGCGTCTGGCCCTGGGGAGTCGAGCCGACCAAAGAGGACAACTCATTCGGCCGAGTAGGGGGCGAGCAAACAGGCTCCGTCGCCAAAAAGACCAAGGATGGAAACCGACGGGCAGGGGGCAAGCAACTAGGCTTAGACGAGCATCGATGCTGTTAGGGAGACCCCTCCTGCTAAAGCGATCAGAATGGCCGCCTCTGTGGTCGGTCCGGTTGCTCAAATAGTTGAAATGGAGGTGGGTACATCTTCTCCACCTCCTCCAGGACCTCGGACTTGGACTCCTATGAACCCTCAACTCCGGTCTCCCGAAGATAAATCATTTTTGGGATGGGATCCTGCTCGGGCGAACAGGTACGTTTGTTCGCCCATTGAATTAGTTTTTCCTTCAATTGATTTTGTTCTCTTTATTTTATTTGTTTGCTCGGGTGAACATGCAGGTTGAGCAGGTTGGTGCCTCTGATGCCCGAATTGAAGAATTATTACTGCTCTCCGAGTGTTCGCAATATTCCGGGTCTTCCCGAGCATGTTCAGAAGACTTGCGAGACCCCTATACGAGCATGGACCACTGAGCTTGAAGAGGCCACCACGGGTCCAACACCTTTGGAAAACATGCGACTTGGCCTGGTACACCAGGGCCAATCTTTGGTCATCCTTGAGAAAGTGTATGCTGAGTCCGTCAATCTTCATGCCAACTACTTGGCTCTGATCAGAAGTTTTGAAGAGAAGGTGCACGAGCTGAGCAAAAATCAGGATGAATTGAGGTTGGCTCAAGGACAGATATCCTCAGCTCAAGCAGATGCTCGTAAGGCTCAAGAGGATGCTCGCCAAGCTCAGGAAGTTGCTCGCCAGGCTCAGAAAGTTGCTCGCCAGGCAAGGGAGGAGCTAAACCTTGCTCAGGAGGAGGTGGTCGGCATACGGAGAGTTCAGAATGAGATGAATGTCGAGCTTCGTAAACTCTGAACTGATGTCGAGGTCATGGAATGTGAGAAGAATTCGCTCAGCCAACAACTCATCATTGCTGAAGAGACCAACACTCGTTTGGGTATCGAAAATTCCAGGTTGCACAATGAGAAGTATGTTGATTCTATGTCGAACTTCTCTTGCATATGTGCTTTTGCCGATGACATCCGGTCTGCTCGCCACACGCTCACTGGCGAACAAATTGCCCCGCTCATATCCAGTTTTCAGCAGTACCTGATCGACAACCCCCCAGATTGCAACCTTCCGATATCTGACTTAAACGATCTGTGTGATTTCTCCAACCTTCCTGAAGGGATCGAGATTGATGATCCTATATTGGATGAGGAAGATGGCTCGGATGTGAATATTGCTGATGTTACTGACCAAACTCTCTGAGCCGAGCCCGGGTTCGATCAGGTGCGGGACAAACAAAGGGGACCTCCTGTGATTGAGCAAAATGTACTTCCTGGCGAGCAGACTGGGCCTGACCATGCTGGAGGAGCCGTAGCTGAGGGGGCCGAGCAGATGGGGCAGGATTTGTTCGATATTTCGCTTCCGCCCACCCCCAACAACGAATTTATCCTTTAGTGTAATTTTTTGCTCTGCTGAACAATTGTTGTGTAATTTGTCTTCTTCTCTTTTGTTCGAACAATCTCTTTTTGAACTTGTATAATTTCTTTTGTCTTTTTCTCCTTTTGTTCGAACAACTTTGAAATTGAAAGGTTGAATTTGCATATCGAACAGTTTCCTCTAACCTGATTGTTGAGGATGAATGTTGTTGTTGATGAATGATTAATACTTGTGTTGCTTGATGTTTGCTTTGTTGCTTTCTAGTTTATGCCTCTTTTCTTCTGAATGAATTCGAACATTGTGTTTGTCTATGCCCGCTCCTGACTTCTTTCGTTTTTTATTATCTTATTGTGATGCAATCGGTTGATCTTCTTATTTAGGTGCGACCAGATGGGTTAACTTTATGCAACCCCCCCTTTCTTGGTTCGCGATCGTCTTATTTAGGCGCGATCACTTCGTACTAGGGCCGTCTTATTTAGCTGCGACCCCGCACTCATCACCCGCTTTTGCTACGGGTATATGTAAGTACGAGTCGTCTTTTGCGACTGCGTACCCATTACTCGCTTTTTGCTGTGGGAATCAGAGTACGAACTCGTTCGTCAGGTGAACATAGACTTGGGCTCGTTTGTCTTTGTTCGGGCCGTCCGGCTTAGGTGCGACCTCTAATAGGCTTCAACTAGAAAATCTTAACAAACAAAAAGATTTTTTGCAACACGTTGTATTCTATTACAACCTTTACATTTGAAGAAGACTGTCTATTACACAACTATAGACATCAGACTACGGTTTTGAATTTAAACCTTATCTTGAGTAGACATAAACTGGACTCACCTTGTCCGCGGAATTGATGTTGACAAGCACGAGGCGCATCAGCCTATCTACCCTTCTTTAAGTAACATGCTCAAGCAGCAGCATAAGCTTTTGTCCCTCCTGGACAAGTTGTGATTATGCGGGCAGCTGCGGACATGAGCATGTGGCGAGCACGCCTGCTCGCCTATATCAGGCGCGAGCAAAATCTCAGCTCGCACCATTCTGTCCCCTTCAGTAGATGCCTGAGCATCAGCATCCGCATGTTGTTTCGAGCGGATATCACGACATCCCTCCCCTTCGGAGGAGATTTTGGGGATGCATAGGGGACTAGTGATTTACTACTGCATAAATAGTGAGTAATGTGGAGTGGCAACCATGACTCTGCCGAGCATCTTGAGTCCGTAACGAGCGCCAACCTGTGCTCGGCGTGTCACATGGGGTATAAAGCTTGTACTAGGACAGATGCTCGATTCAGCAGAATGATAGCTGAATCGAGTGTTGGATTCTTCTTCGTCTGGAGGCATACTGAACCAACTTTCTTCCGATAACTGTAGTATTTTTTTTCCTTTTTATCTGTTTCTTCTCTCCTTTCTTCAGTTATCAATATGCCTCTATTTATAGAACTATCCCAAGCTGGTACTAACATAGCTAGTTGGTGCCGACCTTCTTGCTTTTAACTCCTCCTTTTGACATTTGTCCGCTTTGAATCCTCCTTTTGACATCTGTTCGGATTTTTTGCAGCTCTTATTCAAGGATTGACCGTTCCTTTTTGGTTGCCACCACTTCTTAACTTGTTTTGACACGTATCTTCTATCTTTCGATAATCTTTGGCCAGAATTTCTTTCTAGAAGATTTGTGTCGAACATGATGTGTTCTTCCTTCATGATTGTCTGCTTTCGTCTTAGCTGAATGGCTGATTATGTTCGCCATTTGTGCTTGTTTAGCCTGAGTGGTGATCTTGTTCGGCCATTTGTGTTCGTTTAGCTCTGAGTGTCGATTTTGTTCGGCCGTTATGTTCGTCATTACTGATAATATTTTTTCAAATTTGACGCATTCCACGAGTAGGACAATGGGACTCCATTCAGTCTTCCAAATCATATGCCCCATTTAGCAATTGTTCTCAGTAACCCGAACGGACCTTCCCATGCTTTCGGCCGAACACACCACTTGATACCCCCGTTGCTTTCGTCTTAAAATCAGCTCGCCCACATTGAACTGCGTGTTCGGACTTTGGAGTTATAGAACTTTTTCGATCTCTTTTTGTACATGGCATTCTTGAAATCAGCTTTTCGTCCTTCTTTTTTCTTCTACAGTTGCACTTTTCAGGGCGGCGCTCTGGTCATTGATGTGTTCTCCGAAGTCATTGTCCGATGACGGAATCTTGATTTCGCGGTATATCTTGACTTCCGCACCAAATGCCAGGGCAAACGGGGTTTCCGCAGATTGATGTTCTAAAAGTTGTTCGATAGGCCCATAAAATTTGGGCAACTCTTCACCCATCCTCCCCCCTTGGAATTATCAAGTCCGCCTTGAGGGTATGCTTGATAATTTTATTAACGACTTCAACTTGTCCGTTTGACTGGGGATAATTCGGAGTTGAATAATGCTTTTTTATGCCCCAGCGAGCACAATGTTGTCGAAATTCACTCCCATTGAACTGTTTGCCGTTATCCATTACTAATGATTGGGGAAGCCCAAAACGACAAATGATATTTTCCAAACAAAGTTCCACATTCTTTGTTCGGTGATTTTGACAATGGCTTCGGCTTCCTCCCATTTAGTATAGTAATCAACGGCAACCACAACATATTTTACTCCCGACGTGCCAGTAGGAAATGGGCCGATCAAATCGGTTCCCCATTTAGCAAATGGCCATGGGCTATAAATTGACACTAGTTCTTCAGGTGGGCTATGAATAAGTGGGGCATGTACCTGGCACTTGTGGCACGCGCGAGCATACGCGAGCGAATCTTTTTTGAGGGTCGGCCAGTAATAACCTTGTCTGATAATTTTATGTGCCAGGACGAGCCCACCTGTATGGTTTCCGCATACTCCGTCATGAATCTGCTCCAGAATTGCATGACCCTCTTCAGGAGTAATACACTTCAATAGTGGAAGTGAGAAACTTCTCTTGTATAAATGCTCGTCTAAGATAGTATAACGAGCAGATTGTAATCTGAGGCGAGTAGCTTGTGCCTTATTCTCAGGGAGAAGTCCCTTTTGTAAGTAACTAAAGATTGGAGTCATCCAGGTTTCCTGTTCGCCTATCACATGGGCGACCATAACTCTGGGAATTGATGGCGAACAAGTTGTGACGACCACAATGTCCATTGTGTTCGTCACTCCTTCTGCTGTTGCCAGGCGTGCCAAGGCATCAGCGAATGAATTACCCAATCATGGTAATTGTTCTATGAAAACTTATTCGAATTGCTCAAGCAACTCCTTTGCTAGTTGCTGATATTGTGCCATCTGTTCGCCTCGGGCCTCGTACTCGCTAGTTACTTGATAAACGATTATCTGAGAATCGCTGTAAATCATCAGCCTCTGAATTCCCATTGTCATAGCCATCTGTAGTCCAGCGATCAAAGCTTCGTACTCGGCTTCATTATTTGTAGCTGGGAAATCAAAACGGATGGCTGTTGTGAATGTTTGTCTAGTTGGGCTGATGAGAACTACGCCTGCTCCGGCTCTTGAACTTGTTGATAAGCCATCAACATACATATGCCATGGTTGGTCGACTACTTTTTCGGGCATTTGTGGATATGTCAACTCGACCATAAAATCGGCCATAGCCTGGCCCTTCATTGCTGTTCGCGGGGCGAACGTAATGCCAAATTGGCCTAACTCCACCGCCCACTTGAGTAATCTGCCTGCAGTGTCTGGTCGGTGGAGGACTTGGCGCAATGGGAATGTGGTCAGTACCTCGACTGAGTGATCGAAAAAGTATGGTCGCAATTTTCGAACACTCATTACGAGAGCATATGCAAGCTTTTCCAGTGGAGGGTAACGGAGCTCGGCTTCTTTGAGTACTTGGCTTACATAGTAAACGGGCAAATGTGACGTCCTTTCTGCTCGTACGAGCACATCACTGATTGCATGTTCGGATGCAGCAAGATACAGATAGAGTTGTTCGCCTGGGACAGGCTTAGACAGTGTCTGAGTATCTGCAAGGTACTGCTTCAATGATTCGAATGCATTTTGGCAATGCTCGGTCCACTGGAATTTCCCTTTCTTTAATGCATCAAAGAAAGGTTTGCATTTGTCCCCAGTTCGTGATATAAACCGGCTTATGGATGCCAAACGTCCGATTAATTTTTGGACCTCTTTCACACTCCTGGGGGCCTGCATGTCGAGCATGGCTTGAATCTTTGATGGGTTCGCTTCAATTCCCCTTTGACTTACCATATGTCCGAGGAATTTTCCCGAGTGAACCCCAAAGCTGCATTTCTTCGGATTTAGCTTCATGTTGTACTCCCTGAGAATATCAAACGTTTGTGCGAGGTGGGTGATGTGGTCTTCCTTGTGTTTGCTCTTTACCACAATATTGTCAATATACACCTCAACTGTTCGGCCGATGTGTTCGTCGAACATTTTGTTCACCAAATGTTGATATGTTGCTCCGGCATTCTTTAATCCGAATGGCATGCGTTGCCAACAGTACATATTCTTTTCACTGCAGAATGCCGTATTCTTTTGATCGTCTGGATGCATGGGTATTTGGTGATAGCCAGCAAAAGCATCCATGAAAGTCATGAACTCATGGCCTGCTATGTTATCGACCAAATAATCGATATGCGGCATCGGAAAATTATATATTGGACATGCCTTATTTAAATCAGTGAAATCTATACATAGTCTCCAAGTTCCGTTGGACTTGCGGACGAGCACAGGGTTCGCAAGCCATCTTGGGCATTTTACTTCTCGAATCAATTTATTGTCGAGCAACTTTTTGATTTCACTATTCATGGCCGCATATTTCTCCGGACTGAACTTTCTGCGCGGATTACTGGAGTTTGTGTTAGATCAAGGTTGAGGGAGTGACATGCATGTTTGGGATCAATGCCAACCATGTCCTCGTGCGACCAAGCGAACAGATCCAAGCTTGCTTGAAGATATGCAATTACTTCTGTTCGGATTGGTTCCGATAACTCCGAACCAATGAACACTTCTAATTCAGGTCTGCTCGGGTCGATGTTGATAGACTCCAGTTGTTCGATAGGAGTTACTCGCTTTCTTTTTTGTTTCCACCGAGGATCGTCGATCGACCCCCGGTGTTCGTCATCTACCTCCATAGGTTCAAAACCTACGCGAGGTTCTAGGTCCGGTAGCTCGTTTGGCGGATCAATGTTCATTAGATTTGGGAGATCTGGGACATGAGTCACCATCCCAGATTCTGTGTTCGAGCTCTCTGTGTTCGCGCATGGAGGTGTGCTCGTCAAAGGAGGTACAAGCATTCTTGGCAATATGTTCGCCTGTTGGCTTGACTCTCCGATCTCCCATGTTTGCTCCATCATGTTAACGATATTTTGCTTTTCTGGTGCACATGATAGCAAACAATCTCGAGCTTTTTTCTGATCTCCTTTTACGCTACCCGTTCCATCTTGTGTTGGAAATTTAACACAGTAATAATAAGAAGAACAGGCCGCTTTAAATTCCTGAATAAACGGGCGACCTAGGAACCCGTTATAAGTAGACGGAGCATTAACGATTACAAAATCTAGCATTCTAGTTCGTCGGATCTCCGGATTTAGAGTTGATTCTAACTTGACTCCTAACCTAATCATACCATAGGGTCGGGTTACAGATTCCCCGAAACCCATAATGGTGTGATCACATGGTTCAATATAACTGCTCAAGTCCCCAACTTGCTTTTCCATTTGGTGCAGAGTGTTGACGAACAAAATGTTCGCATATGCTCCGGTATCAACTAGGAAGCGGTGCACCTTAAAACCGAGGAGACGAGCAATGATGGTTAGAGAGTCATTGTGGGGGGTGATTATGCCATCGAGATCGTCTTCTGAAAACATGATTTGGTGAGAGGGTGGCGTGCTAGCTGATGTGCTCGCCACCTTCACCTGATGGATGCTTTGCATGGCACGCATCTCCATTTTCTTTCGTCTGTTTGATAATGTTGGTGCCTGATAACATCCACCCACTGGACCATAATCAGGACGTATCATATGGATTTCTTGACTTTCTCGACCTCTACCCATAGTAGGAGCCCCTCTTTTGGGTATTTCAGACCTCTTATGGGATTGCTCGGGATCACTGTCAGATGTTTCTTCGGCCTTTCGCTTACCCCTAAGATCTCCTATTTTTTCTGCTCGGGAGTCTCTGCTCGCTGGCTTTTTTAGGAACTGAGTAAGACGATTATCTTCATATAACTTCCAAAGTTGACGAAGTAAATCGCGACAATCTTCTGTATTATGCCCGATGTACTCGTGATAATTACAATATTTGGAAGCATTAAGCCGATTCTTGTCCAATATGATTCTTCGAGGCCTATCTAACATGTCCCGATCTTTGATTTGGTTAAAAATTGTTTATGCTGAAACACCCAGAAGACTTCGTAGGGCGTTTGCTTCTGCTCTTTCTTCGAATGGTTTGAAAGACCCTGGGGGTTTATACCCCCCCTCATTCATCACTTTCTTCCAAAAAAATTTCTTAGTTGTTGATTCCTGACCCAATCGTGACTGGGCGAGCAGATCCTGCATGGCTATGATCTTGGCTGCTCGCTCTCGGAATTCTAAACATGTGTTCGGTCAGTCTTGATGCATGGCTTTCCACATGTCAGTATTCAGGGTCAGGCCTCCGACTACCGCGAGGATCTTGGCATCCTCTTCAACTGGGGCCCCATCATACAAACATTTATCAAATCTTTCGATGTATGCTCGATCTGACTCACCCCTTAATTGGGAGAAATGCGCCAACCTTTGTTTTGGTGCTGGGCGAGCACACATGGATAAAAAATGGGACAGGAATTGTTGTCCCAACTGAGCGAAAGATGTGATGGACGCATCGGGCAAAGTAGAGAACCATCTATTTGCCCGATCACCCAAAGTCATGGGGAATGATCGGCACTGCGTCCCGTCTGTGGCACCCATGGCGATCATAAAGTCTGAGTATTTGCTGAGGTGAACATGTGGGTCAGACTCAGCATCGAACATGGGGATTGGTGGTCGGATCTTTGCCACATTCTCTTATATTTTGGCCACCATGATCGCCGGTATTAGTGGCGGCGGTGTTATTCTTCGCTCCGAGGAGTCCTTTAGTTTTGCCAAGTCAGCCTGTAAGCCTTCAATGGCTTTCTGCATTTCCGCAAATTTTGTGGGACTGACAGACTTGGATCGGGGCTGTATCCCATCATGAGGACCCAGTGGGTTATGCTCGTGATGGGGAAGTCCCCCTTTCCAAGTTCGTGCTTGACTACTCTGGGGGCGTACCAAGCCAGGGATGCAGTATTGCGAGTTTTACATGTACAATATATGATACATCTCATGAAGATGAATCGTTATTGATCAAGATGATTTGGAGAGTTGGTATATGAGTGCTAGGGTTTTTTATGTGTATGGATGAACTCTCGAATTTTTCTGAACCTTACCCCTCTGGAAATTTTTTGTGAACCCCTATTTTGTTGTTTTTTCTTCTTCTTATAGTACTTTGACAAGCATGAGCTGGTTTGGCATGCATGAGCTGGAGACTTCGGGCCATGCAAGAACTCATGTGATGCTGCCACGTTTCTAACTTCATCTTCCAGATTGATCTTTGCACTTGCTTGTCTATAAGGCACTCTTTTAGTTGTCCAAATCAATCTTTTGCTCGACTGAATGCTTTGTTCGCCCCTTCAACCACATCAATTTTATGCCAGAAAATTATCCTCATCGAGCATGTCTGATTTCTTCAGATTATCTGAGTCCTCAGGATATTTGAGCATCGAGCATACTTACCCCCGCCGGGTTATGCGAGCCCTCGGGGGATATCGAGCATCGAGCATCTTGACCCCTCGGGTTTATGCGGCGTTCAGGATGTCTTAGCCCTCAGGATATCTGAGCATCGAGCATACTGACCCCTCAGGTTTGTCTGAGCCTTCAGGATGTCTGAGCCCTCAGGATATCTGAGCATCGAGCATACTGACCCCTCAGGTTTGTCTGAGCCTCCAGGATGTCTTAGCCCTCAGGATATCTGAGCATCGAGTATACTGACCCCTTAGGTTTGTCTTAGCCTTTAAGATGTTTGAGCCCTTAGGATATCTGAGCTTCGAGCATACTGACCCTTCAGGATGTCTGAGCATTCAGGTTGTCTGAGTCCTCAGGTTTGTCTGAGTCCTCAGATCATTCGGCTCAGCTTATCTAATTCCTTCTTTCCTGATCTGATCAGTTTGACTGATCAGATCAACACCTTTTCAGGATCATTTTGCTCGGTTAGTCTGGCGAACAAACCTTGGTTGGTAAATGATGAGCTGGCGAACAAAACTTACTTTATAGGAGAGTATGTTCGCTTGGTTGACAAGTGGCGAGCTGGCGAACAAACTTGTTTGGTCGGCGAGCGGCGAGAACACTAGTCCATCGGGCATGATTATTTTAATAGTTGAATATTACAGGTGTCTCTCTTACGTGTTTGATTAATGCTGAATAATTATATCGAACACAACAACTATTAATAACTATAGTGCATCGATGTCAGTGTTTGGTGATTTTATTCGCAGTTGTAGGTATTGGGAAATTAGGGGTGCCCGGATCTATTCGAGGTGAATTTAAATACATATTTAAATTAATTAATTAATTACTAACATGAATTAAGCCTAAACCAATTCAACATAATAATTAATAAGCAAATAAACATCATGCGTACACGTAATTCACGTAAATCCTAAGCATGCGAAATCTAAGAGTTACGAGATTACGTACCTCTTGTTGAGACAACCGCTGAGATGATGGATCAACCCAAAGAGCCTTCTCAAATATGTCCCACGTCCACGAACGTAATCCGGTGGGAGGATTATCAACGAACGATTTTAATTTTAAAGGAGAAAATAAAATATTTGGCCACCACCTTTGTGGATTTCTAATTTTTCCAACACATGGAAAATTACACTGGGGATGAAAAATTCATCCCCTATTTATAGGACTAGGGGGGGGGACAAAAATAAGGGCTTTGTTCGTCATTGGGAAATTTCCTTGATTCTTCCTCAAGACACAATCTAGAATATATCCAATATATTCTATTTCCCAAAATATCTCCCAACAAAATTTCCTCCTCCTTTCTTGCCCATTATTTTCGAAAATATCATATCAAATAGGAAGAAATAAGATCTTTTTCCTTTCTTGAATTTATGGGATAAACTTGTATCTCAAGAATACTTATTCCATAAGATCTTTCCAAGAAAATCAAGAAAAAAATCTTTTCTCTCTCTCCTACTCATATTTTTCGAAAATAATTAGGAAAAATAGGCAAAATATTTTCTTCTCCTTTTCATTAATTGGACTTTAATTTGGGCTATTTGAGGGGCCTTTAGGAGAATTAAGATTGGACCTCCAATGGGCTATGAAGCTTTAATATTTAGCCAAAATATTATTCAAGCCCATTAATATTAATTTACTCCACTATAAAATTAATATTGAACTATCCATCTTAACCCACATTACGACTTCACAATAATATGGCTCCCGGCCATTATTTCCCGCATTTAAGATTATCTTAGTCCATTAATTAATTAAGCCACTGAACAGACTTTATATTAATTAATATATTTGTCCTTGGAGTAAAGACAACTCAACATTATTATCCATACCGGAAATAAATTTCCACTTGCAAGATTTGGTATGATAAAGATTCTGAGCCCACCAAGGGGACAAATCAAGCAAGCCGTACTTGCATGCGATTCTCCGTATTAAATCTTAACAATCGTCGTGTAATCAATAATATTGTCCAAGATACAAGGTATCGAATCGCATTGATTCTTTTCCCATCATAAGTCAAAGCAATAGTTATTAATTTCCTACGATCCTATTTAAGGGACGAAGATTAAGAAATAACGAACCACTGAGGTCTAATTCTTGTATATTCAGTACCGAAGAATTTATCCTCCTGTAGGTCCTATTCAGCGCATCATCATGCACTAGTGTAATCTCTTGGTCAAGACAAGCCAATCTGAGCCTTACGCTTCAACCTTTCATGATAGATTGTTCATTTCCATCTGGGTTGTGAATTTGTACTTAGTCACAAGGAACTGTTAATTTGATCTTCTGTGATCTGGTATCACCAAATTAACTACAACGTAACACATACTGACTTATCGAACGGGTATGCAGTAAATATATATAACATTCATTCATATTTAATGCAACATGTGATAAATAATTTATTTCAGTAAAATAAATAAGAAATTCAGTTTGGTTATACAAAGTAAAAGCGTACTTTTCAGTATAACCCCAACAGTAGGAACTTGCTTGTGGATTCTCCGGGATGTTCGGTGAATTTTGTTTATCATGATGCTAATACGTGGGCTCATAATTTTGCTAGGGCTTCTCGTGATAAAATTTTAGGAAAATTTGGGGATGTTCCTCTTGATGTCTTTTAAATCACATCCAAAAATCATTGGGTTTTGTTTAGAGAATCATGAGATATGCCTATTTGAAATTTATGTGACAAATGATTGACGAAGGTTGAAACTGTGAGTTCAATAATTTATTTATCCTTGTTTCCATTGCATAAAAATCATGGGAAAAATTGTATATTTTCTTACATGAGTCAAAAATGGCATATTCAAGTTTGGTGATTTTCGTAAAGTTTCCAGTGGGTTACGAATTTTTATATGAAACATGTACTGTATGATGTACCCTGTTACGAACTCGTTTTTACTCAAAAACTTGGTACCTACTCTTAGCTCAAATGTCTTAGGTTTCTAAATAAATTTACTTATTTTTAAGTGTTGTATAACATATTTTAATTTCGTAATTTTTAGACATTTTTCCAGTGAGTTATGATTTTTAGTTTAAAGTGTGCACTGTTTTGACGAACCTTTCAATACTCTGCCTTCAAATTATATACCCCCCTACAAACGATGCAAGTTGAGCATTAGCAATTTGTTTTAGATTTTGCGGGAATTCCAGTGCTTCGACTGTGTAAACAACATCTAAGTGCCTATAGCAGAAATCCTCAAGGGACTCGGGGTCTGTTGTGTTGGTGATATGACGTATTTCTCATCATAGACACTTTTCACCATAGATGCATAGTTGCAGATCAGGTCTCCCTTTCCCTGTGAGGTTGCGGTTTTTGGTGCCATTTCTGTACGATAGGTAAATTTTCAGTTCAAGTTGGTATGTGTATACTTCAAATGGCTAAATCCCAACATATGAACAAAGACAACAACATAAGTGTAGCATATAACCATTAAACTTTTGAAGGATAAAATTTTACAGATTTATAAGCAAAACACATATGAATAAACCTATGACCCTAACAAGCGTAAAGCATATATTCATCTTAAAGCAATTATCAATTACCAGATATACGATTTGGTTTGTGAAATACGTGAAGAGTTGGAATCGCTTAAGTGAGCAATGAATTATTTGCTTTTAAGAAGTTTTCTGGGTAGTTTCGAAGATGAAAAATGCGAAATGTTTTTTTTCAAAGAATATAATTAGGGTTTAAATAGATTGGAGGGAAAACATTTTGCACAAAATCCTATGTATACTCAAGTATTCGTGTTTTAAAATGGACGGTTGAGATTAAGCGGTTTAAAAGGTTTTAATCGTGCGGTTGAGAATGTTGATTGACAGACTTTTGGACTTAAAAACTTGTAATAAATGCATTAAACACAAAAAACCCACGTCCGCATTTAATGCTTGCAGTAATGATGTCATAAAGTAATGAGCACAATAATGATAGCATAGAGTAGAATAGGCTTAGATAGAGTAAATCGGAAAGCGTATCTGACTGACTGATATTGTAATCAGTCAGTTACCACTTGGTCTGATCTGGCTTGCCTGATTTCTGTTGATCTTACTGATTGTAGCCTAATCCTCAAAGTTTTCCCAACAATGTTTTCTTATCTGATCAGTTCCCAACTGATTTTACCTTATCAGTTGAGGTTCCCCCTTTAACTGTTATCCTTACCTGGTCAGTTTCTTAACCAACTGGTCCTAGAGACCAATCCACCGAAGAATTCAGGTGTATTTTCTCCTAAGTCCAGTAGTCCTAGCTTGACTGATAGTTCCCTGAATCTGACTTCAGCCAGTGGCTTGGTTAAGATATCTACTCTATGCTTATCAGTATGTATCTTTTCCATTCTGATGTTCTTCTTTTCCAAATGATCTCTGATGAAGTTTGTAAATAAGTAACACAATACAAAAGAGTCATTGCTCCCAGTTTCACATAGTCTCAGACACACAAATTTCCACAAATTTATTCTCCTTGGAGACAGATCAGATGAACACTAATTTTTAGTAGGTCATTCTATACTTCAAATACTACATCTAGGAATTTTTCCACGATTTTAAAACATCATTAAAGCATCTAAATAGGTTTTCCAAAAAATGAGGCAGTAGCATTTCCGAAGTTTCATACACATTTTCGAACTTTCACATATATGGCTAAACATGCTCAAATACACAAGATATCACCAATACAAACTTCATACATGATTTTCATAGATTAAACAAGCTCAGGGGAGGTTCTTAGCATGCCATTTGTAAGGGTTTTCATGCTCAAACAAATTATGATCATAACATCAAGATTAAAGGTCTCATTGGTGCTCACCCTTGTAGTTTCTTTCTTTGGGGGGGGGGTGGATTGAGGGATCTTGATGGAAACTCCTACTTCTAACACCTTCCTAGATTAAAGATGGTGGAGGAAGGACTCCTCCTTGGGGTGGTGATGATCGGCCAAGAGCAAGAAAAGAGGGGAAAGCTCCTTCTTCCTTCAAACTCTCAAACTCTCTCAACTTTCTCTCAATTTTTTCTTTCTATGAGAACAAAAAGAACCAAGCTTGCTCTAGGGGAATTTTTGGGAGATGGATTTAATAAAGAGTTTTAATTAGATCCCAAAACCTTGATTTCCACATGCTTGCATTTTGTATGCAGAACTGGGTTCTGTGTGATTGCTATAACACTATTACTGTCACAGAATATAGGCACATTCGTAGCTACAATGTTATAATCCCTCAGTTGCTGACTTAGCCATAGCAGTTGGGAGGAACAACTTCCTGCGGCCATGTATTATGCTTCAGTAGTAAATGTGGCAACATATGTCTGTTTCTTTGAAAACCAAGAGATCAGTTTACTGACTAAGAACTTACATGTTCCTGAGGTTGATTTTCTGTCTATCCTACAACCTCTATAATCAGAATAAGAGTACCCACTAAGCTCTAGATTATCATCAGATGGGTAGAATAAACCAAGGTTTACTGTCCCCTTCAGATACTTAAGAATCTGCTTAGCTGCTTCCAGGTGGCTTTGCATTGGATTTGCCTGAAATCTGGCACATACACCTACTGGGAAAGTTATATCTGGTCTGCTAGCAGTCAGGTATAGTAGAGATCCAATGAGAGCCCTATACTCTTTATGATTAGTTTTCTGACCATTCTCGTCTGGATCCATCTTGAAGGAAGTCATCATGGGAATTCTGGCAGTCTTGCAGTTTTGAATTCCATACTTAGCCAACATATTTCTAGTGTACTTGGCCTGACAGATGAAAATTCCTTCAGTTCCTTGTCTTACCTAGAGACCTAGAAAGTAATTCATTTGACCCACCATGGATATCTCAAATTTTCCTTGCATCAGTTTCTGAACTTCTCACATGAGTTCTGATTGGGAGATCCGAAGATAATATCGTCCACATAGATCTGAACCATCAGAATATCATCTCCATCTTCAATTCTAAACAAGGTTCAGTCTATTGTTCCTTTAGTGAACCCATTGTTTGTCAAAAACTGGGATAGTGTATCATACCAAGCTCTGGGAGCCTGTTTCAGGCAATATAGAGCTTTTCTTAAATGGTAAACCTGGTTGCCTATTTCAAAGTCAGGAGGTTGTTCAACATAAACTTCCTCCGCTAGTACTCCATTTAAGAATGCTCTCTTTACGTCCATCTGATACACAGTGAACCCTCTTTGAGCAGCATTTGCCAGAAACAGCCGAATGACTTCCAGGCGAGCGACTGGTGCAAAGGTCTCATCATAATCAATCCCTTCTGATTGTGAATACCCCTTCGCAACAAGTCTTGCCTTATTTATGGTAATGACATTGTTCTCATCTTTCTTGTTCTTGAAGACCCACTAGTACCAATCACATCTTGGTGAGTTGGTCTATCTACAAGTTCCCAAACTTGATTCCTCTCGAACTGCTCCAGTTCTTCTTGCATCCCTAGAATCCAGTTGGCATCTTGTAAAGCTTCTTCTGGTGTGGTGGGTTCCTTCAAAGATAGATAGCAACAATACATAGCACTTTCACCAATCTGATGTCTAGTTTGGACTCGAGCATTAGGATTGCCGATTATCTGGTCAGTCGGATGGTCTTTCAACCAAATCCTGCTTTCCTAATGTATATCAGTTTAGACATCATCATCCTCATCTAATATTGAGTCACTATAGATTGGGAGAGGTACATTAAAAGGATACACTTGGCAGGGACATGTCTCAGCTAATTTTGGAATTATCATATGCTGAAGTTTGTCCGCCAGAACATCAGGTTTCCCCCTGAACCAGATGGTTCAGTTACTGTCTCAGCTGTACCAGCTTCTTCATCGACAATTGTACGTACCTTAAGGTCTGACTGACCTGGTGAATCATCAAGATCAAAGTTAGGAATGTACACTGTGACATGTTCTGATTCCTTTCCTTTGATGCTTAACTGATCCAATTTTTGTGCATCAGGTACTTCTTGTTCTTGTACGGCCTTTTCTGAAGCAGATTTCTCCTGATCAGATGTTGACTCATCAAAGACCACATGAGGTGTTTCCTCCACTACTAGAGTTCGCCTGATGAACACCCTGAAAGCCTTGATGGTTGAGGAATATCCTAAGAATATACTGTTGGGATAATTTTAGTTTTGAATATTATGCCATAACACCTTGTAATAGGACAAACTAAGTTGTATAGAAAGCTTGTGTTTCTAGACTTAGTTTTATTCTTAAAGGTAATAAGTTGAGGGGGAACTCATCAAGAGAAGATGAGGCTAATCAGAACAAAATGAGACTGATGAGTTCCATGTAAACTGGTGAACTGAACAAGAAGAAGCATGCTGATTTGTGAAGAAGAAGTCTTTGATGAGGCCGACGTCTGGTGACTGATACGTTGTTCGATTGTAGTCGAATAATATGTTATTTTGAACTAATCTGTTATGCCGAATCGATATCTTTGTTATGAATCGATCTCTTTGTCTTCGATCCGATCCGATTAGACACACAAGAAGCAGGTCAATGAGAAGATAACAACACATATATGGATGTGACATAAAGTTGCAAGCAACAATGCAAAAGGACAAAGAAAAGCTGAAAGATTATTAGTATGAATTTGAATTTACTCTCCAACAGTAATATTCAAATCCACACTATAAATACATTGCACTATCTTCAAAAGAAAATAATGGAGGATGCTGCAAAGTGAAGATTAAAGACAAATATTCAAGCATCTTCATTCAAGAACACAGAGCATTAAATATCCAAATTTACCCAAGAGTGTTCTACACTATATCTAAGCAAAAATGCCATATCATAAGCTTAGAGAGATTTTCCCAACCTTAGCTTAAAGGCTACAACAATGTAAGGGAAAATCTCACCTAGTTGGAAATAACACCAAACCTAAACCCTTTCTTAAGAGAGAATTAGTTGTTAAGTAAGGTAGTTAATAGGCAATCCCGTGAGGGAGATAAGTCCCGAGAGAGTGAGAACTCATTAAATATCTATAGGCAATCCCGTGAGGGAGATAAGTCCCGAGAGAGTGAGAACTCATTAAACATCTATGGGTGATCCCGTGAGGGAGATAAGTCCTGAGAGAGTGAGAACTCATTAAACATCTATAGGCGATCCCGTGAGGGAGATAAGTCCCGTTGAGTGAGAGCTCCATAAATATCTGTATGGTGGTGTGCCTAACACCGTAAACTAAGGTTTCCTTTGGATTAAGGAAGCGCCCCATGAAGGGAAGAGTGGATCTAGGAGTTGGACTCCTAACCACTATAAAAATACGTGTGTTCTTATTTGCTTTCATATTAACTGTCATACATACTTTAACAAATCTGCATAACACATTCGCAAAATTTTAATGTCACCTCCCATTGAGATTTTACGAGTTTTAAATCGGGTTTTTCGGGACCAACAATTGGTATCAGAGCCGGAGTTCAAAAGTTCACAAGCTTTTAATGTGACCACCTTAACTGATCTTTAAAAAAAAACCCACTTGGTTTAAAATGCATAACTTTTAAAAAATTGATGGAGGTTGACAATCATCTTCTCATCATTTTTTTTAAAATGGCATACAACATTCTTCATCATTTCACTTGTTTAACTAACACTGTTTTTCTCGTATGTTTTTTTTGTTGTTGTTGTTAGTTAGTTTTGACATCATTATCAAAATGGGGGAAATTGTTGGGATAATTTTAGTTTTGATTATTATGCCAAAACACCTTGAAATAGGACAAGCTAAGTTGTATAGAAAACTTGTGTTTCTAGACTTAGTTTTATTCTTACAGATAACAAGTTGAGGGGGAACTCATCAAGAGAAGACGAGGTTAATCAGAACAAAACGAGACTGAAGAGTTCCATGTAAACTGGTGAGTTGAACAAGAAGAAGCATGCTGATTTGTGAAGAAGAAGTGCCGATCAAGCCGGTGATTGATCTTGATTCATCGGGCCTCGATCTGGCCGACTGAATTGATCTACTTTTTTGAATCGACTGCTGTTTCGAATCGATCATTGTTCGAATCGATCTATTGTTCTTTCGAACGGATCGCTGCTCGAATCTGACTGATTGCTCCGAATCGATCTCTGTGGAATCGATCTGGCAAGATCTTTGAATCGAACCATCTTGTCTTTGAACTCTCATCATTAGACGACAAGAAGCCGCCAATGAGAAGATAACAACACATATATGGATGTGACATAAAGCTGCAAGCAACAGTGCAAAAAGGACAAAGAAAAGCTGAAAGATTATTAGTATGGATTTGAATTTACTCTCCAACAGTAATATTCAAATCCACACTATAAATACATTGCACTATCTTCAAAAGAAGATAATGGAGGATGCTTCAAAGTGAAGATTAAAGCCAAATAATCAAGCATCTCCATTCAAGAACACAGAGCATTATACATCCAAATTTACCCAAGAGTGTTCTACACTATATCTAAGCAAAAATGCCATATCATAAGCTTAGAGAGATTTTTCCAACCTTAGCTTAAAGGCTAAAACTATGTAAGGAAAAATCTCACCTAGTTGGAAATAACACCAAACCCAAACTCTTTCTTAAGAGAGAATTAGTGATTAAGTAAGGTAGTTAATAGGCAATCCCGTGAGGGATATAAGTCCCGAGAGAGTGAGAACTCATTAAACATCTATAGGCAATCCCGTGAGGGAGATAAGTCCCGAGAGAGTGAGAACTCATTAAACATCTAAAGGCAATCCCGTGAGGGAGATAAGTCCCGGGAGAGTGATAACTCATTAAACATATATAGGTGATCCCGTGAGGGAGATAAGTCCCGTTCAGGGTGAGCTCCATAAATATATGTATGGCGGTGTGCCTAACACCGTAAACTAAGGTTTCCTTTGGATTAAGGAAGTGCCCCATGAAGGGAAGAAAGGATGTAGGAGTTGGATTCCGAACCACTATAAAAATATGTGTGTTCTTATTTGCTTTCATATTAACTGTCATACATATTTTAGCAAATCCGCATAACACATTCGCAAAATTTTAATGTCACCTCCCATTTGCTTTCATATTAAATGCTAAGTTCTCAACTAGCAGTTACCCCACAAGAGTATGGGATCACTGTAGCAAGGGTAAGTATTTGGACCAAGTAGTATCGAACCCGAAGGCGGTTTTTTATGCGTGTAATTCCCTTGAAATGTATGCTTCGTAACTAATATGCATGCGATTTGAGATTTCTATTTTAATATTATTGAATCAACGAAAGCAAGCAGATAACAACTATTAAACTAACTTCAGATGAAGTGCAAATATTGGAGAATGTTGCTTTGGACAGGAATCCCTACGTATACTATCGGAATTGGTTTGGCAATGAGGACTGTCGTGGTGCACAAAGAGAGTAATCCTAAGTGTACTGAAAACTAGTCAATCTACTTCCCTAATCCCGCACTAAGTAAGGTATAACAAAAGCTCGGTTTTTATCCCCGATTACCCAACTAATACCCTCTTCCCCTCACTGACCAAATATCCAAGTGATTTAGGTCGTGCTTAATTACTATAGCCCTAATTCAAGTTGGGTGATTCGATCGTCCTCCTTAACTGAACCGGTATATTACCAACCCCGTCACAGAACCTCTCCTTAAGCCTATTCGTTGGAAAAGAGTGATTCAGTCGACCTCTCTCTAACAACTTTCATACTCAGTTCAATGGTTTTTATTGGATTGGTTATTCATATTAGCAAATTAAGAAGATTATCCAAATTACACCTCGAATTATCCTAATCGCTTAACCAATTCACTATTTCTACGCGATCATCCTATCCAAAGCAATCAAGGGTTTAACCTACCATCTTGATAGTCAAATCACAAATAATCAATTTAACAATAGAAATCATTATGCAAGAGTGTGTAAAACAAATCAACAATGATCAATCAATTGAATTCAAAGAGCAATAATAGTATTGAATGAAAGAAACAAACAAAACCCTAAAATTGTGGATTACTTGTAAGAAATTCTTCAAGAAATAAGAAAATCCAGAAATTCTAGAAGTTAAATTCAGGAAAACTATAATATAAATCGTCAATTGGATAACCGAATCGTGTTTTCCGTGGTGGAATTCCTCTCAACTCTTCTCAGAACCCTAGAGTGTTCTCTCCTCCTTTTCTATCTAATTTCTTTCGTCTGTTTTCCTCTTTTTTTCTCCCTTCTTTTTTTTTTCTCTCAGAATCCCGTCTTCGTTTCTATATGCTTCATGAAAAAAAATGTTTTCTTCCCAGATCGCTCGAACACGACTCATGGTTGAGCGGTTCTGCTCGACCTAACTTGGTCGAGCGCTTCTTGACCGCTGAACTTGCTTTCGCTCGAGCCGCATAGGTCGAGCGGTTTTGCTCGACATCACTTGGTCGAGTGCCCCTTGATGCCTATATTTCCGCGTGCTCGAGCCGCATTGGTTAAGCGCCAGGCACTCGACCTCTCTCTGCTAGCACCTCTCTTCACTCCAAGTAATACTTTTCAGTATTTTCTCCATATCTTTTCAACCGGAAGTCCGATTCGTGCACCGCAAAGTTTCACGAGCTTCATTTTTAGCCCTCTTTCCTGTCATGCACACCAAAGAAGCAAATTAGTGACTTTATATAGATTATGCTCAATAAAACTATAATATCACTAAAAGCACTCGAAACATGGCTAAAACTCGCTCATAACTCACTCAATTTCACCTCTAATCAACTCCCCCAAACTTACAACGTTGCTTGTCCCCAAGCAATGAAATTATAAGTTGAGTGAAATTGTCAAAACAAATCAAGATACCAAATCATGCATGCAATTGCTTTAAACTTTCAATGATCGGTCACCCAAACACGAACTCATCTTCTTTTCTCCTACTCATGGACAATCAACATAACTCACCAAATCAAACATGGATGTGATCTCGACGTTGTGTTTCACTCCCTCACAAGTGTTTTCGCAATAAGTAGGGGCACTCAAACAATCAATCACACAAATCAGTGACCATATGCTTGTAAATACTCTCAACCTCGATCACGTTCAAGTATTCATACCAGATCAACAAGGACTTGTACGTGGGTTTAACGGAAGGCTCTTTGGACAGGTGAGATAAGTATATGGGAAACTGACTCAAGTGAGCAGAGAATAAGAAAATCGTAGTCAAATTATTTCAATCTAAGGGATGAAATTACTGTTATCATTTGAAATGTTATTTGCATTTTTTTTTTCAATTCTCCCTCCCCCAAACTAAAACACTTCAACCTTTCCTTTCTTTCCCCCCCTTTTTTTTCGCAAGCCAGAATGTTTCTTTTCTTTGCTCATTCTTACTCTTTCTTCTTTTCCATCCTTTCACAAGCTTCCCATTCCCCTGTTCATGAATACACTCAACCCATCAATTATTTACATCAACCAATTTCACCCCTTATTTAAAACTTTTCCTATTCTCCACTCAATTTTGGACAAAAGAGTTTTAAAACGGATAGGGCTTAAATCTGCTAACAAACGATTAGGCCTCAGGCTCAAACGGGCTAGCAAGGGAAAAATGTCATCGGTAGGGAAATTTAGGCTAAAGTGACTTAACAAATCGAAAATTGGCCTATGATCACTTCCGACATGCAATACAAGACACAATTAAGAAGAGAGAATATCCACAAGTTCTAGCACCTCAAAGGTGATGATTCACACACAATAAATGAGATGAATGTAATGAATTTCAATCTCGTTTAAGGCTCAAATCTCGCGGTTATTCACATCCATGCCTAGACCTAGAAACTTATGCCTCATGCCACACAAATATTCAAAAAGAAAATTCACAAGTGTATGACTTTCCTTTCAAATCCACCTTACTTACAACTACAAACATTCTTAAGCACTCAACCATTCCACAATTACTCAACTCTGCATTCACACTCAACGTAAAACAACATATAAGCAAGTAGGAAATCAATCATCAATGAAATTAAGCAAAATCACACCCACTTTCATGAGTACCACGAGATAGCCAATTAAGTACATGTCCAAATAGAAGAAATGAAAAAGAAAAGAAAAAGAAAAGAGTTAGAAATTGGGGAGTTCCCCATCTACTATCATTGCTCTGGAGGTGGTGGAGGGCGATACATAGGGTGATCCTCTCCTCTTTGAGATATAAAAGCTCCTGGAACCACCGTCTCATATCCTCATTCCCCTCATGGATCGTTCGAATGTCATTCTGCATTGCGGTCATGTCATTCCATATTCCTTGCAAATTTCCATCCATGACGCCCATTTGATGGACCATTCCCGTCCACTCCTGCTGTGAGGGCATCCATCCTCCATGATAAACAGGGCTCTCCACCGGTGCCTCTGGCGCATCTTCCATCATCTCCTCTTCCTCTTCATCTTCCTCTGGTTCTTCATCCCTCTGCCTCTTGCTCATCTGACCTCTCCAAACACCCTTACTCTCCAGCTTCTTCTGGAATTTCTCACTAATCTGAGAATGAACTGGTGTAGCCATCCCCCAATTGGGGTGCTTCTTCCCTTTAATTGTCACTAGATCATGATTGGGCAAAGGAAATAAGGTCCCATCATTAAACCTCAAACAGAGCTTTCCCAATTTTCGATCGAGCATTAGAGATCTGGCTAGATGCCCAAAATCGAAATCATTTCCTATCAGGGCTCCAGATTCAAGGTAGTGATCATACCCCAAGTGACGCATCACCATGGTTATCAGACCTCCGCTCCTTATCCTTGTCGTCTTGCCCGAGGCAATGTACGAGGTGTCCAGCTGATGGTCGAGGAATGTTGCACTAAAATCAAAGGGCTTCGTGTAAAGGAGACACCATAAGCTGTAGAGCTCGTCCGCTATCACTGAACCCCTTTCAGAGCGAGCGAAGATTATGTTTCCCAAAATCCTCTCCACATACCGGATTACGGGATTGCAGATGAAAGGGACTTTGGCTTTTTGTAACCACATTCTCAAAAATCCTCTACAAAAAAAAAATGTAACCACATTCTCACAAGAGATTAGCTAAATTAGAGAGACTCATATAGCACAATTCACATATCTTTTCATCTTCTCAAGCAACTTTCAAGTCTATCATGAAGTAATCCACACAAATTCATAAGAATTGCAAGTTACATGCTCAAGACTTAATTTTTACCACCACATAAGCAACTTGGTTGGAGAATTAAGCATAAGACCAATTTTCAGCCTTTTTAACTACAATGCTCAAATTCCCCAAATCCCCAACACTTTCTCACTAGGGTTCATCATGATTTCACAACAATCAAACAATTTCACACTAAATATCGTGAACCCATCAACAATGAGAAGCAATAAACACACAATTTAGCAAAGAAATCCACAAAATCATCAAAATCTCCAATATAGTATAAACCCTAGTTTCTCAATCCCACCATACTTCCAACTATAATCCAAGTAAAAACTAGATTTAGTAGTTTGAAATAGAAAGAACTTACCATGGATGGAGAAAAGAAACTTGAATTTGGATGCAATTTGTGAAGAAAAGATGAATCTTTGAGAAAAAATGAGCAAGGACCGAATTTTTGCTGCTATGTGTGTGTAAAAATGGTGTTTGAGTATGTGAAGGTGTTTAAATAGAAATGAAAACCGTCCAGGTCAACCCGTGTTTGACCCGGATAAGTTGTTACCCTGTTTTCGCGAATACAGCAGCGAGTGCTCGACCCCGGTGTTTGGTCGGCGGTTTCTCTCGATCAATTGCTGTGATCGAGCGCCTGTGTTGCCCTGGACTCCAGTGTCGCTCAAGCCGCATTGGTCGAGCGGTTTTGCTCGGTCAGCCTTGGTCGAGCGATAGGCGTGTTCTGAACCTCTTTTTTTTTTTGAATCACACGCCCCATGCTTTTGCCTCTAACCACCTTGGGTTTCAAAATAGACCTGCACTCAAAACCCTTAAACACAAGAGATCAAAACACCACGAAATAACACAAAACAAAATAAAATCACACTAAAAGCAAATGGGTTGCCTCCCATTCAGCGCTATTTTTAAGGTCCTACTGTCGGACCGAACTTACATAAGTTCACTAAGTGAAAACCATGTTACCTCCCTTGTCCTCATAGGAACGGTTATAAAATTTCTTCACCCTATGGCCATTCACCGTGAATACGCTCCCATCTTGATTCCATTCCCAATGTCACAAAGAATCGTGAAGTTGCCTAGATCCTTCAACTTTGGAGGAAGGGATTTGTGCACCATTGCACTCACTTCGTGGTTCAACTAAACTAGCTCAGGTTCATCAACTCTCCTCCTTTTAGCAATGAGATCTTTCAAGAACTTTGCATAATTCGGCATGTGCTCTAATGCATCATAAAAAGGTATATTTATGTGCATCTTCTTGAAAACCTCCAAAAACTTAGCAAACTTCTCGTCTAAATTCTTCTTCATAAACTTTTGAGGATAAGGAACAGGAACCACAAATTTAGGCACCCCCCATTCATCTCGTTCAGTTTCTTTCACCTTGAGCCCTTTTTCTCTCGACGTCTTCCACTTTGGTACACGTTTTACATCAACAAACCCTTCTTCCACCTTTTCTTTCTCTTTTTCTAACTTTTCACTTTCTACCTCTTCTACTGGATCGTCATCTTCCACCTCTTTACCCCCACTATCTTCCTCAACTTGCCTATGATTTTCCTCCACCTCAGCAGGTAATGGAGGTCCATCATACTTCTTCCCACTTCTAAGCTCAATAGCTTTGCAATTTTCTTTCGGATTCACCTCGGGCATAGATGGGAATTTGCCCGTCTCTCTACCTTGTGACTTCACTATCTGTCCCATTTAATATTCAAGCACATTAAATAGCCTGTTGTTTTCTTGCTGCATCCTTTGGAAATATTGCTCTCTCCTCTCGTTCTTCTTAGTCGACTCTTCAAATTTAAGAGAAGATAATCTCTTCTTCACCTCCTCACCTTGTTGCACCAGAGTTTGCAACATCTCAACGACTGATTTTCCGCCTTCTCCACCAGGAGGCTTTGAGACCGGATCAACACCTGGTGGAACAGTGATTCCAGCCTTCGGATTTCCATAGGAGAAGTTCTCATTCTTTCTCCACTGATTCGGGTAAGATGTAGAACCCTTTTAATAATTTGAATTGTTTCGCCATTGGTTCTGTGAAGGTGATGGACCCGAGGCACAAAAGGTTGACCAGAGGTAGGTCGCCCTTGCTGATAATTTCCCTGTTGGTACCCCTGCTGGTTGTAATTCGGCCTCCCCGTATAGTGGCCTCTTCCTGTTGAAATACCGACTGGTCCATAAATTCATTCGCCTCGTTGCTTCCTCCACCAAACTGTTGGCTAATCTGAATATTACTGATTTTCTCCATCATAGCCATCAACAACTTCTTAGTTCCAACGCTGCCTTCCATCTGATTCACACTCTGACGTGATTGATCAACATTCCATTCCCCAGCATTTTTAACTCCTTCCACAATGTCTCTGCACTCCTGGCACTCTTGTTCAGGAAACCACCACCTGCACAAGCATTGAGGTGCTTTTGCTCATTGTAATAGATTCCACAGTAAAAGTAGGCCACTGTATCTTGCTCACTGAAACCATGCTGCGGATACTCAATCAATAAATTAGAGTATCGCTCCCATGCTTGACTGAGACCCTCATTCGGTTTTTGACGGAATGTAGATATCTCGGTTCTTGTCTTCATTGTTCTGGATGGAGGATAAAAATGCTCCAAAAATGCTCGCTCCATTTGAGCCCAAGTAGTGATGCTACCTCGGGGAATTGTATTATCGAACCAATCCTTAGCTATCCCGGTCAGTGAGAACGGAAACAATCAGAGCTTCTTTACATCCCCTGACATCCCATTGTAGTCAAATGTGGAAGAAATCATCAAAAAATTCCGGAGATGCGTGTTTGGATTGTCTCTCCCGACCTCTCCTCGGAACTGAGAATCAAGGAGCATCTTAAGGATCCCCGGAGAAATTGAGAAGTTGTTAGTTTCCGCCCTTGGCAAAGACACTCCATCGTAGTGTCTTTGAGGTTGAGCCTCAAACATCCCTCGGATAGCCATCTCAGGATTCCCTACCCTTTATGGGTTTGGTTGGTTGTGGTTTTGGTAGAGAGGGTTGTATTGTGGATTATAGTGTGGGTTTGGGTGGTGGTATTGGTTCTGTTGATTTTGGTAAGGTGGGTTGTTGTATGGATTATTTGGGTTTTGGAAGTTTGGATTTTGGTTTAGGAATTGGTTTTGCTGGTTTGGTTGGTTGGGATACTGTGGTTGGTTTTGGGGGTATGGTTGGTTTGGATGTTGTTGTTGGTTTTGGTTTGGGTTTTGTGGGTTCGGGTTATTAATCCCGTCTGGTGGCAACTGATTCTCCCCGTTCCCTCCATTTCCATCAACATTCAACCCGTCATTACCTACCGAAGTCATTCTTCTCTGGAAAGCTAGATTCCTTCTTGCTATAGTTTCAGGGTCTAGTCCAGTTAGATCAACTCTCGTTTCTCCTTTTGAGTGTGTTCTCATAAACCTGAAAACTCAAACAAAGAAATCAAATGCAACTAGCACAAGAATATAGTAAAAACAAAAAAGAAAACACCCACTACTAGCTACTAATCTATTTCCAAGTTTTACACAATGCGCATACGTCACTTCCCCGGCAGCGGCGCAATTGACTTGGTCGTGAAATGCTAAGTTCTCAACTAGCAATTACACCAAAAGAGTATGGGATCACTGTAGCAAGGGTAAGTATTTGTACCAAGTAGTATCGAACCCGAAGGAGGTTTTGTATGCGTGTAAATCCCTTGAAATGTATGCTTCGTAACTAATATGGATGCGATTTGAGATTTCTAATTTAATACTATTGAATCAACAAAAGCAAGCAGATAACAACTATTAAACTAACTTCAGATGAAGTGAAAATATTGGAGAATGTTGCTTTGGACAGGAATCCCTATGTATACTATCGGAATTGGTTTGGCAACGAGGACTATCGTGGTGCACAAAGAGAGTAATCTTAAGTGTACTGAAAACTAGGCAATCTACTTCCCTAATCCCGCACTAAGTAAGGTACAACAAAAGCTCGATTTTTAACCCCGATTACCCAACTAATACCTTTTTTTCCCTCACTGGCCAAATATCCATGTTATTTAGGTCGTGCTTAATTACTATAACCCTAATTCAAGTTGGGTGATTCGGCCGTCCTCCCTAAATGAACCGGTATATTACCAACCCCGTCACAGACCCTCTCCTTAAGCCTATTCGTTGGAAAAGAGTGATTCGGTCGTCCTCCCTTTAACAACTTTCGTACTCAGTTCAATGATTTTTATTGGATTGGTTATTCATATTAGCAAATTAAGAAGATTATCCAAATTACACCTCGAATTATCCTAATCGCCTAACCAATTCACTATTTCTACGCGATCATCCTATCCAAAGCAATCAAGGGTTTAACCTACCATCTTGATAGTCAAATCACAAATAATCAATTTAACAATAGAAATCATTATGCAAGAGTGTGTAAAATAAATAAACAATGATCAATCAATTGAATTTAAAGAGTAATAATAGTATTGAATGAAAGAAACAAACAAAACCCTAAAATTGTGGATTACTTGTAAGAAATTCTTCAAGAAATAAGAAAATCCAGAAATTCTAGAAGTTAAATTCAGGAAAACTGTAATATAAACCGTCAATTGGATAACCAAATCGTGTTTCCCATGGTGGAATTCCTCTAAACTCTTCTCAGAACCCTAGAGTGTTCTCTCCTCCTTTTCTATCTAATTTCTTTCGTCTGTTTTCCTCTTTTTTTCACCCCTCTTTTTTTTTCTCTCAGAATCCCATCTTCCTTTCTATATGCTTCATGAAAAAAAAAAGTTTTCTTCATAGATCGCTCGAACACGACTCATGGTCGAGCGGTTCTGCTTGACCTAACTTGGTCGAGCGCTTTAAAAACAGGTTTTTCAAAATCTGTTCAAATGACCATAATGGTTCTTCCCCAAGAACCGATGATACTCAAAGCCAGTGGTCCATAGAATGATGGCTCTGATACCACTTGTAGGTCCCGAACAGGTTTTTGTGAGGGCAGAAGTCTAGAGGGGAGGGGTGAATAGACTTACGAAACTTTTTAATGCAAGATCGGTGTGATAGCAAGTAGCTTCGATCGAGTCGCGTTAATGAATCGGTTTGGATCGATATCAACTTCTTGTTACTTTTGATGGCGGGATCGATTCGGTGTCTATCGGTTTAACGAAGTCTTGTTTAAGTTTTAACCGTGTGAAAAACCGGTTTTGTAGAATCGAGTTTTCTTTATGCGTTTTTCGATCGGATGACAAAGTGTTAACGATCGGATCGGTTGCTTGATGCAAAACTGATCCGGACTTCGTAATATGTATGCAATATCAAAAGCGGTAGTGTCTTTATATAGTGTAAAAGCAGTAATCGAGATAAACACACAACATTTTTATAGTGGTTAGGACAACCAGTCCTACGTCCACTCTTTCCTATTAGCAGGGGCACCAACTTAACCAACTTGGACTTAGTTTAATGTGTTAGTCCAACACAGTACAATAAATGTTTAAGGAGTTCTCACTCAACCGATCCCAGAGATCAGAAACTAGAAACCCTAGTTTGAAATCTTGCAAAACAAACTTAACCTAACTTTTGGGGTTTGGGTATAAGATTTGTTGTTGTTCCAACTGGAAATCTATCCTAGTATTTGTGTAGCCTAAAGTTAGAGGATAAGATTTCTATGCTAAGAACTATGGGATGAACACTTAGAAAATATTCTTGATTTTGTGTTCTTCGTGCTGAAATTTGCTTGTGTTTGAGCTTGATGATAATTTTCATGTCTTCACTATGAAGGTTGATCCCATATTTATATACCATGAATTCAAAGAGCCGTTGGAGAGCAATTTAAACTTCAGGCTATTTTTGGTAGCTTGCATGCTTGATTTGACGTGCTCAGGAAGGCCATGTCGTTTTCATGCATATTTGTCCTTTGTAGATGTTTGCCCTGATACGCCAACTCCTGCAACGTCAGATTCGTACATACGTGTCGATCCCTTATTGGCTAACTAGGACACTTATTCGGCGTCTTTGTAAAGCCAATTATGTTGACATTCTTCTGGTCTGATTTAAACCGTATGCCTTGGATAAGTAGTTATGCTTATCACTTTTCTGACTAAGTTAGAACTGATCAATACTTCTACTGATCACCCGCCTTGAGTCTTCTGATATGATTGTCTTAGCTTCAACCAATCGACTCTGCTGATGTCTTCGTAGAATAGGTCTTCTAGTCTGCTGTGTTTGCAGTTCTTTTCTTCTGATCCTCGCTTCTGATCTTTGCTTCTAATCTTCGCTTCTGATCTTCGTTTCTGATCTTCACTTCTGATCTTCGTTTCTGATCTAATTTATGCATTTTGTGTTCCCCCTAAAAATGTGACCTAGTCTAATTCATCAGTCGTCTAACATGTTTAGCTGGTTTCCTATCAAATCATCAGTCGACTAACAGGTTCGACTGGTCCTATTACAACTGTTTTGGAACTTCCATCAAACCTATAAATTTCCCAACATACGATGATCATGGAAGCTGGTGGGTTTCAAGATGAGGCTATGTAGGAGGAACCAAATGAGGAAGCATCTAAGTTTTACAGAATACTCAAAGCAGCTGACGAAGATCTGTATGATGGATGTCAAACTCGCTCTCTGTTGTCATTCAATGCTCGACTCATGGCTATCAAGGCTGAGAACAAACTTTCTCAAAGAGCCTATAATCAGATTAGTAGGTTGTTCAATGAGGTATGTCCTCCCGGTAATAAGGTGCCTACTACAGAATATCAAGCCAAGAATCTGTTGAAGAGTATGGGTCTACTAGTAGAGAATATTGATTGTTGTATCAATAACTGCATGCTATTATGGGGTAATTAAGAAGACAAGAATCTAGATAAGTGTAGATTTTGTGGGTACTCTCGGTACAAAGTATCGCGTTGGAACTGGACTGACGGTCGACGGAAGCAGAATATGAAGAAGAAAGTGGCAAATAAAAAGATATATTACCTCCATATCATTCCTCGTCTTCAGAGATTGTATCAATCTAGTGCCACAACCAAAGATATGACATGGCATCATACAGAGTCATCTGATCCTGATTTCGGAGAGATGAGACACCCTGTTGACTCGATGACCTGGAAATATCTTGACAAGGTGTTTCCTATTTTTTCAGAAGAACCTAGGAATGTTCGGTTAGGTCTCAGCACTGATGGTTTTTGTCCATTTGGAATGCACAGTAACCAGTATTTGTTATGGCCGGTTATATTGACTCCTTATAATCCACCTTTGTGGATGTGCATGAAGCCCCAAACGATGTTTCTTACGGTATTGGTACCTGACCCAAAGATTATAAAGGACAAACTAGATATTTTTCTTCAGCCTCTGATAAGAGACTTGATACATCTGTGGGAGAATGGAGTGCTAACATATGATGTATCGAGAAAGCAGAACTTCACGATGAGGATTATCGTGTTGTGGACGATCAGTGACTACCCTGCTTACTCCATGTTGTCTGGGTGGAGGACAACTGGGAAACAAGCATGTCCTTACTGCATGGATGATTCTGACGTTTTTAGTCTCCCGCTTAACAGAAAAGTTTCATTGTTTGACAACCATCGAAAGGTTTTACCAGAAGATCATCCTTTTCGAATGAATAAAAATGACTTTTACAAGAACAAAGTCGTTACAAAAACCGGCCTGAAAAAAAGATCAGATATTTTTTATAATAGTTGTTTTTATTATTAATATATGTATATCTACATATGACAAATTAATTAACTAATTAATTAACATATATCTCTTTGCATTCATGCAGGTAGAAGGTTGTTAAATCAAATTAATCAGAAGGGATTGAGGAAAACAACGGAAGAACATGCTGAGGAGCATAAGAAAATGGTACCGGGTGGTTGGAAGAAGAAGAAGAAGAGCATTTTCTGGGACTTTCCCTACTGGAGCTCACTTTCGATTCGGCACAACTTGGATGTGATGCACATCGAAAAGAATGTGTTCGATAACTTGTTCCACACAATCATGAATACAGAGGGCAAGACAAAAGACACTTCAAAGTCATGTGATGAGTTGAACCAGATATGCAAACGTGATCACCTGAAGAGGGATGAGAGTACAGGAAGATATCTCCAAGCCAATTACACACTTGATAAGAGACAGAAAGTAGTTTTGTTTAATTGGATTAAAGAGATGAGATTTCCAGATGACTATGTCTCCAATTTGAGTCGTTGTGTAAACACATCAAATGGGAAGGTGTCTGGGATGAAAAGCTACGATTGTCACGTGTTTATGCAATGATTGTTGCCCCTCGCATTCCGGGAATTTCTACCGAACAATATCTAGAGGGTCGTAACTGAATTGAGTCTATTCTTCAAAGATTTAACATCTACAATGATTATGTGGGACGACATGGTCCGTTTAGAGAAAGACATTCTAGTTATTTTATGTAAGTTGGAGCGCAATTTCCCTCCCAGCTTTTTTGATTCGATGGAGCACTTACCGGTACACTTAGCATATGAAGCCAAAATTGCTGGTCTCAGTGCAATACAGGTGAATGCATCCATTTGAGAGGTAAACCTTCACTTCACATCTATTTATACAAATATATATTTATGTTTTGCTCTTATCAATTTTTTTATTATATATCTACAGGTATCACCATAATTTGAAGCTCAATTCTAAACAGAAGGCAAAAGTTGAAGCATCAATTGTTAATGTCTATTTGTGTGAGGAGGTTACAACATTTTTTTCTTACTATTTCGAGGATCATGTTAGAACAAGGTTGAGAAATGAGCCTCATAATTACTCACAGACAATGCTGCTGATGATATTGAGGGTAACTTGTCCGTGTTTAAGTTTCCAAGTTGATATATGGGAAAAAGTATTGAACAGCCTTGGTTAAACCGACAAAAGATTGAAGTTGCACATAAATATATGTTATTCAATTGTGATGAAGTCCAACCGTACATTCAGTGAGTATTTCATATATGTATCATTTACATAAATAGCATATTTATTATATAATATTTGATTAATAATACATTGCTTTCAATTAGGATCTATACTGAAGAGCTACACTGTATACATCCAAACATCTCAGATGCACAAGTAGGTGAATATATTACTCGTGATTTTCCAGAGTGTTTCCAAAACTATGTGAGTGTTATCTAACCACCGTTTATTAATGAATTCATTATATGTTTACAATTATATATTTAACCTAAAACCGTCACAGGGTTATAATTAACACATTGAGAACCCATTTATGTGGGATCTCAGTAGAGGACCACTACGTCGGGTCAACACATACCAAGGATATTATGTAAATGGTTACAAATTTAATACGGTTGAGTATGCATCGATCAAATCTACTACAAACAGTGGTGTTTGCATTAACAGTGCAATGTTCAATGGAGAAAGCCGTGACTACTTCGGACACCTGCTAGAAGTCGTTGAAGTAGGATATAAGGGGTTCCCTGAGAAGACTGTTGTATTGTTCAAGTGTGATTGGTATGATCCATCTGCTTCAGGAGCAAGGATTCATCCCGAATACAAACTGGCTGATGTTCATAGAAGAAGAAAATATTTGGAGTATGATCCGTTTGTGTTTGCTGCTCAGGTATCCCAAGTATACTACTACACGTATTTAGGTTCGAGAACTACTAATGAATGGATGGTTGTTTGCAAAGTAAAGGCGAGATCACTGGTGCAAGTTTCTAAAACGGCGTCAACGGACGCGGATGACGACACTCCGTTCCATACAGGAGATTTCAATCTTTTTGTGGACTTAACAGTTGCAAATTCAGATTTCATAGATATTGACAGCGGCAGGGAGGATAACGAGTGATGAAGATGAGGATATGAATGAGAATGAAGATGGTGAGAAAGAGGAGGAGGAAGACGATTATATTTGCATATTACAAATTATTTGACATTGCTTAACAATTAACATAATTTATTTTTGGTAATTATCCATTAAAAATACAATTTTAAAAAACTATAATCATTTCTTCAAAATTTGTAAAGTAAAAAAAATATATGAACCCAAAATTTAAACATTATTAGATAGTTAAATTGAAAAAAAAATGAAATAAAAAAATTTAAAAAATGGAGTGTAAAAAAAAATAAATTAAAAATAAATAAAAAATACAATTTTAATATAATATTATTTAATTTAAATTATAAATAAAATAAATAAATTATTACATTAAAATGTAATTGAATTATTAAATAAGATAATAGTAATAAATAATTTTTTTTAAAAATGAAAAAAAATGATTTTTTAGGATATATAGAATTTATTTTATTAAAAATAAGTAAAAAATATAATTTTAATATAATTTAATTTAATTTAAATTTATAAATAAAAATATAAATTATTATATTAAAATGTAATTGAATCATTAAATAAGACAATTGAAATAAAGAATTTTAAAATATATTGGAAAAAAAACGATTTTTAGGACATATAGAATTAATTTCATTAAGTAAACGCAAGAAAACAAGTACCCGAGCGGATTGAACCTCGCTCAGGCGCCCATAGGTCCCATGTTCGGTCCCCCTTGGGAGAGAAAAAATTCCTCATTTAATTACCGACGGTTTATAACCGTCGCACCCTTCGACGGTTATTTTCGTTGCTCATAACGACAGTTTTATGACGTCACTACCGTCGACAAAGTAGCGATGGTTTATCGACGGTTTTTTTTTACCCGAGTCTGAACCCAAATGACCGTCGATAAAATTGTCGTTAAAGTGCGATGGTTATCACCCGTCGCTACTTAGCGACGGGTTGGGGAAATCCGTCGCTAAAACCGTCGCTACAGTGAGTAGCGATGATTTTTACCATCGCTAAATCCATCATTAAACTCCGTCTTTTTTATAGTGCAACAGACTATTATTAATGGGTTTTTTGCCGATAAAATTAAATTTGTTTTGGTGTTCTTTTTCCAATTCTGATATTCTACCTTCAACATTGTTTATATTAAGTTGATTGAATGTTCCAGTAAGTAGCTAGAAGTTGGAGAAGCACGTGAAAATTATTGCAGCAAGTAAACCCACTAGTACTCCCTCCGTCCCATGGTAATTAAGTGAGAAGGTATTTTTTTTCTTTTTCAATTTCTTCATTGAATATTATTTATTTATTCTATACCCAACATAAAAAATACTTCCTCCGTCCCATGGTAATTAAAATTACATTTTGTAATTTTGAATGTCTCAACTTAAACTTTACGTCATTCTTTTGACAAGTTGTGGCCCCACTTTCTTGACAACTATCCCTATTTTTATTCAAAATTACATTATTTGTCACTCAATTAATATTAAAGTACCTACAATTTCTCCTTCTTTATCCACATTTTTACTATTCTTACACATCCCACAAGCAACAATACATATATATAATATTATATTCCTTCAAATTAGTGTCAATCCCTGATGTAATATAATTCTACCTCCGTCCTGAATTGAAAGTCGCCTTTACATTTTTTTTGCGCTTTTTCGAACGAGTTTTTATATTAGTAATTGAAATGATAAAGTGACTTTTAAGTAGACTCGTCTATCATATCCATCTAAAAATCAATTTATCATTTCAATTACTAATACAAAATTCGCTCACAAAAACACATATAAATAGTAAATGTGACATCCAATTCTGGACGAGGGAGTATTATATTCCTTCAAATCTGTGACAATCCCAAATATAAAATTCATTGACAGTGGTAATATATTAAAGTTGTCAACTCTTTGTTGTAACCATATATAGAAAGGACATTTAACCATGTTACATGAAGCATAAATTTGGATTGAAAGACAGCTAGTAATTAAGTAGTACAGTTACATTGTATGTAAGTGGAGTTACCACCTAAAACAAATCCCACCTAGATCTAGCATACTTGATCACTTGTTCAAAGTGGTGGGCCGTGTCTGCGGGATGCGACTCGATCCGTGGCCTCTCCGGCAATGCCCACCGCCCGTCGCTCATCCTCATCATCCCCTTATGCTCGTCCTGCCACCAAAACGGCGGCACTGCGTACTCCTCTTTCAAGAAATCACAACTCTTGTTCACAAGCGCCACGTCTCTCCCCGAAACCAAACTGAAACCCTTATCCTTTCCGTGATACCCATCCAGTAAGTGCAGATGCGCCTCGAGATTGTGCGCCCACCGTATGTCATTCGTTTTCTTGAGAAACGGAGATTGCGTGTGATCCAGTGCTAATTCCACACCAACATGAGCGTAGCTCCAAGGAAAAGATATCTTATCTTCCAAATACTTCTGATGCCGGAACTTCTCGTTGCTGAAAATTCCAGGCACCGTCTGGACTTTATCGTGCACGTTCACAACTCTCAACACCTTAATTCCCAACTCATCACACCTTTCCTTAAACTTAAGGTTCCCGACGCGCGGGCCGGAGAACGAAAACACGGTAATCGGGATTACGTTTATGACTTCCTGCCCGTCGTCTATCACGTTCAGTTTCATCTCCGCGACATCGTACGCGCTTAGCAACGCGAGAGACGCGCCGAGGCTGTGCCCCGTGATGGTGATGCTGAGCGTCTCGCCTCTGTAGCGGTGCACGATGCGACGAAGCTCGGCCAGCACTTGCTCCCGGGCCGAGAACGAGCAGTACTTGCATGATTTTTCCTTCGAGGTGTATAACTCGAAGAATCCGGACTCGATCTTTATCGACGGGTCGTCGCGGAAGTGGGCTGGCTGGAGGATGTTCTTGAGGTCGTGGAGCCACTCCAGGTAGGTTACGGTGCCGCGCCACGCGATGATGATGTCACGGCACCCCAGGCGGCGGACTTCGTCCTCGTTTGTGGCAATGGCCACGTATCCCATCCAGTTGGCGTGCTGGCTCCAGATGCTGGAGATGGTTGATTTCTGGAAGAAATTGGGGAGGTTGATTGGTGACGTGGCATAAAGGAAGCGGGTCAGGGTGTAGCCGCAGTCCGCCATGCCGAGTCTCTGGAAGAAATGGGCGCCTTGGTATTTGCATGTGCCGCAGTATTTGGAGTGGGGGTCGAAGTCGAAGGCGTCGTAGCAGGCCTGGGCCATTTCTCCGTACCGAATGATTTCTTTACGGAGATGGGGGTTAATCGGGTCAAGCAAATTTTTCCAGTCTTTCTGACCCTGGATTTCTCTCCAGATTTGGTTGAGGGGTTGGGGGTACTCCTCGATGCTCTGTTCTTCTTCCTGGTCCGTTTCTGGGATTTCGAGGCTCGAAGTTGAGCATTTTACGGAGATTGGACGTTTCATTGATGGGAAACGACATCGTTTGGTTTGGAAGAAGGCGTTTCTGGTTTGTGGAGTGGTGTTGAATGATGGAAGAAATTGCTGGGGGATTTGGATGGAATTGTTGAGAGATGAGTTTGTGGAAGCCATGCATGGAAGTGGAGGAATGAATTGTGGAGTTCCAACCAAATATTATGAGAAGTGGGCAAGGGTCGATGAGGGTGACAAGACTAGATATAGTGGGGAATTGGGTCCCCAAGAAAGGACATGTTCTTATATAGTACGTTTTAATTGAGTTTGTGGTGTTGTTGTCTTTTTGAACCATATGTTCAACTTTACTAATCACACAGTATATAGATTAGTATATAGAGGTCCATATGTCACCTCAAAAATACTAGTAAGTTCATTCCTCCATAAACATTACTCTTAGGTCCATAATATATTACTAAAAGATTAGTTTGCCCTTAATTTCGGACAGAAGGAAATTGAAGGCGCGCATTCTCCAAGAAAAAATAATTCAACACTCCAATGTATAATCAATATTTTTCTTGCAACTTTTAACTTTTCCCCTCTTCACCGGTTAAATCATTTTAACCCTTCCCCCAATTTCAATTTATCATTACATTTCATTTCATTTCATTTTGCTTTCCCCTCTTCACTCTAAAGGTATTCCGGCGACGAAAAGCGAATTTACTGGTTGTTTCACCCCCGAAATCTCAACGTGAATTCAGGTATCTTTGCTACTTTCTTTGATTTAAGAGGCAAGTTTGCGATTTCTGTGTGCTTTAACCATGAAAAATCAGCGATTTCTTGATAAAATCTTTGTGCTTAAACAAGTTGCTGTAATTTAGCCGTATATCTGTTTGGATTTTGTTTTCTCTTTTTCACTAAGTTTGATCTTGTCTAATTTTTTATTTTTTTTGTTAGCAAGGTATAAATCACAATAGGTAAAAGAAAGAGCAAAGGAGAACCCGAATGCTCGAAATCTAAGAGGTCTAAACCAGAAGGTATTTATTGTAATTTTTTTGTCGTATGTTTAGTTTAATCATTGTTTTTTTTTTTTTTTTATTTTTGTGTTGTTGATGTCTGATTTCTTTATTACTTGTAATTAATGAACTATTAAAGGACTTCGAGAGTGGTGACAGGGGTTAGTTATGTTTTTTTACAGACCAAGCTTTACATGAACTTCTTCATGTACATTTAGTTACAAGTACATGTTTAACATGAACATGTGCACTTGTCATATTACATCTTTTTTATAATAATTCTTTTTAATTTTGTTTAGGAAAATTTGATAAAGATTATAGTGATGATACATCTGATTCTGGTATGTTTAATTTTGAGTTCTATTTTAATTGATATTTCATTATTTTAATTCCTTGTACTCGTATTGTTTATTGGACATTTAGACATCCTCTAAGTATTAATGGTTATTGTATTAGTCTTTTATTTATGCTAATCTACATATCCATATACATGATTTTTGGTGGACTATGATGAAAAATTTGTGTTTAAGAAGAAACAATTGCGAAAGAAAAAAGTAAGACCTTCAGCCCCGGGCTCGGATTCTGTTTCTGATGGTACGGGTATTTGTTTAGCTTATATATAATAGTTGTTATTCATATTTGTTTAGCATTTTGATTATATTGTCAACATTTATACAGAATCATCGGGAGAGATTATGATTAAGAAACGAGTTTATAGGAGGCTTGTTGTTTCGAAAACAGAATCAGATTCTACGTCTGACGGTAGTGACATTTTATTTTAAATTACTAATCTTAGTTCCTGTAATTTGTCTTTCAATATATTTCAGTGTGTACTTTTTTGAATGAATTAGGTGGTCGAGTTATAGGTGATAAAAAGATGAAAGTTGGTAAAACTAAGATGATGTTGGTCCTGGGGTAAACGAGTCTCACACGTGTATGGGGGGAATACACGTGCATAGTGATTTTTCAACTTTTTAAAACCTTGTTGATCAGTGAGTCAGGTTTTCCTGAGTTTAGTCCTAAAAAACACAAATCACCCTGAGTAAAAGTCTACTGAGACAATCACCCTGAGTTAGCTTTCAGTCCTTCAGATTAGTTCAACTGATCCTGAGTGCAAAAGTGTCCTGAGAAGCTTTGCACAGATAGCTATCTTACTGAATTCTCAGGTGAGTTGTTCAGTTTGGTAGCTATCTACACTAGCTTTTCTTGGGTGCGGAAAGTGTAGGCCCTAAGTTTATACTCGTTTTACTTTGCTGAAAATACATTTTCCTTATGAAAATAGTGGTTAAGGTTGTTCTCAGTTTTAATGCAAGTTCAGTGCATTGATTCCAACTGGATATCAGAAAACTCAGTATGCTTTCAGTGAAATATGCAGCAAGTAAATATGCAATACAGAAAGCAAATAACACAGCAAATTATAGTGGTTCAGAGGCTCAATCTCCTACGTCCACTCTTTCTGACTTTCAAAGAAATTCCTTAACTCACCACTACTACTACTACAAGCTTTCAGACTAAACTCCTACAGCTTACTAACTTTCTTCTATGAGTTTTCAGGCTGAACTACACTGCAGCTTACTAACTCAACTCACACAAGTTTTCAAACTGTCTCAAACAGCTTACTAACTTCTCCTCTAGAGCTTTTAGGCTGAACTCAACTGCTGCTTACTAACTCTTTACAACTCTCACAATCTCCAACAATCTCACACAAACTACCTAACAAAAGGGTTTGGGTTTTGGTTGGTTTCCAACTAAGGTGAGATGTACTTTTACAATAAGAACAGATGCAAAAGGCTAGGACATCTCTTACTAAGCTTTGGATACTTAACAGATTCTAGGCTTAGTAAATGAGCTCTCTTCAAAGATGAAACACTTAGGAAATTCTTAGGGTTTCGAGCGCTTCACAATACACTACAGGAAATTCCACATTCCGTGACGAATTTTTTTGTGACGACACAAAATTCGTCACAATATGTCACCTAAAGGTGACAAATTTAATTTTCATCACTAAAAAGTGAGAATTCGTGACAATTTTATTTTTTTTGTCACCACTGATGTTTTTTTCGTCACTAATTCAAAATTTTCATGACAAAAACAAGAAATTCGTCACAATAAATTTGGTGACGATATTCATAATATTTAGTGACGATATTCAACGTCATGGAAAATAGTATTTTTGTGACAACTATATGTTTTGTCATTAATTATTCAAAATAATTGGTGACACACTTAATTCGTCACAATTTTATTTGGTGACGATCGTCATTGTAATTAGTGACGATCATAGTCGTCATATAATATAAAGTTTTCATGATAATTTTATGTTTCGTCGCTAATTGTTCATAGTAATTAGTGACATATTATTTCGTCACCAATATTGACATAGTGACGATTAATAATCATTTTTTAATGACACACTTATTTCGTCACAATAAACTTCGGTGACGATCTTAATTTTAATTAGTGACGATCAATATTGGTCATGTAATATAAAGTTTTCATGACAATTTTATGCTTCATCGCTAATTGTTCATAGTAATTAGTGACACATTCTTTCGTCACCAATATTTATATATAGTGACGATTAATAATCATTTTTTAATGACGCGCTTATTTCGTCACAATATTATTCGGTGACGATCTTCATTTTAATTAGTGACGATCAATATTGATCATATAATATAAAATTTTCATGACGGTTTTAAGTTTCGTCATTAACTTTTTCATAGTAAATAGTGACATAGTATTTCGTCATCAATATTTATATATGGTGACGGTTAATAAGTTTTTCCATATAAAATATAGATTTTATTAAATAAAACTGCGAATATATAATTTATTAAAAAAATTGTTTATTAATTTTTCCGTAAAAAATCTAAATTATATTAAAAAATTGAAAAATATAAATTTTCATCCATCAGGATTCGGACACGGGTCCTTTTACCTAAAAATGATAACTACACCATTGAACCAAACAATAAATTTGTCTTAGATATTTTAATAAAAATATTTGAATTAATTTTTCAATATAAAAAATAAATTCATCAATGGGAATAGAACCTATGACATTTCCAACAAATAACTTGTTTTTTCCCAACTAGACAAAGCTTGTTTACTGAAAATGAAAATATATTTTTTTTAGCTTGTTTACTGAAAATGAAATTATATTTTTTTTAATTCTGATAATTTCTTCCAAAAAAAAATGATAAAAATTTGGGGTGAGAGAGACTCGAATCCTCGATGTGAGTATTACTCAGAAGCTATGAGACCAACTGTGCCACCACCCCATATGCGTACGTTTTAATACAAAATACATTCTTAATACATTAATGCGTTACAAAATGCAATTACAAAATCCCAAATACTCCCAATTTCTTCCAACCTAAAGCCGAATTTTGGCGTGAATCAAACAGAATTTGCGTGAAGTTTGTGTTTGTTACCAGAAATCGCGACGAAATTTGGCACTGCTACCAGAAATCGCGACGAAATTTGGCGAAATCGCTCTCCAAATTCATAATTGTTTCTTCTCTAAATTTGATGAAATTTAGCGAAATTTGGCGTGAAGTTTAGGTTGCGAAATTGCATGAGATCAGGTACAGGGAGTGTAACGGACGACGACGAAATCATTAGGTAAACTTTGCGCTACTTAAGATCATTTTACCTATGTCTTGTTTCTTTTATTCCGTTCTCTTTCTTGCCTGATAAGATTTTGTGATTCCCCTATTATCTGTTCGGTTTTCTCTGGACATTGCCAATAGTGATTTCCCTAGCGTTCTTTTTCTTGAAGAACAGTACTCTGCTACAAGAGCCGCTATTTCTTGGAAAATAAGCACACATTCACAAATGTGATTATGAGTTTATGATAACTTGTTAAATGACAGATTTTCAGTACATGAAGGAAGTAATGATATGTTACATATATGGCTGTGTAAACTAATTCATTTTCTGGTGTTTGATATTTCTACTTTGAGTCAATGTTTTGTATATTGGACTAATATATAAATCTTATTCATTATCATACAGTCTAATTACACATGATATTAGCTAGAAACAGAAAATATATATTATGCAGAAGCCAAGTATAAATTAGAGACTTGATATCTGAGTACCAAAACAGTAATAGGTATGCTTATTTCTTGATCTGGGCTTTCGATTTTCGTGTTGGATATACTTGGATAAGTGCACATGAGAGGGAATAAATCAATTCTGTACCAATTTGTATTCTTGTTTTTCTGGGTTGCAATTTTATTATCTGTGCAGGGTTTATTTGGTTTAGAATAATGAGTAGGTGAGAAAGGAAAAGAATATTGCAGGAAACAGGTAAATATTTGGTGTATGTGTGTATATATAGCTATTATATAAACGTTAGGGTTTTGTTGCAAAATGCAGCAGATTTCAAAATGCTGAAAAAGAATATGTTTGTTGGGGGCAATTACGTCTAATTCCTTTAGAGTGGAAGAGATGATTGAGAATCTGCTGTCATTTGAGTAATTTATAAATTTAATAAATAGAAAGAGAGAATAGAGAAAGGGTGATTCCTATATTACTTTAGATTTTTCAACTCATGGTGTCTTCTGGTATATTCCATTGCATAAGTTGTGTATAGATTTGATTTATTACTTGTATAAGAAATAAAGTTGGAGGAACTTCACTGATTTTTAGAATTTTTTAGAATTTTCTTGGGGGAATGATGTTTAAAGTTGTTATATTACTTTCATTTTAATTTTAAGAAGCTGAAACATATTTCCTTGATCTTTCGAAGCTTCAAAGGCAGCTTGATTCCATAATCTAGGCAGCTGTAATGCACAATGACTGCCTTTACCTATCTCAGGAGATTCTCGGGCTTGCATTTGAGGTATAATCAAACAACATCGTGCTACTATTTATAAGTTAGAAGCATATTGCTTGGTATACATAATAACCCCTCCCTACCCTGTTGTCACAGTATCGCCCATACTTCTGTAGTTCTGTTAAGGAAGTTTTTGTATTTATCGATTTGGCACCAAAATTTCAACTTATGGCTGAAGAAGTTTTGCAGTGTCAAATCTAGCTTGTCATGTCTAACTTGAAACAGGTACGCTCGTCAAAATGGCAATGTTTACACATGATTTTCATGTCCAAATTCTATTGTCTGATTACTATGGTGTAATTTGGTGATTAATCAGGCAATTGATGGAGCCAATGGATTTCATAATACCCACCAGATTAAACAATATGAATCTGCCAAATTTTGCATCGACCAGGTATCAAGCATCACCAAGAAACCCCGTCGTTTCTATTCCTGATCCTCCCTTCCTCTCATTTCGTTTCTCTTCTCAACCATTTTAGTTACGTTTGGTGCCAGATAGCATTCATAATTGAGAAAGTACACATTATATGGGAGCCATTGTTACTTTCTTCAGTTTATCAGAAGTGTATGACGATGATTCTAGAGGTTGTCTTTTCGAGAGTTGCAAGAGAGGTACTCCTATTAGATGATATGGCAGCAGAAGAAACATTACAGGTTAAGTGCATGATGTCATAAATGCTTAATAGTTTATAAATGTTATTAGTTAGCTGAGTTATCTCCTTTCCCCCGTTCTGGATACAGCTTCAAAGACTGATTCATCTGTTGTTTGAACATCTATCTTCTTTACTGGGAAGCCACAAATATCTCTGAAATCCTGTTTGGATTGTTTTTTCTGGTATAGGTTTCCTCCTGTTTTGCTAAAGAAGATGAGTACAGAGTGTCTTGTGATGCAAAATCATAAGGTAATTGTTGTTTCCTCTCCAATTTTCGGTGATGGTAGTTTAATAAACCAGTACTTATCTATGTTCACTTTTAACTAAGCTACCATTAGAATAGTTCATTTTTTGTTAAATTGTTTATGATGACCTGGGTATTCTTGAACCAAATCCAGAAACTCGAGAAGTCTGTTGGGTTGTAAGCTGCAACTCAAAATGGAGAAGCCTGTCTTTAATGGGGTAGTTTTGAATAATGTTTTTGGCTATCAACAAAGTCAAGGGTAACTTTTACAGCGATTAACTGAATTATTTGTACTAAACTAAATCATATTAGGATAGAGTTGTTCAAAGTTCTCTCGAAGTTACTTTGTGGAGGATTATTTGACTGGATATTATTTTGGAAATTGTTTTTGCAAAAATAATCAATGTACTCTGAAATGCAGAGATGGTCTATTTTCTCTTTGGATTGTGATACGCTTTTTCTCTTCTAATTTGGCTTTATTTTTTAATAATTTCAGCAGATTGGTGTGATCATGAGAAGCAATTGTAGCCCAATATTTGATTCAGATTAGACAAGTTTTACTAGTTTTTCAAATGCACATTTCTATTTTGATTGCTAGCTGAATTTTGAAGAAACAATTAATCTGGGAATTCTTTTAGTAAGATCAGTACAATGTTGGTGTATATAATCCACTCTGGTTTCAGAAAATCATTCATGCTTTCTTGATTCAAGATATGTTATATGTATGTTGAGCTCCAAATGTAGCATTGCATATGAAAATTACAACAAGAATATTCAAGGGGGTGGAAGCCGGCTCTTTCTTCATCTGTATTAATTTCGCCCAATTAAATGAATATCGTTTTTTAATTTTGTTTGAAACCTTAGATCGACCTATTATTGAAATTAGCTCATATTTAGAGAATTTCCATCTATTTCTTGAATGAGCTGGTTTCCTAAGCTTCAATTATTAATTGGATTTTCTTTGATCTTTTCAGACCTCTTTTCAGAAATTTTAATGAGTTATAATACACATTGTTTCCTTTCTCATGGTATTTCCCTTTCTTATTTTCCTCACAAATGTAGGGATTGGCCCTATTGTAGGCTACTTACTCTAATGTTGAAACATCAGAGTTTGAATCTGAATACCCTGATCTATGATCCACATTTCCCCCATTAACCATTCATGCAAAACACCAACAAATCTTTAAATAAGACAACTTATTTTCATTTTGTGGGTATTTTTTAACAGTATTAGTTGTTCCATCAAAAGGTATTAATTATTTAACTATAAAATATTAGTTTCAATAAAGAAAATTAAAATAGAATTTAAAAATTCATACCATTTGCAAGACTGATGAGATGATTAATGGGGCGGGAAATTGAGGGGTGTGTACATTTTTAGAAGTATTAGTTGTTTCATCAAAAGGTATTAGTTGTTTCACAATAAAATTTTAATGAACTATTGATAAAATACACGTTTTTCATTTCATTCAATTTTTCTACTCCCAAATCCCTCAGCCAAAGACAAAGACCCTTAAAATACAAAATATATACACACTTGCGTGAGATGGAGCATAATTCGGGCATTGACACTTTAACACTTTGGAAGGATGAGTGGGTGTTGATTTGTGTTTGTTTGTATCCCATCTCATATTTTTGTGCCTAAGTCGAACGACTTGTTCGACCCATGGAAAGCACGACCCTGATTAAGACAAATACCACTTCTGATTTTCAAAAGTTTGAAACTATTTTGGAAGTGATTATTGGTAAAGCCGGAAGAAGTAAACTACATCGCCACCTCTCGTAAATAAAAATATATAAATTATATGATCACCATATATATAACGTTCATCACCTTATAGTACACTTTTAAAGCTCGGCTCAAGCTCGATAAGTAAGATAAGATAAGTATGTGTAAATATATGAAATTACTCGAGCTCGACTCGTGCTCAGCTTGATTAAAGCTCACTCGAGCTCAACTCATTAAAGGGGGTGTTTTAGAAAATTATAAGTGATTATAATCACATAAAATTGTGTGCAGAAGCAATTTGAAGTATTATATTTCTCTTTTATTAGATTAAACGAGCTCTCAAAAGCTACAAGCATGTACTTTTGGTAGCTTATAAGCCATTTTTTTAATATATTTTTTATTTTTTTTGGTATCAACTTCTTTTTAATTTTTTTTTTAAAAGTCTATCAACTTCTACATCCTTTAGTAACATAAGTCACACCATTCAGTTATCACAATTACACCATCTGTTGTAATATAAGTCACACCCTGCACTTTTATGATTAATACCCTTTATATAGTAAAAAGTCACAGTACTCTTTTGTAAACACGACTATACTCTTTAATAATATAATTCTCTATACTTTGTCTAAAATAATCGATAAATAAATTAATTTAAAATTAATATATATATATATATATATATATATATATATATATATATTAAAGCTTGTTTAGGCTCGAAAAATTAAGCTCGTAAATATTCGACTATTGTGATTTAAACAAAATTATGTAACTTTGAAATCATATAATATCACTGTTATGCATATAATTATAATTTTTAAAAAAATAAAACATTTTTTTAATAGTGATAGATTTTGTACTTAATAATAATAGTGTTCTTATAGATATAATTTATAAGAGTATTACTGTATAAAAAATATAAAATTTATTACATCATATATACTATACATAAAATTAAACGTAATTAATTATATTTAAAAGAATTGACAGTGAAATAAATTTTTAGAACCAAAACACTTAAAATTTGAGAGCCTAAATTAAACATAAATTTTTGAAAGATCTTCTAAAAAAAAAAAAAAATTGAGAGCCAAAATAATTATTAGCGGGGCTTTAATTTTTTAAATCAGTTTAAAATTGAAGAAATATTAATTACTTTCCTTATCGATTAACATACCCACGTATCCTCTCCACTATTTCATTAATCAACCCTTCTTCCACGTCTCAAACCTTTCTTCCACGATCGAATCGAATCAATTCCACTTTGTGAATTTCTCTCTGCAAAATTGATATGCTGTCGATCGAATCAATTGATTTGGAGTATCTATTTGTCGATCGAATCATGAATCTGCAATCCGGGGAATTCTTCAATTGTGTGGTGGTCTGATCGTAGTCTCTGCACGCCGGTTCTCTTCAATTGTCTCTTCTCATCTAGGTAATTCTTCAATTGGGTTTTTGTAATTGGGATTACTTGTTTATTGAAATTGGTACAATAAACCACTAATTTGTTCTTTTCTTTGCATGCTAAATTTGTTCTGATTTTTTCACTTGTGAGATATTTGAATCACTTTAATTACGCATTTAAATGTGTTCGATAAAATGCCAACACAAATGTAGTGATGAATTGCAATGTAGAAATTGTGTGGACACCAAGTGTTTGTGAAAATGCTTGTGTGAATTAGTACTGCTTTATTTCGAATAAGTATGGACGTTTAGTTTTATTACGTTTTATGGATTGTGTACATAGCGTAAATTACCCGTTCATGATTTGTTTTTATTTAGTCTCTGAAATTGCTGATTTCTGATTTGAGTTTCTTCTAAGCATTTTTCGTGTACAATGTGACAATGATTTGTATATCTGCTTTGCAGTGGCAAGGTATAATCAGAAACATTGATATTTCAATACATTTTGATTGCATATAGAAATTGAAAAAAAATAGACTCTTCTTTATATAAAAAACATAGTATAAATAGTACGGATAGAGGCCCAATGCCCGAATTTTCTATTATTTTGGTAGTTGTGCACTTCCCAAATGTGTTTTTAAGGGTAATTTATCATTTGAACTAATTTAAGATTAAGGTGGATCCATCAGTTGGGAGACCAACAAATGTGGTCCAGTCGTCGAAATTGGCAACTAATATTGGAATAGTAACGCGACAAGTTCTAAGCCTCCAAGTAAGCGTAGTTCATTGTAAAATTCTTCTGTTGAATATGAAGATGAACTAAGAGAAACAATGGAAGAGTTGCAACAATCTAGAGCTCAAGTGGAAGAACTACAAACTCAAGTAACTAGCTTGAAAGAGGACCTAGCTACTCAAAATGAAAATCTGACTGCCAAACTCTTTGAGCAAAATGACATTCTCACTGCAAAACTCTCTGAGAAAAGTGCAACTATTTACAAACTAATGGCTTTTATGAGGGAGAAAGGGATTGACATATAATTAAGGTTAGCTTCTATTTTTTTTATGAGGTTTTGGTTCTTGTTGTTTTTCTTTAGCCTTTGCTTTATTATTTTCATTTTTCTTTTAGTAGTACTACTTATATGTGTAGCTTTAAAGCTGGCTGTATTAGAAGAGGGCAGATATGATGATTTATTTGTGTTCAACATGTATAACAAATAAGGGAATGTGGTTCTCTAGTTTCTCACTCTCGAGATTAGGTCTTGTAGATGATATTTCGAAGTGCAATTAAGTCTTGTAGATGCTGCAATTGTTGATTTTTTGGAGCATTGCAACTGCTGATTCGATTCAAACATAAATGTGAATATATGTGTGATACAATTTATATTTTTAGCCAAGATATACGTTTATTGCGTGTATATAGATAGTGGTAGTACTGTACTTTGTATATTTCACTACCAAATTGTGCTAGTTATGGTGTGTTAAGTAAAGATTGTTGCATTTTAGTTCGTTGATGTAATGATTAACAGAAGTTAGTGTACTCATTCCTTCTGAATTGCATTCGGACGTTTCAAAATTTGGGTCTGGTGCTAGGATTAATTCTACTGTTATGTCAAATGGTGCATTCACTGGTTCGAATTTGGCTTTCGTTTCTGATAACGTGCTTATTCCTTCTGTGATTTATGGGGATTTGCCTAAATCTGGTTTTGAACTTTTGAAGTCGGGGCCTGATTCTGGTTTGCAGAATGCTGCATATATTGAAAACTTTAATTCTAGTGCATTGAGTATGAAACCTGCTAATGGTTCTTCTAGTCTGAATTTGGGGATGGTTTCTGAACCCAACCATGCTACTGTTTTGACCCCTAATGCCTTGGATTTGAATGCTAAATCATTTACTCAATCTTAGATTTTGATTATGCCTTGGATTTTGATTATTTGACCCCTAATGCCTTGGATTTTTATTTTGGTAAAAGTGTATTTGTGCATTTAAAGCTTAGGATTATCGTTTTCTTGATACTTTACGGAGTTATGCATTCTTATAATTCATCTGATATGATATTTTTTTATAGGTGATATCTATGGAGGAGAAGATTTCAGATTCGTCGTTTGAAGTGCATGGAAATTATTTTTGAAGACATATAAGACATTGATTTTTTTAGTTTATTGTTTCATGTAGTTTTCATAACAAAGATTGTTGATTGGTTTCTATTGTTTGAAGGAGTTTTTGTTAATGCAAATTATTTTTTTTTATCTTTAATTAATTTAGTTTTTGTTGTAATATTTATTATTTAGTATTATTACTGATTTAATATATATAAAATTTCAAATAAACTGATAATAAAAGTAATTATTTCACGATGAAATAAATGCGTCACAATATGTATCATTTTTATGATTAAATAATAGTCACGGCATGTTAATTAATCATGACGATATATGTTGTTACTATATCAATTTCTTTAGTGACGATTATCATCATTGTCACTGAATAATATTTTTTAATGACAAAAAATATTTTGTCACCATTTTTACATCTTTTAACGACGACAAATATTTTGTCACTAAAGTCCAATTTTTTGTAATGAAATTCAGTTGTCATTATTATCTATATATATAACCACGATAATTTTTTTCTTCATTTTTTTGCAATTCTTTCATGACGAGAAAATGTCAAATATGACGAACAATATATTGTCACCAAATCTAAACTTCTAGTGATGATTATTATTTTCGTCACTAAATAATACATTATAGTGACAAAAATAATTCGTCACAATTTCCACATCATTTTGCGACAATAAAAATTTTGTCACTAAATCATACTATTTAGTGACAAATTTTATCGTCATTTTATATGTACACATATAACGACGATCAATATTTCGTCACCGCATAACAACTCTTTCTTGACAAATATATAAAATGTGACGAAATAACCAAGCTAATTGTGACAAAATTAACGTCACTAAAGTAACCTTTTTTGTGACAATTATTTATATCGTCACGTAAAGTTGAACTTTAGTGACGAAACGTCATATTAAGTGATGATTTTTTTATGCCTAAAGTGACAATTTATGCGTCACAATAGATGAAAACATATAGGGACGATGACCTTTTTCGTCACCAAATGATGCCTTTTTCACGACAAATTAATATAGCGTCACATTTTTCATAATACCACGCACAATAAATGACGATCTATGCCACAAAAAAATTCGTCACAAATTATAAATTGTGACGAAAAATGATGTTTCAGTGACGAATTTTTTCATCGCGATTTCTCGAATTTCCTGTAGTGATAATATTTGAATACGAATGAGCTCTGGAGTTGTTTGATTTCCCATAACCTTGCAATGTTGAAGGTAACTGGTATTTATAGGCAACTCACCAAGGTCACTCTTGAAAAATGATCCGTTGGAGAGATAGCCTCAAGGGTTTCCTCTTTTGGTTAGTGATAAACGGCTACATTTAGGGTTTGAACGCGCCCTTGCATGGTTTGGGTAAAGAACAGCCACGCAGCCAATCACCAACTTCTGTGAACTGGAAGATATCAGTCCTGACATTTCCTCAGTGAGATGTCATTTTTAGTGTTAGTATAGTACGTTGTTGTCGCCTCCTCATTGGTCGAGATCTTCCTTTGAACAGAGACAGACAAAATGGCTCTTTTTAGATCAACCACACTGAACTGATATGTTCCTTAATGTCCATGAATTTGTAACATTCTCTTTGTTTGTACTAAGAATGAACAAGACATTATTTACTCTGAAATAGCTGTTCAGGGTCTTATAAGTCAGTACAAAACAGTCTTCAGGATCTTCTGAGCCTTCAGGTAGTTTGAACAAACCTATCTATCCTGATCTATATTTGCTGACTATACATGGTGCAGATAATCCTGATCCTATCACCTATTGAAAACCTGATCCTTATCTATCAAGATATCCTGATACATGTCATACTCAGGGGTTTTGGGATCTAATCAAAACTCTTTATTTAAATTCATCTCCCAACAGATGAAGAAGACCTCAACGAAGATTTCGAATGCTATATTTGATGCTTCTACCTCTGATTATAGTTCAGGATCAGACAGGGAATTGGGGAAAGTGAAGCTCCGTCCAACAAATTATTTTGGTAATTAATTCTGATCATGATTAATACTTATAAAGGAAAAATAACTTTAATTTGTTATTTTACAATATTGTAGAAATTGTACTGAATCAACTAGAATCTTTTTATTCATTGCAGAGAATGTCACAATTGAGGAAGGAGTGACATATTATCACAGCAATATAGAAACAACAATCAAACACATAAAGGAACTGATTTTTTCAAAATCCCATTTGAATGTAATGAGGCGAATACCTTCGTGGTACATATTCGAAGCCATTCAAAAAAATAGAGAGCGCAAACTGAAGAAACATTGCCATAAGCATGATGAAGACATCCGTAAAATACTGCTTCGCTATGATCTGAAGACCGGTAATTTTATAATTGGCGGGAAGGAGGTAGAGTTGAACACTAGAGATGTTGCATTGATTTTTGGTAGGCGGCAATGAAAAGATACCTTTTACAAGGAAGAACTGCAGTGATGTGCCTTGGATTCAAAGGAATTTTGAACCGGGGCAGCTGAAATCACTGAACAAACGCCGCATTTTGAATAAGATATCTGAGCTTTTGCCCGAAACTGATGAAACTAGTATGGAAGATGTCACTCGTTTAACAGATTTCTACCTTATGGTGTCGGTACTGGCCCCTGGGCAGAGCTCGATAGTTACTTTGCATTTGGCCTACTACCTCGAAGATTTAGATAAATGTCTTAAGTTTGATTGGGGCGCCTATATTGCTGATGTGCTTCTAAAGCAGATAAAGAGCTCGCGATACTTGATGTTGGGCAGTTGTGCGTTACTCTTACCGGTAATAGTCACTTCTTTAGTTGACTTGATTTTTAGAATTAATATATGACTTTTCTTAATTTATTAATTTGTTGATATTTGTATTTGTTGACAGTACTGGTTATGTGAACATACGACCTTGGTTAAGCCTAAGGAAGAATTTTTGTTCCCTAGATTCTTGCGATGGGATTTGAGGAAGTTGACAAAGAGGGTTAGGTGTCTTGATCTTACGTATGTGGGTTCAGAATATGTAAGTTGAAAAATGTTTTACAATCACTACAAACATCATATCTTTATATATTAGTTCTAATGTATTACACATTTGTAGGTTAACAGAGTTGAAATAAACCCAACAATAGAAAAGAAGGATAAGATCAGGGATTTGCTTGAATTGTGTGTGATTGAGACCAGTGAAGAGCACACTATACCAGACAGTGACGATTCGGAGGAGGATAGTGATGAGTTTTGTGACTCGTAATAAATCAAGTAATACAGGGCTGGTTTCTGATGACGGTGATGATATAGATCAATCTGAAAAGGTGGATGGAGAATGCACTCAGGCAAGGCCACAGGGGTGCGAATCTGACAAAAACAACATGCATAAAGATGTCACATCGACATCAAAGATGCCCCCATAACCAGAATGTGTCGTTGTTTTGGATGCTGACCAGGTTCATGTTTTCTCACCAAAATCGGGCGATTCGGTTGCACAAGATCTTAGCAAACTGAACTCGGACTTCCCCTCGTTTAGCCTTGATATATGACAACAACCATCTGATGTGGGGAAATACGTTGACGCTCAAGTCCCTGAATTGATGAGTGATACCCAACTTGGAATGCAGACTCCAGCTGTTGCCATTAAAGTTCCTGAGTATGACAAGAGGTTTGAGCATGATCATAGCATGCCTTCTAACATCCTAGAAATGAGTGATACACAATTGGGTATGCAGAGTCCAACAGCTGATGTTCATGTTGATGTTGTTCGTGAAATTGCTCGGTTGTACGATGGTGATAACAGGGTCTCTGATTTTGATCTATCGGACAAGGTTGATAACTTTCATAGCGGGCCTTTCGAGGGTGTTGTTAATTTGAATGTTGATGTATTACATGAAGTGAAGTTATCCGATTCAGGAGAGGTGAAGATTGGTCCTGATGTGACAATGTTGGTTGAAAAAATAGAAAGGATGGAAAAAGAACGCAAGAAAGAAAAAGAAGAGTATGAAGCGAAATTTTAAGGACATTGTTTTAGAGAACGAGGAGCTGAGGTCGTAACTATACCAGTGTTCTGGTCCTACTCCTACACAGATTTATTCTGATCCGTAAAATCTAGAGAGAATTGATGAGATAGTTCGATTGCACATCAGTAAATTGGATGTTGTTCAGGCAATTCCCGAAAAGATGAAAAAATTAGCATCTCCAAGCACGTTGACAAAGCGTGTGTAGATCAGATCTAAGAATGGTGGACGGAAGAAAAAGGTTGTAACTCCACAACTGAATACAGCCGAACTAACAGCTAGAAATGAGGGTGCCTTTGTTGATGTGGAGAATTACCAAATGACCTTGAGGGTGGCAATCAAGTTAACAACGTCCCCCGATTTGACACATCAAAAAATGTTGCCAGCAAGATGTGTGAACATTTTAAAACCCTCATCTTCAGTCACTGGAAGAATGGCGGAGATAGGTAAAATTATTTCAATTACATATTAGTATTGTGTTCTTTCTACGATTTTTTCCCTACATGTTTGTTTGATATGGTTCTCGGAATGTAGTGTCGTTTGGAAAGGTGTGCAACCAATTGCGGAAGTTACAGCACAAGACATTATCGATCTAATTCACCACGAACCTTTGTCAGGAAAGGTCAGAATGAACTTGATAAAATTGCAACTATTTTAATTCTTTAATTGCTTTTCTTCATTTTAACTTGCAAATTTCTTATATTCTTAATGAAGATAATTGATGCTTGGGGGGATTTGTTGATAAGAAAACATGTAGGGTCCAATGGAATGAAAACAACTATATTCACGGCATCAACCTAGGTACGACTTACTATATCACTTATTTACATTAGATATAGTTGCAACAATACTTAGATTATGTTTGTACTTTTTTACCAATACAAACATGTTCACTGTTGTTTACCGTTTTACCAATATGTATGTTTTTGCATGCCTGAAGCCAAAATGCACCTAAAATTGATGTGTTAGGCAAAATCATGATTCAGTCATTTTATGATTGTCTTTATTGCACGGCCTGATTTTGTTGGCTTTTCCCGTAGGACCTTATTGCCCGACCAGATTCAAAACCAACAAGCGCATTGACGCATTTGATTGATAATCGGTTAGAGATGAGTTTGAAAAATGATTTTCTATTATTTCCACTTAACACGAAATCTAAAGGAGGGAGGTCAGCCCGTGGTGATGGCTTTCATTGGACATTAATATTGAAGCTTAACATGAAAAAAATCGAGTGGCAGTTTTTCAACTCACTACCTCCGAGGTCGAGTGGTTCATCGGATGTTCATTTTAAAAGATGCGCCAACGTGGTTAGTATTTGTTTTTATTTTTGTTTCATATTTAACTATATCTTGCATACGCGTTTGAAAAAAGCACTTATTTTACGTATATCAAATTGGAGGCAGATTACATTGAGGGGAAACTGGGGGATATTTACCGAAAGAAAAGCCCAAATTACCCGTTCCTAGACAATGCGTTCAATGCACCTGTTTATGTCGACAGTATTCAACAGGCGGATTGTTCACTTGATTGCAGGATTATAGTATGCATCCACATCGAAAACGCAATACTAAAAAGATATATGCCTAAGAAAGTCTACAATGAAAACATTTCTGGTAATTATTGTAAAAAGATGGTCGAATTGTTCCTTGAATCAGAATCGTTATCTTGAACTGAAAGTCTGTGATTTTTAATCTGTTGATAACAATTTAAGGATGTTTTTGCTCTAGCCACAAAATTGAATTCAGCTGTTCTTATATTGTATTTGGCTGATATTTTGTATAGGTGTGGAACACCACTTGTTTTATTTTTTTTTTGAACATTTGGTCTGTAAGGATAAATATGTAGTTTTTGTTACAATATGTAGTGGATGTTATTTTGATGCAGAAGAATCTGTTTGGATTTATATGTGTAATTGTTATTGTTGGATTTGTATGTAGGATTGTTATGTAGCTTTGATGAAAACACCCCTGAAATTAGAAAGATTTCCCTCTGTGTACTGTTGTGTATTGTTAGATTAATATGTACGCAACATGAACTTGTTCAAGATTTTTTTATAAGATGGATATATTCATATAGCTTACATGAACAGGTTCATCCGTTATGAACTGCTATTGCAAACCATCCATCATTTCCTATAAAATTGTGTAGTTGCATCTTATTCATGATAAGTTTATAATATAATAATATTATTATGGTGTCCAGCTGTAGGTTTTCTATTTTTTGGACATTTGGACATACAGCACTGATAATCGATCTGCTCGAACATACTTTCGATCCATATAGAACTAGAGATGCCTATAGGAAAGACAATATGAAGTGTTTCTCAAGACAATGTATCCTAATGTATTAAACCTAAAAGTATCCCAATCCTAATGTATAAAACAATTATTTTTTTATTGAAGACTATTTCGTAACAAAACAAATGCATATCTAACCATACTTGATCTCAACTTTTAAAGAACTTGACATTAGCATCTCTTAACCCATAATTACCAATTACTTACTTCTTATGGAATAGGAAATGTATGATATTTATATACTATCATTATGACTCTTGTTTGAACCTTCCTACAAAGTTTTTAGTTTTGTACAGGTAAGGTACAAAGTGTATTATGATTAATCTTATTAGCCATTTTGGTCACATAATCACCCCTCTTGAAAACACAACTTTTTATCTTCTTGTTTTAATTGCAAATTGCTACTGTTTAGCTACATTTACTTCTTATATCTTATCAATTTAAACTATTTTCACTCTACTAACAGTTGTGTGAACTTGGTTTCCATGAAATCCTTCCAATTTTTGACTCATTCACAAAATGTGTCTAACAAAAACTTGCATATAGAATGTGGGAGTACCTAAGGTTTGTATATTGCATGTACCTAAGGTTTTGTTGCTTCTTAAGACAATGTATCCAAATGTACCATCAATCATCTAAAGCAACACACTATCCATTCACCAAATCATCAAATCAATAACCCAAATATATTCTAATGTATTAATCCTAATTTATGCTTAAATCCTCACACAAGCATACGATCAAACACCTGGAGTGCATCAATTGTTCATCTCAAAATTAGCATAAAAAATCACCAACCAACTCAAAAATATATGATTCACATCTTAATCCACACAACTACTCACAAGAGCATTCAAAACATTTGCAATTAGACATCCCAAAAACTAAATTAAACAACCTATTCACATCTGAAGCAAGGGCAAAAAGAAAACCCAAAAACTATATAAACAACTTATTCTTACCGTGAGAAAGGGCGGACGGTGGCGGCATCGAACGGTGGCGGCGGCACCGGCGTCTGGCGGTGGTGGCATCGGCGGCGGCGTGCAAGGGGTGGGGGAGGTCGCGCGACGGAGGCTTTGGGAGAAAATGCGTATTGAATAAGCGGTGGAGGCTTCTGTACGTATATGAAAAAGGAAAAATGATTGGACAACGGTTATAAACCGCTGTCCAAAGGCAATATGGAATGCGGTTAAAACCGCTCTCCAAGTGATACATTAGAGAGCAGATATTAACCACTCTCCAAAATTTACTTTAGAGAGCGGTAACCGCTCTCTAATAATTTATTTATTTTAAATATTTTGTGTGAAACCGCACTCCAAAATTAACTTTGGAGTGCGGTTATTAAAAAAGGGTTGTTCAAGTGAAGTTGCCCAAGTTTAAATGTGTAGTAGTGTTGATTAATTTAAGTCATGTGTGAGCATATATAATCAGTAATTAAATTTTTTAATTATTTCATTTGAATATGTTGGTCCCGGTGCAAACGAGTCTTACACGTGTATGGGGGGGAATACACGTGTTTAGTGTTTTTAAAACTTTTTCTTACTGAGGTCAGCTTGGGTCAGATAATCCTGAAGATTAGGTTCTGAGAAGCACAGATCGCTCTGAGTCAAAGTCTCACCGAGACAGTGATTCCTGAGCTACTTTCGGATACCTCGGATAATCCCAACCGAGTCCCGAGTGTCGAGAGATCCCTGAGTTGCTTGGATCGGATAACTAACTTCATGAACCTCGGATGAGTAAGTTCGGTTTGGTAACTATCTGTTTCTAGCTACTCGGATAAAAGGAATGGTTGGCCCTTAGTTTATACTCGTTTTAAGCTTTTTCTTTGAAAACCTTCCGAATGGAATAGTGATTAAATTTGTGATTCGGTTATGCAACTTCGATTGGATTGATTCCAATGAATATCGATTGAAAAGTATGCTTTCAAATTCAAGTCAATGCACCTTGTTAAGCCGCGAGATAAGGAAAGTAATAAATAAACAAAGCAATTATAGTGGTTCGAGACTCAAGCTCCTACGTCCACTCTCTCGATCCTCGAGAGAAATTCACTAATCACTTTCGAGCTTTTCGACTACCTCGCGTAGTTTACTTACTCAACTCGGCCCCTGAGCCTTTACTCCACGTAATTTACTTACTCAACCCGACCTTGAGGCTTTCGACTACCTCAGTAGTTTACTTACTCAAACATAAACAAGCTTTTGGACTACCCCCCAGAGCTTACTAACTTCTCCTCTAGAGTTTTTTCGACTACTCGCGTAGTTTACTAACTCTTTACAACTCTTCTCACCAACAAACACACTCCAACTACCTTCTCAAGGGTTTGGGGTTTCTCGGTTGGTTTCCAACTAGGATGAGATATCCTTTATAAAGAAGCACAATGCAAAGGGTTAGGATATCTCGACTAAGCTTTGGATAAATCTTATCAAGCTAGGCTTAGTTTAGTGATCTCTCTTCAATATAGAAGCACTTGGGAAATTCTAGGTTTTTCGAGTGCTTTAACTTGCAGTAATAAGTTTGAGCTCTTGAGTTGCGTATAAATTTCCCGTAACCTTACAATGTAGAGGGTCACCAGTATTTATAGGCATACACCAAGGTCACTCTTGAAAACTATCCGTTGGAGAGATAGCTTCGTGAGTTTCCTCTTATGGTGTGTGAGGAACGGCTATTTTTAGGGTTTGAAACTCCCTAACACGTTTTAGGCAGTAGCCTTTCATGTAGCCGGTCTTCACTTTTTTGCGATCTGGAACCATTACATCGACATCTTTTTGGCGACACATCCTTTGTCGATTGTCGATATGGTGCAGATGTTGTCTTCCTTTTGACTTTTGTCTCGGTTAAAGGTAGACACCTTCAACGGCTCTTTTGGTTACAAACTCTGAGTTTGATATAACCTTAACAACACTTCTGACTTAGTTCCTTTTGTCTGCATTTGAATGTCTTGGCAAATATCTATTTTTCTAAGGAATCGCGATCTTCTCAGTATTGCATCCTTCAGATAGATATATTCAGTGCCTCGGAACATTCAGGTTTATCTTGAGCATTCAAGACATTACTAAGTCTTGATAATTATTGTGCCTTGGTATTCTTGATCTTTAGTCTTGATCTTGATCTTGCGTCTTGAGTCTTACGAGTCTTGAGGTCTGTGGTCTTACGAGTCTTTCGAGTCTTCTGGATATCTTCGACCGATATATCGAAGTCTGCATCTTTGAGTCTTGATTCCCTCGATTTCATCTTGAGTCTTGATATCTCGATTTCATCTCGAGTCTTGATTCTCGATTTCTCCTTTGAGTCTTGATTCTCGATTTCTCCGAAGTCTTGAAAACTTCGATTTCATATCAAACTTCAGTTTCATATCGAAACTTTCGATTTCTTGAAACATCTTGAGCTTCGAGTCTTTGAACCTATCCCGATCTATATCTGGCGACTATACATTTTGCGAGATAACATCCTGAATACTCTCTGGCGAATCTCGACTCAACTATCAAGATCATTCTCGAACATGTCATACTCAGGGGTTTTGGGATCTTAATCAAAATCATATATCTTTTATTAAATTCATCTCCCAGCAATTTCCCCCTTTTTGATGATGCCAAAACCTATCTTGTTACAAACATTTAACCTAAGCTCCTGTTTCAGTTTATCCTATTACAAGATTGGTTATAAATTTTCAACAATCTTCCCCCTTCAATGATGAGTTTCCCAACAATTTCAGAGGGTCTCCTAACAATTAATCATTCAATAATTTCTTCAGTAATGAATCTTCTTAATAGTTCATCACTAAATACTTAAACAATTTCCCCATAAACAATTAATTTTAGAGACATTCATTCAGGCATATCAAATATAAAAGACATGTAACTAAGATAATGAGATATTATCTTTTGAGCATAAATGATAAATCTTCATTGATGATTGGTTAGAGTTACAGATTACAATGAGTTTATCAACAAAATCAAAAAGACAAAAATTTAAAGATTACTGAATCTTCAGAGACTTCAGTCTTCAGTCTTCAGATTTTGGCTCTTCAGTTCTTCTGCTCTTCAGTCTGCTACTTCTTCAACTTCATCAGCGGGCACCTCCAAGTTGAACATTCCGAAATACCTCTTCTTCAGCTCATTTCTCTCCTTGATGATATCCGGACTGTTTCCTGTTAGACCCAACTGACCAGCATACTGAGCAATTTCTTGAGTAATGGCCTTCTCATTCACCAAGCCATTACCAAGTCTTGGAGGAGGGTAGGAGTATGGACCGGGGGCTTCAATCTGCACATTTCCTTCATCCGCTAGGTTCATCCAACTTTGGAGATATTTTGGATAGAAGGTTAGGAGATATTCTATGAAGGCTTCATTCCGCTCTGAGCTTTCCCCTCTCCATTCCCTGAGAACATCATAATAGAACCAAAAGGTTCTCTTGACCTCTTCCCACATATCGTTGAGTTTGATAGGCATCTATTTATCAACGTGCAGTGCTTTTGATGTCTCTTTCCTCTTGCTCGCAAACTTCTTGAATCCACTCCTTCGCTTTAGCTCCTCTTCAGTTTTCTTTCTTATCACAGGCACGCCTGAGACTGAAGCGGTAGCTTTCTTAGCCTGTTCTATCTGGAGTGTCTTCAGAGCATTCCTCGTATTGAAGACTTTCTTCTGAGCCTGGCCTTCAGACTCTTCGATATCTTCAATCAGCTTCCTCTGGACTGGCTTAGAAGCCTTAGCTCGCTTACTTTCAGGTTGAACAACACCCAAGGCTTTCCTCTTCATTTGCAATTCAGCAGCAGCCTAGCTTGTTCCAACCTTTGCTCTAGCACTCAGTTTCTCTCTTGCAACATCAAGCATAGTTTGCTCAGAAACTCGAGTGTAGATAGGCTTCTCCACCTGAGCAAATTTCATCTTCTCAGTAGCTTCGACTTCTTTCAAGGCTTTGGTTAGAATGTACATTTCAGCATCTTTCTGAGCCTTTTTCTCCATTGTACGTGCCAATAACTTCCTGAAGTCTTCACCTTCCTTTTCCCCCTTCTTGGCATCGTACTTTGGAAGAAGTCTGGAGAGTGCTGTGTCCATGTGATATTGTTCTTTGCTCACACAGCGCACCTCCCCTGCTAGCTGATCTTGCTCATCTTCGACCTCCCGATGTGGTTCTTAGCCACGTAAAAATTCTTGAGACATATATGGCAAACCGGCGGAGAGAGCTTCTTTAAGCATCTCTGTCATCTTGGTCATGAGCACTGAGCTCATTTCCTCAACAGCAGATTTGATCATCACTTCATTCCTCTCTGCCAATTTTACCTCTAGAAATGCAGTTGTCTCCTGGTGCTTCTGTTTCATTTCAGCACTGAGCTCAGCCTTGACTCCCTCCAGCTTTTCATTCAGTTTTTCTTCCATGGAGGTCATCTGTGAGGTCAGAGTGTTTTGGATTAGCACCAGTTCTGAAGAGTGACTAAGACATTCCATCTTCTGAGCTTGGCTGGCCAATGTTTCTTCTATCTAAGCAATCTTGATCATCATTGGCTCAACCTTCTCAAGTTTCTCCATCACGGGGTGAGGTCGATCTCGGGAACATACGCACCTTCGTGTTTGTTTGATCATCGAGCTTGACTTCATCACGAGCTCCGGTCTCAAACCGAGCCTCGATCATTCATCGACAATTGAGAATTAAAGATAGAACTTTTCATTAACTTTGGCATAAATTTTAATAATGCCAAAAAGGGTAAAAGAGTGCTTAACCTTCGACCGAGGTTGACCGATTTCAGTTGATCGGCACGAAGTCTCCTTTTCCATCCGAGACCGATCCTCGGCATCTCCTGTTGGTCCCCATCTCCATCTTGAGATTTGTCTCCATTCTTAGGGGCACCAACCCGGTAGCTCTCCTCTCGGCTAACTTCCTACGAACGGCTCATCAAAATCGGAGTTTTCATCACAGACCCCGAGAAGTCGGTCCGGAAGGTTGTCTCCTCATTCCACCGGTCTTCCCCCCCGAATGCGGCAATATCAAGCATCTCGGGAAGAGTCGATTGAGATGAACCGATCAAATCCATAATCTGAAGAAGACATCTTGCGGATCGAGGGTATGGTGAGCTCGGGGGTAGCGATCAAGAATGAACCGATTTCCCCCTTGCTCCCTCCACTCGCTTTCTTCGGCCCTCGCCTTTCTTCCATCTCGGGCTCTCTGGTTCAGTTGAAGCTTCTGCTGAGGAATCTAGAAGTAAATCACTCAGGAGCTCATCAAGAATATTGCGCTCACGAGTCTCAGGCTTCCCGAGCGTTGTGCGGTCGGGTCCTCGGTTGCATCGAGGTGGGTTACGGGGCACTGGTAGCACATCCTCGGATTGACTCTGAGTTGGCTCTTCTGTTTGTCTGAGCGGCAAGACATCTTGATAGGAATCTACGAGGCTGAGTTCCTTTAAAAATTTCCTGAGAAATTTTGTCTGAACTTAATGATGTCTCAAGCACCTCAGAGAAGACCTGCTCCTCAGTTTGTTCTTGTGCCTTAGAGATAACCTGAGCTAAAACTTGCAATGGCGAACTCTGAGCGGTTTGGCCCTCAGGTTGAATCTCCTCAGAATCACTGCCATCTTCATCGGTGAGAACCACCAATCTTCTGCGCTTTGGGGCAAGGTTCTTCTGCTTCATCATTCTTACACCATGCTCCATCTTTGCCTCCAACAAAACCTTCCCCCTGGTTTGTTGAGTCTCTTCAGCAGCAACAGCTTTAGGTGATTCTGCTTTCTTTTCTCTCTTCCCCCTGATGGCCTGCTTCTTTGCAGCAATGGGCTTGAATAGCACCTTGGACTTAGGGAATGGGGTCGAATTGGCGAAGATATCCTCCTCCTCTCTGCACATCTCCAAAATATAAGCAATTTTGGTGGCATGGTGGATCTTGCCTTTAATCGAAATCGCCCCGTCAACCTTCTTGAAGACTTTGGCTTGCTCACTCACCATCTGAATCAAAAATTTGAGCCAGTTGAAGTCAGTGGTGGGTGAGGCCTCGATTGCCGCCATCAATCTGAGCTTTGGGGTACTGATCTGCTCAAAACTCCCCGCAAGGCTCATGATGCTTTTGCTCACAATATCCATCAAAACTCGATATTGTGGCTTCAAGTGCCTCTTATGCAGTGTCGCCTCAAATTTCACAGGATTCTCAGCAATCCTATCTAAATACTCCTGCTCTCTACCCAACATATACATCGCAGGATCCTCTCCTTTATCACAGAGCTCAAAAACATCATTTAAATTCTTCGGAATAATATACAAATCCCTCTCAAAATCGATGTATTTGGATGAATGCTCTAAGTGTGATACAGTAATCGCAGAATGCATACCATCCTCTTCATCTATCCTCAAATTACAGATGAATTTGATTACCTCTTTCGCATACACTTGGTCCGGTCGGCTTGCGACGAGATGAGTGAGTTTGGCCAATCGAATCATATGGAAAGCCTCCTCTTCGGGTTTGGAGCTGGTTGTGCTATCGAGCGAGACAACGAACTCGTACCATGGGTTGTTGGTTTCGGCTAATCTTTCGAACAAGGTAGGAGCCATTTTGGATATGAAGAATTGAAGCTTTAGGGTTTAGGATTTTTCTGGGCAAAAGGGATTTTTATTTGCAGAGGATTTGGGAACGAAGGGTTTGATAAAATTTTGGCTTGAATGGCTTATTGGGGTATAAATAGCTTCGAGATCGTGGGGAATCGCGTTGGTTAGGTGAAAAGCAACGGTTGAGATTAATCTCCAATTAATCGGGTATACGAACAGACGATCTCCGAAAAGTAAGCCGCCAATATATCCTTATTGGTCAAGAAATGTAACAGAGCATTTAATGACTGTTGACCTTCTTCGGAATTTCAAACGATCCCGCCCAAAAACATTTCTTAGGTGTTTTGTATTTATTGCAAATGATTACTGAGCTTCACTTAAGCAATAAATGAGTTGCATGAGTCATTACTTCTTCAGACTAATTTCTCTATCGGTCTTTCTCGAGTCTCGACCTTGATAAAATGTCGATAATAATCGAAATCTTGAATGGGTTCAATATCTTTCCGAAAGTAATCGACCCTTCAAGAACTGAAGTTTCGAGACTCGATTCAAGATTTCCATTTTATCCCCGAGCTTCTCAAGAGAATTTCGAGAAAACTTCATGTATCTGAAAACCTTCAATTTTTCAGACTTTACTCTATACACCTGGATCTAACATCCCTAATTCAACTGAAAGTTCCTAAAATCTTGATTCAGCCAAAGGTTTAGTCAAGATATCACTCTCGCTTATCAAGATGAATTTTCTCCATCCTTATGTCCTTCTTTCTCGACATGATCTCGATGAAGTGATGTTTGATATCCACATGCTTGCATCGGTGTGCAATACCGGATTTTGTGAAATAGCAATGGCACTATTATTGTCACAAAATATTGGTACTTCATTGGCTACAACTTTATAATCCCTTAATTGTTGTGCGAGCCAAAGAATCGGAGAACACAGCCTGACTTCGCAATGACCATGTATTCAAACTTCAAGAATCTTGGTTGCTATCGAGGTCTGCATTTCTTCGAAAACCAAGATATCGACTTACTTCCTAGAAATTGACAAGTTCTGTAGTGGACTTCCTGTCAATTATGCAACCTCCATAATCAGCATCTGAGTAACCAGTTAACTCAAGGTTATCATCACCGCTACCATAATCCTCTATTCATCGTGCCCTTAAGATACTTCAAGATCTTTTTGGCAAACCTCCATGTGACTAAATTTTATGGTTAGCTTGGTATCTTGCACATATCCCAACAAAGAAATGTTATATCCGCCTACTTGTTGTGAGATAGAGCAATGATCCAATGATTCCTCTATAATCAAGATGACTCACCGATTTGCCTTCGTAATCGAGGATCCATCTTGTAGTTAGTATTCATAGGAATCCTAAGCGCATTGCAATCATACACCATACTTGCAATCGGATCTCGGTGTACTTTGCACGGTTGATGAAGATTCCTTCCTTTGATTGTTTCACTTGAAGACCTAGAAAGAAATTCATCTCTCCCATCATTGACATCTCAAACTTGCCTTTCATCAGTGTTGAAAACTTTTCACACAGCTGATGGTTTGGAGATCCAAAAATGATGTCATCAACATATATTCGACCAAGAAGATATCTTCCCCATCTTCTATCCCCTAACGAGTTCTATCAACAAATCCCTTTGACAAAACCATGGTCAAGAAGAAACCGAGAAAGAGTATCATACCATGCTCTGGGTGCTTGTTTGAGACCATACAAAGCTTTTCTGAGCTTGTAAACTTGGTCATTTTGTTTGAAACCAGGAGGTTGTTCCACATAAACCTCTTCTTTAAGCACACCGTTCAGAAATGCACTTTTCACATCCATTTGATAGATCGTGAACTTCATGTGAAAGATATGCAAGAAACAATCGATGGCTTCTAGTCTTGCAACAAGGTGCAAAGGTTTCATCATAATCAAGCCTTCTTCTTGGGAATAACCTTGTGCAACTAGCCTTGCCTTGTTTCTTACAATGTTGTTGTTTTCATCTCTTTTATTCTTAAAAACCCACTTGGTTCCAATGACATTGTGCCTTTTTAGGTCTATCTACTAGCTCCCATACTTCATTCCTTGAGAATTGATTCAAATTTCATCTTGCATAGCAAATAATCCAATGAGAATCTAGTAGAGCTTCACCAATCTCATTAGAGTTCTTTCTCCGATAGGAAGCGGCAGAATAGTGCACTCTCACCATGGAACCTTCTTGTTTTAACACCTTCGGTTAGATCACCCACAATCGACTTGCGGGATGACTATCTAACCATTTCCTTCTTGATGTTCTGTTTCAAGAATATCCTCAACATTTGAAATGTTAGGTTCGATTAATTCAAGAAACTCGAGGAACAATGAGAAAAGGAGAAAGGGAATCATCTTCCTCGGAGGAAATTTTACTCGAACATTGTTAGAGACATTTGTTCCTCTTTGGTTGATAGATTCAGAATTTGCCTCGGTTGTGACCACATCTTCATTGGCATCACATACCGAGTCCGAATCGGTGTCTGCTCAGATTGGTCACCTTTGGAGTGTTGGTTTTCCGAGTCTCACCATCCCGAGTTCCATCCCGAACTTCTTTATTCGAGTCCGAGTCACTACCCAATCATAGGATGTGACCGACTTCTTTTTTTCGTGTTTGATGGATGATTTATCTTTCTTTTTTCGGGCTTAATCTGGTGATCCTCTTAGTCGGGTTCATATGCATCATGTTCTGTTTCTTCCGAACACGAGGTAGATTCATCAAAAACAACATGAGGTGTTTCCTCCACAATAAGAGTCCTACGGTTGTAAACTCGAAAGTTTTTTCTTGACTTGAGAATATCCTAAAAATATTCCTTCATCAGTTTTACTATCAAATGTTTTCAAGTGATCTTTACCATTATTGTGTATGAAACACTTGCAACCAAACACACGAAAGAAAGAAACAAGAGGCTTCCTTTCATTCCAAAGCTCATAGGGTGTTTTGCCTTGACTCTTTTGTTAGCATGGATACGTTTACGTGAGTAGCATGCAAAGATGACAAACTTCAGCCCAAAACCTTTTAGGAATATCGACCAAAGAATCATTGTCCTTGCGAACTTCTTTTTCGAGTCCTGTTTCCTCCTTTCAAAGAACACCATTTTGTTGAGGGGTCCTTGTAGCTGATGTTTCATGTGAAATTTCATTTGCTGCACAATAATCAGATATGATATGATTTATAAATTCAGTTCCCTTGTCAGATCTGATTTTGACCACACTCAAATTTTTCTCAATACTGAGCTTTTTGATGAATTTCGCGACTTTATCTCGAGTCTCTTTCTTCTTGAGTAAGAATATGACCCTAAGTATATCTTGAGTAGTCATCAACTACTACCAATGTGTATTTCGCCATTAGTGCTTCTTTGGTGTTATAGGACCAAAAAGATCCATATGCAGTAACTGAAGTATTCTGTCAGTGGAAACATCAACTTTGCTTTTAAATGATGCTCTAATTTGTTTTCCTTTCTGGCACGCATCACAAATATGTTCCTTACTGAACACTTCATTAGGCAACCCTCTTACAAGAGCTAATCTTGCAAGCTTGTTCAGGGTTTTGAAATTTAGGTGATTCATTCTTTTATGCCATAACCAAGTGGTATCTGTGGAACTTTTAGCAACAAAACATGTATCTTTAGGAGTTGAACTCCAATCAGCAAGATACACATTCCCTTTTCTTGTACCAGTCAGTAATACTTTCTGTGTTGTATCATCTTTCACAAAACATAAGTTCTTAGAGAACTAACATTAAAACCTTTATCACAGAATTGGCTAATTGAAAGCAAGTTATGCTTCAATCCAGATACATATGAAACACCATGGATATGAACTGAGTCGATTTCCAAAGTTTCATATCCTTCATTCTGTCCCTTGGAGTTATCTCCAAAAGTGATATGTGGGCCTCTTTGTTCAACATAGTCACTGAGTATCTTCTTGAATCTTGTCATATGTCTTGAGCATCCACTGTCAAGATACCATACACCAGGAGCCTTTTCATCTCTGCTCATCAGTGCTACGTGATCTTTCATCAGCTTATTGCCCTTGATTTCCTCCTGAAAAACAGATCAATTTTTAGGTACCCAATTTGTGTAGGGTTCTACAAGGTTAGATGTACCTTTCGGAATCCAAATCTGCCTGAAAACTCTAATCACTTTAGAGTGGCTAATTTGTCTTCCATAAACATCAACATACACATTTACTACTTTGGGTGCCTTAGCAGTTTTCTGTGTATGTGTGCTCGCTTTAGCATGAACATGGGCTTTTGAATTCTTCTTTGGTTCAGGCCTTCTGTTCATTTGCTTTGGCTTCAGTGCAGCCGGTCTAAATCTTTGATGACTCAGGTTCGGATAACATTTACCCTTAGGCAAGTGGGGGTTCGGGTTGTGCATCTTTGAAATATGGGTCTTTCAATTATAATTGAAAACTTGGTCTCTTCGGGTTGAGAATGTCTCTGTGAGTGTTTCTCATCCGAGGATTCCTCGATGGTTGGTGTGGAGCCTTTCGGGTTTTGCATTCTTAGCCCGAGGCTTTGAAGTACTTGCTCGAAACTTTCTGAATCGAAAGTGCTCAGGTTTTCTAGCCTTCACCTGAGGTTTGGGCATTCCTACCTGATCATTCAGTTTTACTGAGACCATAGGTCTTTTTCCCTTGTCTACAACCTTGGGCATTTCTTCATTCTGAAGTGTGGGTGCCACTGGTTTTACAAAGATTGTCTTCTTGCTACTTGATGCAAAGATCGAGATGACCTTGTGAGGTTCCCCCTGGAATGTATCCCAATCCAGATTTTATAGTCACAGATCTCTGGTAACTCTGAATTTCATCTATTACATTAGATGCATTATTCAATAGAGTTAACTTCTTCTGTGCACTATCCTCACAGTTCTGTAGAGTTTCATGCTTCTCAGAGAGGTCATTGAACTTAGTCTGATTATTTGAATCTCTTGATGTGGATTTCTCTAGCTTTTGGTTAGGGTCATTATCAACTTCTCTTTCTCTCGAGAGTTGTACTTTCGTAACATCCAGTTCATCAAGAGCTCCCATTAATTGAGAAGTGATTTTGATTGCTAGAGTCTTTCCATTTTAGATTTTCAGCTTTCAGTTCCTTATTCTGCTCTTGAGTTCTATTCAGCAGTTCTTGTAAAACAACATAGTCCTTCATTAGATTCTCAAAAGAATCCATCAGGTCAAAATGACTGTTTTCGGTGGAACTTGAAAACTCTTGTGCTAGTGTAGGAGCAACAACAGAGAAAGAAGAGTTTACCTCCTCAATGGCCATCGACGAGATGTCATCACTTTCCTCGTCTCGAGAATATTTCATCCGAAGAGCTAGATCCTCCTCGAGAGTGTTCTTCTTTCGCAACCATGGCCTTTTTGCTAGAGAACTTCTCGTCTCTTTTAGCTTGCCTTTCTCTTCTCTCCTTAGCACTCAAATCTGGACAATCATACTGGAAGTGACCTTTCTTTTGGAAATTATAGCATCTGTTGGTATCATCATCCTGATCACTTTCTTCTTTGGACTTGGAGTCCTTCCTCTTGGATGAAGATTCCTCAGCTTTCAGGTCTTTCTTCTTCTCAGTTGATCAGGTTTCTTCTAGTACCTGTGGTTCCTGTAATAGCTTTTGTATTTTCCAAATCTACTATTAAGTCTTTCAAACCTCCTTGCCATCAGTGCTAGCTTTTCCTCAAGCTCATCCTGATTTTTGGCATGGGGAATCTCAGACTCTCTAGTTTTACAGGTTTTATCTTTGGCTTTTAAAGCCACATTCTTACTAGATGATGAATCATCTTTCTTTGTCGACCTTTTGGATTTCTTATCAATTACAAATTCATAGGCCTTCAAATTTCGGAGAAGACTTGTTGGTATGGCATTGAATTAATGTTCTTGGTGTTTTCAATCACCCTTTGCATGAATATCCCATTTCTTAGAAAGACCTCTAAGAATTTTCAATGCAACTTCTCTTTGTGGATATTTCTTTCCAAGTGCATTTAGATCATTCATGATCTTAGTGAATTTATTTCGCCAATTTGTCTATTGATTCACCATCATCCATTTCAAAACTATCAAACTTTCCAATTGCCTTTGAAAGTTTGTTTTCTTTTATATGATCTCGTGCCTTGGCACATTCTGACTAGTGTATCCCAAATCTCTTTAGCAAGATTACGGTGAGAGATCATTCCCATCACACCATCATCAATTGATCTTTGTATAGTGTGTCTTTTTGCAATGTAGTCTAGATTGACTAACTTTTCTCCTCAGAGTCGGGAGTTGGTCATCGACTAAGGAAATTTGCTCTAGGATCAATTCTCATCATCTTATGTTCCTCCAGGATTCACCACAAGAAATTGGAATGGTCCTTGAGAGACCACTCTCCACATACGCTCATGTTTAGAATACTGGTGAGCCTCGCATTCTCGATCTCCATAGATCAAAGTTCTCCAATCGAGAACATGGGAAGGTTTTTAGAAGACATTTTTATCTGAGCTTTTGAAAACAAAATTCAGCAAATAAGATCAGTTCAGCTAGACCACAAGTATTTTTGAAAATAAAACTTTGGTCAACAAAGCAGGTGGTCAAGTTGAACCACTGCTCTGATACCACTTGTTGGTCCCGGTGCAAATGAATCTTACACGTGTATGGGGGAATACACGTGTTAGGTGTTTTAAAACTTTTTTTTCTTCGAGGTCACTTGGGTCGATAATCTCAAGATTAGGTTTCGAGAAGCACAGAGACGCTCCGAGTCAAAGTCTCATCGAGACAAGTGATCCCGAAGCCGCTTTTCAGATACCTCGAGATAATCCCAACCGAGTCCCGAGTGTGTCGAGATCCTGAGTTGCTTGGATCGGATAACTAACTTACTGAACCCTCAGATGAGTAAGTTCAGTCTGGTAACTATTTGTTCTAGCTACTCAGATGTGCGGAATGGTTGGCCCTTAGTTTATACTCGTTTTAAGCTTTACTGAAAACCTTCCTGAATGGAATAGTGATTAGGTTGTGATTCAGTTATGCAACTTCAGTGGATTGATTCCAACTGAATATCAGTGAAAAGTATGCTTTCAAATTCAAGTCAATGCAATAGTTAAGCACAGATAAGGAAAGCAATAAATAACACATCAATTATAGTGGTTCAGAGACTCAAGCTCCTACGTCCACTCTCTCTGATCCTCAGAGAAATTCACTAATCACTTCTGAGCTTTCTGACTACCTCGCGTAGTTTACTTACTCAACTCGGCCCTGAGCTTTCTGACTACTCCACGTAGTTTACTTACTCAACCCGACCTTGAGCTTTCTGACTACCTCCGTAGTTTACTTACTCAAACACAAACAAGCTTTCAGACTACCCCTGTAGCTTACTAACTTCTCCTCTAGAGTTTTCTGACTACTCCACGTAGTTTACTAACTCTTTACAACTCTTCTCACCAACAAACACACTTCAACTACCTTCTCAAAGGTTTGGGGTTTCTCGGTTGGTTTCCAACTAGGATGAGATATCCTTTACAAAGAAGCACAATGCAAAGGGTTAGGATATCTCGACTAAGCTTTGGATAAATCTTATCAAGCTAGGCTTAGTTTAGTGAGCTCTCTTCAATATAGAAGCACTTGGGAAATTCTAGGTTTTTCGAGTGCTTTAACTTGCAGTAATAAGTTTGAGCTCTTGAGTTGCGTATAAATTTCCCGTAACCTTACAATGTAGAGGGTCACCAGTATTTATAGGCATACACCAAGGTCACTCTTGAAAACTATCCGTTGGAGAGATAACTTCGTGAGTTTCCTCTTATGGTGTGTGAGGAACGGCTATTTTTAGGGTTTGAAACTCCCTAACACGTTTTAGGCAGTAGCCTTTCATGTAGCCGGTCTTCACTTTTTGCAGTCTGGAACTTCGTACATCTGACATCTTTTTCAGCGACCTGTCACTGTCAGTGTCAGTATGGTACAGTGTTGTCTTCCTTTTTTTGACTTTTGTCTCCAGTTAAAGGTAGACACCTTCAACGGCTCTTTTGGTTACAAACTCTGAGTTTGATATAACCTTAACAACACTTCTGACTTAGTTCCTTTTGTCTGCATTTGAATGTCTTGGCAAATATCTATTTTTCTAAGGAATCGCGATCTTCTCAGTATTGCATCCTTCAGATAGATATATTCAGTGCCTCGGAACATTCAGGTTTATACTGAGCATTCAGTACTTTACTAAGTCTTCAGTAATTACTGTGCCTTCAGTATTCTTGATCTTCAGTCTTCAGTCTTGCGTCTTCAGAGTCTTCTGAGTCTTTACAGATATACTGACTGATATACTGAGTCTGCATGCTGAGTCTTCAGTTCCCTCAGTTTCATACTGAGTCTTCAGTATCTCAGTTTCATACTGAGTCTTCAGATTCTCAGTTTCTCACTGAGTCTTCAGAAACTTCAGTTTCATACTGAAACTTCAGTTTCTTCAGAAACATACTGAGCTCTTCAGAGTCTTCAGAACCTATCCTGATCTATATCTGCTGACTATACATTTTGCAGATAACATCCTGAATACTCTAAAACTGAATCCTGACTCAACTATCAAGATCATTCTGAACATGTCATACTCAGGGGTTTTGGGATCTTAATCAAAATCATATATCTCTTATTAAATTCATCTCCCAACAGAATATATATATTATAATATTAATCTATCATATAAATATAAAATTAAAAAAAATGAAAATTTAAATTAGAAGAAATAAACTGGCAACATATTTTATCAAAAGAAAATATGAAAATTTCAATATTTAAAAATATTATAAAATTTTACAAGTAAACTCGATAATTAATATACATAAATTTTTACGTATTAATATAAAGTTTTATGTACTTATAATCAAATTTAGTGTAATTAATATAACATTTGTATGTAATTAATAATTGTATAAAATCATAAACCTTTATAAAAAAATTTGAAATATAAATATTTTACCTAATAGGAGTAACAAATTTGTAAGAAAATTATAAAGTTTTACCAAAAATTCTTGCAATTCACATATATAAAACATAATAATAAATCAAAATTACATAAAAATATATTAAACAACATTCAAATAGAATGAATGATTTATTTTCATTTCTTTTTTAATCTTTTTTTTTTTTCCCAAACGGATTTTGGGATTATATTCTGGAAGGAATTATTTGAGATTTAAAAAGAAAATAATTATTTTAGCTTAAATAAATATAGTTTTTTTAAATACGTTAATGATTATGCTATGATGTTTGATAGTATACAGTAATATCGTATATCTTGTTGCATAATTTAAGGGATTAGATTCTTTTTTTTTATATATATAGAAAGATGCATATATATCTTATCCTTTTTGTAGGACTTGTAAATTGTATATATTCTTCTCAATTGTATTCATTATTTCTCACAATGAATAAAAAAAAAACTCCACAATAAATCAGAGCTTATAAAACACCATCAAGCACTTTGGCCCAAGTAACCATAGGATGGGAGGCCTGCGGTGGTGGATTTGGCAGGAACAAAGATACTAATGTTGTTGGCTCGAAGAAATGGATCTATCGAACCAAGTATTTGGTTGATGGCTCTATTGATCGTCATAAAGCTCATCTTGTGGCTTAGGGTTACACTCAATTGCCCGGATTTGATTATTCTCATACTTTCAATCAAGTTGTTCGAACATTCACAGTTTATCTGGGGTCGTCCTTTCACTGGCCGTGATGCAAAATTGGCCTCTCAATCAACTTGATGTTAGAAATGCATTTCTTAATGGTATTCTTTTGAAACGTGTTCATATGGAGCAACCACCTGGTTATGCAGATCACAAGCTTCCGAATCATGTATGTCATTTTTAGAAGGCTCTATATGGCCTTAACAGGACCCAGGGCTTGGTTTCAATGGCTAATTGATTTTGTTCTCAGCATTGGTTTCACTTGTAGCTGTTCAGATTCTTCCCTATTTATATATATATTGATAGCAAATCTATTATTTATTCGCTTGTCTACATTGATGACTTTGTTCTCTCAAGGAATACTCCAGAGCTTTTAAAATCATTTATTTCTCATTTACAACTAGAATTTACAATCAAAGATTTGAGACGACTTAGCTACTTTTTGGGGCATGAGGTTACCTACACTTATGATGGCTTATTTCTCAATCAAGCTAAGTATGTTCATAACATTCTTCAACGGGCTAAACTTGAGGATGCTAAGCTGATTTATACACCACTAGGTGATGGTTTTCAGATGCAATCAAATGGCACCACATTTGATGATCCTATAGTATATCGTTCATTGGTTGAAGCTTTACATTATCCGACTATCACCCGTCTCGATTTTCATTTGTTGTGAATATGGTGAGTGAATTTCTTCAGCAGCTGACTACTAAGCATTTCCAAGCTGTCAAGAGAATTCTTCTCTATGTGAAAGGTATTCCATCTTATGGTTTGTCTTTTTCACGTGGCTCGATCCCTTCATCCCTTCTATGGGGGTTACTCTGATGCTGGTTGGGCTCGGCGTCTTGAGACACGAAGATCTACATATGGTTATTCTATCTTCCTTGGTGATAATTTAGTGTATTGGAGAGCCAAGAAGCAACCTAATGCTTCTCGTTCCAATTGTAAATCAAAATACAGGGCACTTGCCAATACAACTTCTAAAGTTGTGTCGCTCATGAACTTGCTCATAGAATTATGGGTTTCATCGCCGAATCCACCTATTATATAAAATGATAATAATAGTGCGGTGTTCTTAAGTCAAAATTTAGTTGCACATAAACGAGCAAAGCATATCAACATTGACTACTTTTTTGTTCGTTAGTTGGACTCTTCTGATCATCTTTCCACAGCTCATGTTTCAACTGATTTACAATTGGCAGTCATTTTTACTAAGGGTCTCCTCGTCCCTCGTTTGAGTTTTTTAGGTCCAAACTTTGAGTTGGGCGACACCCAACGTCTAGTTTGAGGGGGATGGTAGTATACGATAATATCGTATATAATGTCACATAATTTAAGGGATTAGATTGTATTACTTTCTTGTATAGACAGATACATATGTAGATCTTGTAAGTTGTATATATTCCACTCAATTGTATTCATTATTTCTCACAATGAATAAAATAATTCTCCACAATGTTATTCTCATGTTTGTAAATATTTTAGGATGTATATGTTTGGCGTAAATCTAAATGATGTAATAAAAAATGTAACACCATTATATAATAGGAGATCATGTGGCGCTTTGCGATATATCTTACTCGAGTAAAATATGGAATATATATAAATGAGAAGATAGATTGAATTAATTAAAGAAACTAACTAAATGATGGTAGAGATCTTGCATAGGTGGCTCGCCACACAAGTGGTGGGCATATAAGTTTGTGCCCACCTGGGAGCATATGATCAAATTCGATTAGAGGAATATAAGAAAATCAAGAATTGACTATGAATTTTTTTTAATATGGTTATGGAATTTTCAATAAAATAATACATTCATTAAATAATGAAGATTGCTTACGACTTGCCTACATATTTTTCTAATCACGTACGCATCTTCGTTCCTCAAATTATCTACAAAAATTTACCTGCATAACCAAAGAATTACATTTTCAGAGACAATTTGTTTATAGCTAATTTGAGGAATGAAAATATGTGTATTATTAGAATTTTTTTTAAAAAAGTCGTAAACAATTTTTACTATTTAAAGATTTTTTTTTTTTATTCTGTAATCTAGGATGTAAAAAATATCCTAGTCAAAATTTTATTTTCTTGTATATTAATATTATCAAACTAAATTGAAGATGTGTCTAAAATGCTAATTCAAATTTGTCACACGGTATGTCGGTATGAATTCCGTAAAATAATTTCACACAAGGATCCCTATTTTTCATGAACTAAGTAAGTACTCATGGGTCCAAAATCCATCAACATACAACTCATAGGTCCAAGCGTTTTTCAAAATAACTTATAGGTCCAAAACACCTCCTGAAAACCCTAAAATACCCTTCTTCTCTCTCTAAATGTCCACACACCACTCACTCAGCCTAATCTCTCGGAGAATTCAACCCCATCCCCCACCCACAAACACTCTGCAACAGCCTCCGCCCCCACCCCCCCCCCCCAAGCCCGAGCCGTGGCGACCTGCGCCTCCTTCCATCCGATCTAGCGCCACCGCGGCCACACCCTACACCCTCGCAGTGTCCCCCCTCTCCACCGCCACCGCGCACCGCCGCCTGCAAACCCCAACCCCCGCGCGCAACCAACCACCGCTCACCGCCTACAAACCCCAACCCCCGCACGCAACCAACCACCGCACACCACCGCCTGCAAACCCCAACCGCCACACGCACCAACCACCGTGCACCGCCGCCTGCAAACCCCAACCCCCGCGAGAGCCTCCACAACCAGATCGCTTCGTCGATTAGCGGGGGCGTCTGCTGGAGCTCTTCAGGCTTAAAGTTGAGCGTCGTTCTCAGCGATGCTCTTCCGATGAAAATCAAAGTAGATTCAAATTGTTGGGTTCTGGTTTCTGATTTTACTAAGTTGAGCCTCTTCTTCAAATGGGTGTTCACAATTTTTTATTCGAAATTGAGTATTAAAATTTTTTTTGATGAAATTTGTTGAATCTATTTGTTTGGATCTGATGAAAAATTGATGAAAATCTGGGTTGTTGATATGAATTTTTTTTTGAAGATTTGAAAATCCATTTGTGAAGATCTAGTTTTGTTAATTTCTAAGGGTGAGGATCTGAAATCGGAGATGAGCATATTCATGTTTTGGATGAACATGTTCATGTCATTGTGAAGACGAGGATATGCAATTTTTTAGATTGTAATTGTAGGTTTTAGATATAAATTTTTCTGTAATTTCTGTAATTTTTTTGTAATTGTTAGATATGAATTTTTCATATGAAATTGTAATTGTAATTTCTGCAAAAAAAATTTTTATGTTTTTTTGGAAGGAAGATGAAGATGAATGTAAATTTTTTTAGATTTTAGATGTATAAAGTTTTGTAAATTTTCGATTCTAGATAAAAAAATTCATATTGTAAGGAAACAAAGTTAATATAACTTTCTATTTTCTTCATATTGTGATGACAACCTATGGAAAAAGATGATATGATTAACGAAAGGGAATTTGGAGAAGTAGCATGAGCATGTGTGTGGTTGAGGGTTAGATGGATGGTGCAACAGCGTTGCAGACTTGCAGGGGTCATCTCAGCTCCTTTTGGCTGATTAAAAATAAGGGTAGTACTAAAGACATTCTATAACTCAATTTGGATCTATTAGTATTAATTGAAATACATAGGACCTCTTAGTAATAGAGAGTACTAAAATGGACCAACAAGTCATTCACTCATTTTTCATTTATTTGTCAATTTCACGGGAAAGTATAGATCTCATTTGTTAAGTTGGACTCTTATTTTAGTTGAATATATCATGCACAGGATGAAATTCAATAATTTCGGATCCCTTTTTTTCTAATTATTTGACAATTTCTTGGGGTTGACAATTTCTAATATAATAGTTGGACTTTAATTTTGGTGGAATATACATCACACGCAAAAGAAGATTGGAAGTATGTCGGTTGTTATTAGCATTGTTATTGCCTCAAATTTTGGTGGATTATATTATATCGTTACTAAAAAGAAGATTGAAGATTGGGATAAATATGTCGGCAGTTTTGCCCGGTTTTATATATATATATATACTCAATTTTTTATTTTTTTTATTTTCTAATTTTTTAATTAATTTTTTTTTAAAGTTTTTTTTTTTTCAGTTATGGCCAATCAATTACAAATTAAATATTTCTATTTGATTTAGTAATTAATAATTAATCCTTCCAATTCAATATTTTTTAAATAGTTTTGAATTTCTTGAATTGAATAAATAAGTAAAATATTAATCCAATATAAAATAATAATATAATATTTTTATAAATTTATTATGAAATTTGTTCATAATATTTAAATCGATATCATTATAATTATAAATTAATATTATGGTATTAATTTATAAATGTGATGATACAAATTTTATATTATTAACTAATTTCATAGTAAACTTTATTTCAATTATGTTATTAAAGATGATGGGAACTAATTTTATATTTTGAACATTTGTTATTAAAAAGATGAATCCTGGATCGAAATTTTTGTCATTATGTAATGTTAATGTTTAAACATTTTTTTTTAATTTTTTTGAGCTAGATTAGGTGGCTTTATTCAAGAAAACCAGTTAGGTTTAGGTCTCAACTATTAGATTAATTTAAAAAATGAATCTTAAGGACTGGTTTACCAGAAATTTATAGTACTTACTGTATTAAATACCTAATTAGGTTAAGTAGACCCGTTTAACAATACTAGTTGTTATTGCCTCAAATTTTGGTGGATTATATTATATCGTTACTAAAAAGAAGATTGAAGATTGGGAAGTATGTCGGCAGTTATGGTCATTGGTTGGACTCTAATTTTTATGGATAATCATTGAAAGAAAAAAAAATGAGTGGAAAGATTTTCACAAGAAAAAAAAAATTATGTCAATGAGTTTAGGGTTTTTCTACGGTCAGGAACGGTTTCGCCCTTCCTGACGTCAGACGTCCAATAAGAGGTTGTCACATCATTTAACTTCGCCATGGGCGATTCTATTTCGCCATAAAACTAAACAATTAATTTTTTAAATAAAAATGATAAAATTACTGAAATATCCTTATAACATTTTTTAAATAAAAAGTACAATGTTCACAACTTAAAATTTTTAATCCACGATCCCGAACTCGGCCCATGCGCGACCCGGGTCGGGTTTGGGTCTGGGTCAGAGTAGGATCCGGGTCCTGATTTGGGTCCGAGTCCTAGTCAGGGTTTAGGTTCAGGTCGTGTCTGGATACGGGTCAAGGTTCGATCTGGGCCTGCTCAGACGGCCTGGTCTGGCTCGGTCCAAGTTCGGGTCCGGGTTGGGCCGTGGGTCGGGTCCGCGGTTCGGGTTCGGGCCAAGGTCCTGGCCGTGGTCTGGGTCCGATTCGTGGTCCTGCCAAGGTCCGGCTGTGGTTTGAGTCCGGGTCCGTGGTCCAGGATTTTTTGGGTCCGGGAGTCCTGGCCTGCCTGGGGTCCCGTTAGGGTTCGGATTGGGTCTTGGGCCCGCCGAGTCCTGGCCCGCCTGGGTCCCTTAGGTTCTGGATTGGGTCGGGTCCGGCCGTGGTCCCGGCTGGTAGGGTCGGGTCCGGGTCCGGCCTGTGGTTTGGGTCCGGGCCCGAAGTTCGGCCGTGGTCAAGGTCCGGTCATGGTCGTGGTCGTGGTCCGCTTCGGGTCCGCCTGTGGTCTGGGTCCTGTTCGATCTGTGTCGTGGTCCTGTTTGTGTGTGGCCTGCTCAGGTTCGGTGCGGTCCGGTCGATTCTGTTCGGGTTTGGGTCCCGTCGATAGGTTGGGTCTGAGTCCGGGATAATTTCATCATTTTATAAATATTAATTTAATTTATTAGTAGGGCGATGCAGTGCGATTGCAGTATGCACATCGCAAATGCACTAGTGCAAAGTGCAATTATTTAAAATTAAAATTATACGTTGGATCAACGATCTAACGGTGATCAAATGATTTCCTGACGTTAGGAAGGGCGAAATTGTTCCTGACCGTAGATGATCTCATGAGTGTATTGTGAGGAAAAAGTCTAAAGAGGGGCCGGGAGGGGTGAATAGACTTTTCAACTTTTCGTGGATTTAGCATGCTGGCAGCAGACTTAGAAAGTCGCTTTAAATAAGGCTAAGCAAGTGCAGAGTGAAATCAGCTTAGTTTGATATTCAAACTACTGATTACTCGAAGGCTGATCAGTTGGACACTTATCAGGTTAGCTGATGTGCGAAAGCTTAACTCGCGATTGTAAAAATCCTTTTAAAACAGACTCGTTTTTTAACAAAGATCAACAGACTTGGTGTACAGACTGATCTGATGAGCTATGTATGTGACTTAATGCAATGTACAATATAACATTTTATACCAAAGCAATAAATGCACACAAGTTTATAATTGTTCGGAGACACCCTCCTACGTCCACTTTTCTCTATCAACAGAGGAACTTCCTTAAACAAGAACCATAGTTTTCAGCTCACTAGAGAGAGTTTACAGACTCCTAGTCCTTTATCTCAAGCTATCAGTTAGTCTCTAAAACTAACTTCTACATTTACTAACAAACTTCCTATCGGTTTTAATGAAAGGGGTTTGGTTTTGTTTCCAATTAAGTGAAATATTCTCTTATAATTTTCAGCCTAAGAGCTGTGATTTGAGAAATATTTCTTCTAAGCTTGGTTGGATGAATACTAAGATAAAACTTGAATAGTTGCTTGAGTGTTCTTTTGGAAATTTTTGAATGCTAGACTGCCCCTATATATTCAATATAAAACTAAGAAAGTGTTATATAAAAATTGATATTAAAAAAGTATAGAAATGTGCAGATTGATTTATTTTTTAAGAAATATGTAAGATGCAAGGTTTAAATTAATGTAAATGTAGTCTTGCTCTATTTTTACTATGTGATCATGTCATTTTCAAGTGCCACATTATAATTGCTAAACCAATAAAAAACACTTAAACCTCAAAATAAAAAATAAAAATTTATTAAAATAATCAAATTCAACCAAAAAATTATACATAGGCTAAAGTCACCAATAACACACTTACGTGACATCAATCCACTATGTGTCGACCTCGAATGCAATCTTAACTCACTAATAATAGTGGTACTCATACATTATTAACATAGTGTCCCTTATTGCACATAGTGTTGGTAAAAATTGATAATGATTAATATATTGTGTATTTATTATTTAAATAATTTAAGATTCTAATTTATCAATCATATTTTTTTACAATAATATATTGGCATTTTAATTATTTATATTAAGATGGGCTGGTTTGTAGAGTGATATTTCATGACCCATTTATTTTTGACCGTGTATTAGTGGGTTATGACCCACTTCGACTTTTGGATACATCCCTTGGGCTGAACACATTCTATTTGACGCTCAGGTTATTCACACCTACCTTTTTAGTAAATAGTTAAATACACCATCTGGATTAATACACTGTTCATATGACGAATACACTCTTTCTAATTTTCTCAAAATACCCTAATTTATACTTCCTTATACACTCCCTTTCATTTTTTCACATGTAAAATTTCGAAATTTTTTTCGAATTGTGTAAATGAATTCGGAAAATTTTCTCGAACTTACTATAAAAATTCGAAAAATATTTCCAAACAGTAGAATCAATAATTCACATGTAAACCGACGGAAAAACTTTTCGAAGTTAGTACAATAATTCGAAAATATTTCTAGAATTACATGAAAAATCTCGAATAATATTTTCAACCAGAATGATTATTTTTTCACATGTAAAATTTCGGAAAAAAATTCTGAATTGTGTACATGAATTCGGAAATTTTTCTCGAACTTACTATAAAAATTTGAAAAATATTTTCAAATAGTAGAATCAATATTTCACAAGTAAATCTATGGAAATGATAGTTTTGACATCCTATATGATTTTTTATTTTAATGACAAAAAAATGTATTTACTAAATGTATAGGTGTGAGTAACCTGAGCCTTTATTTTAAGCTGCGTCCCTTTTTTGGGTTATTATAGATTTGGCTTTATGAAGTAGGCTTTTATGTTTTCATGTCCCCGGGGTTTTTATACTTCTTTTTCCTTTCTTGGGCTGCGGTGTGATTCATTCTTTTAATTTAGAAATTATTAATTATTTAAATATATACTTATATTATTAGTATTGTATCCTATAAGAACATCTTGTGTTAATACACATAATTTTGTGCTAGTTACTGATAAAGTTAAGAACTTTAAGAAAATTTTGTATGTGCTCTGCAGCTTATATAATCAAACAACACTATAATCAAACAACCCATATACAGGTATTGACATAATAAATCACATGAATTCTTAAACCAACACACTTTAAGTATCAATAGCCTCATTGACTTGAGGCAAGTTATGTATACACGGGTGTACTGAGCAATTTAAGGTTTATTTTTTCAAATATACAGTTCAATTTTATTCAACGATGTAAGTCATGTAAAGCAATTTTTTGAATCCCTTAACTTGACACAACTTTAATTTTAAACCTTTTAACTTTTTCATTTTGAAATTTATCCTTTAGTTATAGGTGACGTGATATTTTTTATTTAATTATATTTTATAAAAATATATATATTGTATCTGAAATTTTTTTTAAAAATAAAAAATCAGTCAAAGCTAAAAAAATATGAAAAATATTAAACTAAATCTTCAAACTATAATTAAATTAAAAAAAAATAAACATGTGGAAAAAATTCTGTAAAATATTTTTAAAAATCAATTTAAAAATAAATCTAAAAGAAAATCTGAAAAATATTTTTCAAAAATCAACTAAATCTTAAAAAATAATTAAATTTAAAAGATCAATTAAAAATATAAAAGACGTGATAGAAAAATTAAAAATAAAATTCTACCGCTAAATAAAATCTAAAAAATATAAAAAGAAAATCAACTAAATCTTAAAAAAAAAAAAAAAAAAAATAAAAATGTGAATTTTTTTTTATAAATTCTTCAAAAATAATTATATTAAATAGTCAATTACAAATAAAAATATTTAAATGACAATTAGAACTAAATAAAATCTAAAAAATATATAAAAAAAGGAGTAACACTCCTGTGAACCAGGTTTATACATGAATTCTATCACTATTATGTGCAAAAACTATCACTGTTATTAGGAGTGGCAACGGGGCGGGGTGGGGTCGGTTTATGCCTCCCCCGGCCCCGACGGGGAATTTTCGTCCCTGAAACCAACCCGAACCCCGGCGGGGTATCCCCGAACCCGACCCAAAACCGACTAATATATTTAATTTATAATTTTTTTTCTATTATATAATTATTTTATCTTCCTAAAAATCATGGAGAGCCAATTATATTATAAAATTATTTTTTATAAAATAACTTAAAAGAAGAAAATATAAATAATCAAACTAATATTTAAATATAAATAGTGATATATACATACATAAATAGAAAAAAAATATTAATATAATATGTATCGGGGCGGGTTCGGCGCGGGGCAGGGTATATATATATTGTCCCCGCCCCGTTCCCGATTTAAATTTTATCGGTTTTCCCCGAAACCGAAAAATAGTCAAAATAACTGCCCCAATCGGGCCGGGGCGGATCACCGCGGGGGCGGGGTAAATTGTCATCCCTAACTGTTATGCACAAAAATTTTCACTGTTTAGAAATATAAAATATTTTTTAAACAATGATTGTTTTTGTGCATAGTACTAGTGATAATTTTTATGCATAACAGTGAAAGTTTTTATACATAACAGTGATACTTATAAAACCGAGTTCATAGTGAACTCGGGTTCACACAAGTTTTTATCATAAAAAAAAGGCTCAGACCCGGGATAAGATCACTTGTTCCATAATTGGTGTTCCATTTTGTATTTCATAATATGGATGGATGACACGTGGATAATAAAAAATAACCAACAAATTACCATATTCTAGGTCCATGTGTTAAAGATCCAACAGGGTGAAACTCTAATGAAATACGAGAGGTGAAATAGGGGAATCGAACCGTTGTATGCCCTAGTTGGTTTTATAATCCAACTCACTTTTAGCGAAAGTAGCGCGCGATCTAGGGGTACATAGATGGATCCTCTACTAGTTCAAAGTCGAGGGCAAGGATCGTATTGTTCAGCCCCTAAAAAGAAGTGTTCACATCGTCCATTAAGTTCGAGTTTAAGACTACCAACAAAGAAGCTAAATATGAGGCCTTGATCGTGGGACTTCATGTGACAATTTCCATGGGTATACAAAAGCTAAAGATCTTCAGTGATAGTCAGCTTATGGTCAAACAAATCCAACGAGAATATGAAGCTAAAGATTGTCAAATACTGAAGTACCAAGCTCTAGTTGCAAAGTTGATGAGCCAATTCAACCAAGTCTACATTAACAAAATACCGAGGATGCAGAATGCTCGATCGGACTGATGCCTTAGCTCGCCTGGCCACTTCAGAAGGGGAAACAAACTTCAATCATGTCGATATCACGAGGCAGACTAACCCCTCCAGCGAGGAAATCAAGGTTAACGAGATGGAAGAGATAGGGAAGCATGCAAGTGTCATGGATCAGACAGTTCTTGCAATCAGAAGGCGTACCCCAAGACAAGACCCAAGCGACCCGACTTCATCCGAGGTAGGCAAGGTACACTCTTATCGATGACATCTTATATAATTGAGGTTTCGATCTCTCCCTCTAAAAATGTTTAACTAAGGGCGAAGGGAAGTCCGTCCTAACTAAGATCCATGAAGGATTGTGTGGAACTGTACGAGTGTGCCCTGACCTATAAGACCTTAAAGGCAGGGACATTTCTGGCGAGCCTAAAGAAGGACGACGTGGCATACGCTAGGGCATGTGAACGATGCCAACATTATTCCACGTGTTGGGGAATAGGGTGCCCGGATCTATTCGAGGTGCAATTTAAATACAAAATTAAATTGATTTAATTATTACTAGCATGAATTAATCATATATTAATTCAAATAACAATTAAATCACAACAACATATCATGCGTACAAAGTTTCCACGTAAATCCTACACATGCGGAATTCTAGGAGTTACGTAAGGCGTACCTTTTGGCGGATTGAACGGTAAGAGAACAGTTGCACAAACCCAACGACCTTCTCTAGTATTCCCAAGTCCTTATTTGATATACCGGTGGTAGGATCTCCTTCAAATAATTTAACAAAAGGAAAAGAAAATTTTGTTGGACACAATTGAAATTTTTCGAAAAAAACACAAATTGTCGACGTTTCAAAATATTTGATATTTTATCGACGCTGATATTTTTCCAAAAAATCAATTTTTGTGTTGTGTTGGGGATGAAAAAAATCATCCCTTATTTATAGATACAAGGGGGGGACGAAAATTTGTGTTTATTAAGGTTAGGGAAATTTATTTGTATCTTCTCAAGATACAATCTTGAACATATCTCATATATTCTATTTCCATAATAATCACAAAATATATTTTCTTCCCATATCTATGAGATTTTCGAAAATCTCCAAGAATAAAGAATCAAGATTTAATTTCTTGAATTTATGGGATAATCTTGTATTCCAAGAATACTTATCTTTTTCCATAAAATATTTTCAAGAAAATCAAGAAAATCTTTTCCTCTTCTTTACTCCAAATTTTCGAAAAAAACAAGAAAAATTAGGCAACAGTATTTCTTTTATTTTAATCACCTTTTTCAGTTATTGGACTTTATCTTTGGACTACTAAAGGGGCCTTTAGGAGAATTAAAATTGGATCTTCCAATGGACCTTGAATTATCAATATTGAGCCACAATATTATTCAAGCCCATAAATATTAATTAATCCCACTACATAATTAATATTGCACTATCCATCTTAACCAATATTACTGTAATACGGCTCCCGGTTATTATTTCTCGTGTTTAGGATTATCCAGTCCATTAATTAATTTAAGCCACTGAAAAGCTTTATATTAATTAATATCTTTTTCCTTGGAGTAAGGTCAGCTCAACATTATTATTCATACCGAAAATAAATTCCACTTGCAAGATTTGGTATGATAAAACTTTTGAGCCCACCAAGGGGACAAATCAAGCAAGACGTACTTGAACATGATTCTCCGTATTAAATCTTAGCAATCGTCATGTAACTAATAATATTGCCCAAGATATAAAGTATTGAATCTCATTGATTCTCTACCCAACATAAGTCAAATCAATAATTATTAATTTCACACGATCCTATTTAAGGAACGGAGATTAAGAAATAATGAACCACTGAGGTCTAATTCATCTATATTCAAGATGAAGAATTTATCCTCCTGTAGGTCCTATTCAGTGCATCATAATGCACTAGTGTAATCTCTTGGTCAAGACAAGCCAATCTGAGCCTTGCATTTCAACCTTTCACGATGGATTGTTCATTTCCATCTAGGTTGTGAATTTGTACTTATTTACAAGGGACCGATGTGATCTTCTGTGATCTGGTATCACCACATTAACTACAATGTAACACGTACTATTTATTGAACAGTTTTGCAGTAAATATATATAACATTCATTCATATTTAAAGCAACAGTGATAAATAATTTATTTCAGTAAATAAGACAGAAATTCAGTTTGGTTATACAAAGTAAAAACATACATTCCAGTATAACCCCAACAATCTCCCACTTATACTCAAAGTATGCTTTTAAGTATACTACAACATGTCTCGTGTTCTACGTGACATCTAAAGTCACCTACACGAACCTAATAACATTTCTCCCACTTATACTCAAAGCAGATTGGCGACGCACTTGATAACCATTCCTTTGAGAGGCAGACACTTTGTGAAATGATTAACTAGGTTATTCTCCGATGCAATCTTCGCCACCTCTACATCTCCTCTCTTAACGATATCTCGTCTAAGATTTCTTTCCTTCAGTGTGCTTGTTTGACTCGTGGACTCTTGGTTCCCTTGAATTTGCAACTGCCCCTAGCAAATATTGCTAGACAAATTCGGAACTCCATCCAAGTCCACTAAGAAGGTCTAGAGCCAAACTGGTTCCTTCACTGCTTCACAAGCAACTACTTACCCGGCTTCTATAGTTGAGTCAGTGATGCATTTCTGCTTCACACTCGTCCATTTCATGGCTTCACTTCCCAAATGAAAACACATTAACTGAGGCAGATAGTTTCTAGAATCTATGTCTGATTGGAAATCCGAGTCCGTGTAATCTATGGGAATTAGACTGTCTGATTGATAAACCAACATTCTATCCCGAGTTCTTTTTAGATACTTCAGAATGTTATGAGGGCCTATGGGTCACACAACAAGTAGTTCCCTTTTACGGATTATAGTTGGTTGATTAAATGTTAAATTGGATTTAATATTTAATTTATGGAGAATTAATTAATAATGGATTAATTTGGAATTAATTATTATTAATATTTAATTAAATTGGATTTAATTAAATAGGAATTCCCAATAATAATATATGGAATATTATTGTAGGATTTAATATATATGGAAATAAATCGTAGAGATTTGACATATATGGGAATTAAATCCCGTAGAGATTTTATATGTAGGAAATAAATCTAAGAGATTTATTCAAATAAAGATTATGGATTTTATTTCCTAATCAGGTCAGCTTAAGATTTAAGTTGGGTCTCTCCTATATATGAGCTCTTGGGAATCCATAAAACGGTTGTTCAAATTCTCTCCATAAAATCTAGAGTTAGAATTTTCCTAGCAAATTCATCTCGGGATTCAACGCTGACAAATCTATGCAAGTCTGTGAACGGGGATTACGTGGATACCATAGTTGAGAAATCTGCTCTTGAATTACTGTAATATTTCTTGTTATGTTTATTCGTAATCGTTTATGCAATTATATGTTCGTTGTTGGTGAACTGTTTAATTCCGCTGCGCATGTATTACGTGTTTATGTGCCTCTAAATTCCAACACTCCTATCCCCATGAATCACTCAGATTGTCTAACAACGCTCCCACTACGATGAGGTTCCGTTTGTGTAAGTGTTTCGCTTGGTACGTCAACTTGTACAGTTGGCATTGGGGTTGGCCTTCTTAGCTCGTCTAAGGTAATCTCACTTTTAGGCTTTCTTTCGTTTATATAGTCTTCTTCCAAAAATTTAAAGTGCATACTTATTACCACTTTCTGATCTTCGGGACCATAGAATATGCACCCATTTGTTCCCTCGGGGATCCTATAAACAACCTTAATTCTGAACGTGGATCCAATTTTCCGGCTTCCTTGTCCAACACGTAAGCCGGACACCCCCAGATTCTCATGTGTCCCAGACTGAGTTTGCGCCCGGTCCACAATTCTTTAGGGTTTTTGGGAACCGATTTAGATGACACCAAGTTTAGAATGTAAGCTATTGTTTCCAATGCGTGACCCCAAAACGATTTGGGTAGATCCGCATAACTCATCATTGATCTGACTATTTCTAAAAGAGTTTTGTTTCTTCATTCTGCAACCCCGTTTTACTGAGGGGTTCCGGGTGATGTCAACTGGGATACAATCCCTTCATCTAATAGGTAGCTCAAAAAATCATCGCTGAGGTATTCGCCTCCACGATCAGATTGTAGAAACTTGATACTTTTTTTCCTATGATTCTCTACTTGAGCCTTAAATTCTTTGAATTTATCAAAGGTCTCAGATTTATGCTTCATAAGGAAAATGTACCCATGTCTTAAGTAATCATGAATGCAAGTAACGAAATACTCATAACCTCCTCTTGCTTTGATATACATTGGACCACATACGTCAGTGTGAACAATCTCTAACACTTCTTTGGCTCTATTCCCTTTGGCTCCAAATGCCCTCTTGGTCATTTTACCCTCTAAACATGATTCGCAAGTTAGAAATGGTTCAACCCGGAGAGACTCCAATGAACCAACCTTTGGATCCTCTTTGGATTAATATGACCTAGTCTTAGACGCCATAGAAGTGTTTTGTTTACGTCTACTGAACATTTTCTTTTAGTATTTGAAATAGTCGATGTGTTATATGATGTATTTTTTGAGTGGTGTGCACAGTTAATAGTATAGAGATTGTTCGACAACGTTCGATGACAGATAAACTCATTATTTAGAGCAATGGTAACAACTTTATTAAAAGTAACCATATATCCATCATAAAAAATTTAGAAACTGAAATTAAATTATTTCTAAAATTCGGAACGTAAAGAACATCTCTTAAAATTAAAATTCTATCTTCAAAAGATGGGTGCACTTCTCCAACTGCTCAGCTGCCACTTTCGTAGCATCACCCAGTGTGATGAGGATCTCACTCCCACTAAGTTGTCGGGTCCGTTTGAACCCCTGTAAGGTGAAACAAACATGATCAGTGGCTCCCGTATCCACTACCCACGAATGGGAAGCATACGCCGCTAAACAAGTTTCGACAACTAGTGCATGAGAATTACATTTCTTTCCATTCCGCTTGGGATTAGAACAAGCTGACCTCCAGTGTCCTATCTCACCGCACTCCAAACATTTCATTTTGCTTAAACCTTGGTTTATTTTGATAGACATTGAGTTGACTTGGTCTTGCCTCTTTGTCTTCTCCTCATTCTTACCTTCACTTGGTCTAGAAAGAGTAGAAGGCTTATTTGCAACCAAGCCATCATTCTTGCGCCCCATTTTCTCTTCGGCCAATGTTAGAGCTTCCACTAGATCACCAATGTGATCTCCTGATTGCACTGTTGTAACATAGATTAACCTGACCCCCGACCTAATCACATGAGCAGCGATCGACCTCCCCTATAACATTTAAAGCGACCTGGAATTAAAGGGACACCTTGTCAATCTATCTGAATACGAACTAAGTTCGCCCTAACCCAGGCCACTTAAAAGATTTGTACAAGTCGCGGGGCGACTTGTACTCCAGATCCTCAGGTCGGAAGCGACTTACGTCCGAATAAGTCGCGTATCACGTTAGTCAAAGGAGGCACCCGGCAAGCCACGAAGTCCACTCCACGATTAGCACATAATAAAGGCAACAACGTCTGATCGGGTAAGACAGATTTAGTGGGCTCCGAGATCGAAGCCCTTGTTAGTGCTCCTTTCCTTATGAAAATTCCCGCTCAAGAGGTGGGAATCACAGTATAAATAAGCATTTAGGGCCACACTTGTAAGGGTTTGGAAAACCTTAGTTTCATAGGCATAAAATATAATAAAGTATTCCTGGCTTGGACGCCCCCAGACGTAGTCTTATTTAAAAGATGAACTGGGTAATCAAACTTGAGTGTTATTTCATCATGTTGATCATCCATTTCTATATCTCTGTTTTACTATTATTTGTTGGCCGGAAATTGTAAGTCGGGCACAACAATTGGCGCCGTTTGTGGGAACTTTTCTTGAAGAATTATACCAATCCTTGAGTAGACTCACCTTTCAAAAAACCCGATCAAGCAATGACGATCAACCAAGGTAACACTACCGGACACGAAGCGGATGCCCGTGATAGTGTCGAAGCCTCTCTGAGCTCACAGCACACCCGCCACGTGATCCCGGCGACCACTCCCGATTGGTGGAACCTAGTACGGACACCAGAGGACGCAAAGGCCATAATGGCCATCCTCAACAAGAAACGCCTCGCCTTCGACGGCGAGGAGGAGCAGCCTCCGATCAAGAAGAGTGCTCACGAAGCCGAAACCTCTAAGGGCAAGGCTGCCCTTACCAAAAAGGGGCAGTCAACGGGCCAACTGGCATATGACCCGGCGAAGCATGCTAACATACGAAATCGCCAACTCCTGGAAAAACTGATGGGATCGAACAATGTGTTCAACCGCCTTGGAGACCTAGGGGCTCAAAAGGCTCCAATGGTGATTGAGGATGAGGCTCAGTCTCAGCCTCGACACGCTGACCAGGTGGAACGCGACCTCGCGCTGGCCTTGAACATGCACCATGAGGAATTGCCAAGAGGCTCGGCTATCCACCATGGTGGCACACGAGTGGCTCTCCCTGTAGGGGACCATCGTGATATACAGGTTGTGGCGCTGGCCCGAATGGTCCAGCGACTTCTTGAACGAGTGGAAAATCAGAATGGGTTGGTAGGGATAGACAATAACCTCACCATCCCAGATTCTCCACTCGGGACCATGGTTACTCTGGCGCCTACCCAGAGGCAGATCAGTATAGCGGCCCTAGATTGCTACAGTGGAAACACAGACCCAAGGGTCCATGTGGCGAAGTATAATTCCTATATGGCCTCAATGGGCGCATCCGATGCAACTAAGTGTCGGCTCTTTTCTTTGACTCTGAGCGACCAAGTTCATCAGTGGTTTACCTCGCTACCACCATTCTCGGTGGACACGTTTGAATAGCTTGCCAGGTTGTTCTTGACCCATTTCATGGCTCTGGCACCCCGACCTGCGACTAGGCAGCGCCTAATGAACACTCAACAAGGGGATACTGAGTCGGATCGATCTTAAATTGAAAGGATCGACAAACTCATACTTGAAGGAGACCCCATAGGGGATGAGGCGAAACTGCTTGGAGCCGTCTCCGGCCTCAGGAAGGGAACCAAGCTATGGTGGAGCATGACCGCCGACTATCCGACTAGCTATGCCGACTTCCGAAGGCGAGCTAGTGACTTGATCCATACATCGAAACTGTTGGAATCTTGACTCTCCGATAATAAGAAGGTCGTGGATACAAGGAAAGGCTCCAAGAAAACTAGGGGTCACTGTAAGGCACCCGACAGCTTCAAGCCATTCGAAGAAAACATTCCGGTGAAACTGATGGAGGCATTAGGCATGACACCTGGGCATGTCTATACCCAGATTAGAGGACGGGAACTTCTCCTCCCACCTCGTCCTATCAAAAATAAGGGCAAATTAAACCCCAACAAGTTCTGCCATTTCCATGAACAGGTAGGCCACTACACAAGCGAGTGCAAAAACCTACTTCCCCAACTTTGGAGGATGTACGAAGATAGATTGTTGGATGAATTTGTCAAGCGACCTCAAAGAAATCATGATCATGCTCAGAGAGGTCGCCAACAAGGAAATCATCCCGGGCAGGTGAAACACGCTCAAGGGAATGCCGCCCAGGGGAATGCCAACCCGAGAGCAGGGTAGGGGGAGCGACCAGTACCACCCATGCCCGAGGTAGCGTCATACACATCCTCTCTCCACTCGGGATAGTTGGGGGACTTTCAATGTCCTCATCCAAATGGCGAATGAAGGCCGAAGTGAGGGAGATGGAAAATACTAGAAAAATTGTGCTACCAGTCTTCACGGTGGGGGAAGAAACCAGTAAAATCGAGTTTGGCGAAAAGGATAAAGCTGGAATAGTCTACCCAAACGTTGACCCCTTGGTGATTAAGGTTAATATCATGGGAACTATTGTATGTCGGTTGATGGTAGATGGGAGAGCTTTCTACAACTTCCTCTTCAAGAAGACCTTAGATCAGCTCGGGGATTATGATGCATACATCACCCCCTGCGACCACGTCGTGAAAGGCTTCGGGGATGCAACTGTGAAGCCGTCTGGCATGATCCTTCTGGCTGTTGAGTTGGTTTCTACTTTAAATGATAAGGTTAGGGCCACTAGACTATTAGATTTTCTAGTTGTCGACCTCCCAAGTTCCTATAATGGCTTTCTTGGGAGGCCATTTGAACATGAGTTCGAGGCTGCGTCCTCAACATTCTATTTTTGTGTAAGAGTGGGTTAGTCGGCACCATTAAGGGTGACCAGGTTGATGCAAGAGGTTGTTTGGTTTATTCTTTGTCTCTTTTCAATTCTGCATGGGTATCTAGCAAACAAATACTTGTAATAGATAGCGAAAAACAATGTGAAAAATTGAATAATGAAAGAGCAAGCAAGAAGAGAAACCACCACGACCTCGACCCGAGGATGGGACCTGAACTGAAAGAATTTCTACTCGAGGCTGAGATTGACGATCCCCGTCAAGATGACTCAAGGGCCATCCCGGGGGAAGATCTCGAGAAAGTCAAGGTAGACCCAGCCCGACCGGATCTAGAAGTCATCATAGGCTCCAAGATACCAGACGACTTGAAGGGGGAGGTCATTAACTTTCTCAAAAAGAACTTGGATGTTTTCACATGTTCACACAAAGATATGGTAGGGATCGACCCAAAGGTCGCATGCCATCAGTTGCATATCGACCCAGCTCGAAAGTCGATAGCCCAAAAAAGGCGGAAGTTCGGTCCCGAAAAATATGCAGCACTGGCCGAAGAAGTGAAGAAGTTGCTAGACAACGACCTGATTACACAGATCGACCAACCGCAATGGGTGGCTAATGCAGTATTGGTGAAAAAGTCTAACGGAACCTGGCGACTCTGTATTGACTTCACCGACCTCAACGACGCTTGTCCAAAAGACTTCTTCCCCATGCCTCACATTGACCACTTGATAGATAACACGGCTGGTCATGAAATGATGTCGTTCATGGACGCCTTCGTAGGCTATCATCAAATAGCCATGCACGAACCAGATCGGCAACATACCTCCTTCCTGACAGAGAAGAACCTCTATTGCTGGAAGAGAATGCCCTTTGGCCTAAAGAATGTAGGGGCAACATATCAAAGGTTGGTCAACCACATGTTTGCCGATCAAATCGGCAAGTCGGTAGAAGTCTACGTGGACGATATAGTCATCAAAAGCCTAAAGAGGGAAGACCACCTTACGCACCTTGCACAAACCTTCGACATCCTAAGGAAATTCAACATGAGGCTCAACCCCAAAAAATGTAATTTTGGGGTCGAGTCCGGGAAATTCCTGGGGCATTTGGTCAGCAAGCAGGGGATAGAGGCAAATCCAGCAAAGGTCAAGGCCATCCTGGATATGGGAGCACCTCGAAGTGTGAAAGAATTACAAAAACTCACAGGTTGTCTGGCCGCTCTGAATAGATTCATTTCCCGAATGGGAGATAAATGCAAGCCAATGTTCGACACGATTCGGAAGAAATCAAAGTTCGAATGGACACCCGAAATTCAGGAAGCCCTTGATAAAATTAAAGCTTACCTGGCAGACGTGAGCATTTTATCGAAATTAGTTCCGAGGGAGAAACTTTTCCTATATCTCGCGAATTTGGAAACTGCTTTAAGTGCAGTGCTCATCCGGGTAGAAGGTAAGCATGACCTTCCTATTTACTTCGTTAGTCAGACACTGAATGAGACTGAGCAGCGTTACCCATTATTGGAAAAAATTGGCGTATGCACTAGTCATGAGTGTGAGGAAGTTGAGACCATATTTTTTCGATCATCAAGTCGAAGTCCTTACTTCCCTGCCCCTAAGGAATGTGCTTCACCGACCTGATACAACAGGCCGATGCCTAAAGTTGGTCCTCTTAGTAGTGTCACCACGTACCCTGGATATTACGTGAATGGATTCAAATTTCACACACGAGCTTATGACGCATCTAAGGCCACTATGAACAGTGGAGTTTGTATTAAGGGAACAAACTATGATTCAAATGAAAATGATTTCTATGGGATACTCGAGGAGGTAGTGGTGTTGGAATATCCCGGACTTACCGAAAGAAAAGTAGTTTTGTTCAAGTGTGAGTGGTTTGATCCAACTTTGTCAGTGGGAACAAGAATACATCCCAATTATAAGCTCATGGACGTTAATCCAAGAGGACGATACGACCGTTTTGATCCATTTGTGCTAGCAAGTCAAGCCAGTCAAGTTTATTATTGCAAGTACCCGGATCTGTGCAGGGTCGAGATTGGTGGGCTGTTTTCACCACAAAACCGAGATCCTTAGTGGAAATCAATTGAAATACCGCACCAGAGCTTCCCCCACTCCAAGAGGGTGACATATCATCACAAATGAATGTGCAAATAGATTATGATCCTGTCGTTTTGGCATATTTGTATGGTGCAGTAGTTGAGGAAGAAGAAGAGGAAGGGGAAGAGAAAGAAGAAGAGGAAGATGAAGGAGACGAGGAAGAGGAAGATGAAGATGATATTGATGAAGAAGAAGAGGAAGGCGACGAGAAAGAGGAAGATGAAGATGAATATAGAGATCATAATTCTGATACAGAAGATAATTGATGAAACTAATTAATATATTTGTTATATACGCTTGTTTTTAATTATTGATATTCATGAAGATGATATATATATGTTGTGAAATGAGTTGTTTTTAATTAATGTATTCATGATGTATGTACTTGTTTTAATCATCCATGTTATAATATTTAATTTATTTAACCAATGTTACAGATGACCGGCGGCAGAGGTATACGAAAGTCGCTTAGCAGAGCTCTATTCGGGAGATCCAGTGGATCAGGGTCGAATTCCCATGAAAATAACGAAGATGAACAGCAGAATCGGGTACCGATACCCGAACTCGAGACGATGAGTACTGATGATGAGCACCGTGATGAATCAACTGAAGGTGGCGATGATGATTCTTCTAGGAATCGGGAGATTGACGAAGAGGAACTCGCTGATCATAATCCACCACAGATCCAATTACCAATACAAGTGTGGAATGGAAAGTATGTTATACCACTTTGTCTTTTATTTATATATCATATAATATATACGTGTGTAACACTCTTTTAATTTTACAGGCTGCATCCCTCGAATAAATGTTCGAGGATCATCAGGAACATAATGTCTCGACATATGGAGTTGGGCGGGTTCACATGGGCATTGATTTCTGATGATCGAAAAAATAGGTGGTGGAAAACATTCCAGGTATGCATTCGTTTGATTAATTTAAGTAGCTCGTTCATTATATTATTACTTATAATTAATCAACGTTTAATGTTCATTTTTTTGTTAGAGGGATCTCACCTGGGATCAACGCCGAGAGGACACAAGACAGATTAAAGATCTGTTTATGCGAAGGGCTAACACGCGGTATATTGATCTTCTCAATAACTGGAAGACCCTACACCGTAAAAAGGGAAAGGTGCCCCCATGAGATGATGATGTTTGGAGGGCATTGAAAGATTACTGGATCCGACCGGAAGTCATAGCAAAAAGCGAACAGTGCCGCAAAAATCGCGCATCCAAAAAATCTATGCATCATGGAGGATCAAAAAGAGAGGTTGATTTTGTATTTGACTTTGTAAGTAGTTTTTTGCACCACCACAAAATTGGCTCATTTGAACTAGATGAGCCAATTTTTCTCGATGTGGTAGGCAACCGTTGGTCCCCAGGTGCTGTGGCAAGGAACTGGTGGTCCCCAGCAGACGTGGCAGGGAACCGGTGCTCCACAGATGGGTGTTACTCCCCAACATGGATTGCAGGGAATCGGTGGTTCCCAACAGTGGGGTAGTCCCAACCAGGCCGGTATTTTTACATAGCTTCCCCAGCAGACCGGTGGTTATTCTGATCCCGTACCACATCCTGGTCTTTTTGTTCCTCCATTCCCTCAGTTTCGTGCTCCTGTAGGTCATAATGTTCCTATAGGTCCCAATGGTTCTACCGCTCGTGTTCGACGACGTTCCATCGACTCTTCCGGCAGTACTCAAGGTCTCACTGAAATGCTCAGAGGCGCCGGTACATTTGATCCCAATATGTTTCCTCCTAATCAATTTCCCCCAGCAAATGACAATGATGATGATGGTGATGATGTGACGCATTAAACATTTGTGTGTGTGTTATGCATTAAACATTTGACTGAATATTTTATTATGTTTTATGTTAATTTCGAACGCCACATATTTTGTTATGTTTTATTTTAGAATATTAATTAATCTCTACTATTAGTTTGTGAGAATGCTTTAAAATTTTATTAAAAAAAATCATTATAGGTGCATGTATATATGTATATGTACACGTGTTAGTAAATAGTGAAAATTAATACAAAAGTAATAATTTTGCAATTTTATTGAAAATATTTAAAAATATTGATCAATGTGTACATTTGTTAGTAAATACTACGTACGTAAGGATGATTATTAAATATTTTTTTAATTAAAATGATTTAATTCAAACGTATTAGAATTGCATTTATTGTACACGTGTTAATATAATGAAAAAGAATATGAAAATGATTATTTGAAAATTTAATTGAAAATATTTTAGTAAAACTAATTAATATAAGTATATATATAAATGTATTCATAATAATAAATAGTGAAAAATAATATTAAATCAATTATTTGAAAATTTTATTAAAAATATTTTAATATAAATAATTAATATAAGTATATATATTAATGTACTCATAATAATAAATGATGCAAAAGAATATATAAATTATTTATTTCACAATTTTATTATAAACATTTTAACTAAATCAAAGAATGTATATACATTACAAACAATTAAATTAAATGATAGAAGAAATCAAATTAATAAAACATAATATATGATACATATACAATTAAAAAGACTTACCTAACGAATAACTCGCCTAGCCCAAACGGTTTGGCGGAACACATAAGGCCTCCACATACCGGGAGGTAGCGTGTTCGAATCTAATGGGCGGCAAAAATTCGCCCATTTAAGCTGCTACAGTGCCCGGACTCGTGTGTCCCAGTGGTTTTGCGGGTACACTCGGAGCCTTGCAGCCCAGGCTCAAAACCAGGCGATTACATTTTTTGACCGGATTAATTTTCACGTGAGATGTAAACCCTCGGCAAGTCGCTCTCTAAACTAGGTGAGGGCCGCTGATCCCTCGGCAAACTGTCGACGTCAGAGGGCGAGGGCCAGCTGGCCTTCGTTAAACTTTACGTGGGCTTTGGCGAGGGCCTGCGTGTCAAGAATAAGGCGAGGGCTGCTTGCCCTCGGTAAACTGACATGTGTCAATCCCTCAGTAAATCCCTCGCGATTTGCCGAGGTTTTTATTTTCCCTCGTTAAATATTTACCGACGAGCATTTTAACGAGGGATTTATTCCCTCGTTAAAACCCTCCCTAAACCCCTTTTTCTCGTTAAAACCCTCTTTAAAGTCCTCTTTAAATTGGATGTATTTTGTAGTGAAGTGTGCAGAACAAGTCAAAGTTTTAGAATTCAAGGATTTAGAATCTTTGATGAATAGAAAATGTATGTGTTTGTTTTGGGATTTGTGTAGGGTGAGATTTAACTTTATGTCACATCAATGTTTAATAGTGATTGATGTAGTATTAATATATTATATTGAGAAAAGTAATAAAGTGTATAAAGTGTGATGTATTGAGAAGAGTAATAATATGTTCTATAGGTATTTGTAGATGTGGATTGAATGTGAGATTTGAAAATCAGTCTATAAATCTCAAACTCGTATGAGACGGGGAGCGCAAAGTCCTGCATCCATCTGTGTATGTCCTAAAACAAACATAGCCTAAAGGTACTTTTAAAAGGCTTATTAAAACCTCAAGGCTTCATACAGTGAGAAAATATGGATATATTTCTCATTTCCTTATGGTCAACTTAGAACATATGGTATGAATAGGGGTGGAAAATATACCGAATATACCGGTATACCGAGCTTACCGTACTGGAAAATACCGAATTTACCAAAATTTTCAATATACCAAAATTTTCAGTACGGTAACCAAATGTTCGGTACAGTAACGGTATAAAATTTCGGAAGGTCCAATATACCAGTATACCAAAAAATATGCCGGTATACGATACATATACCGTACCATTATATATATATATATATATATATATATATTTAATTTAATTAAAATTTTAAAATTTTAGTTTACAAACTCTAGCCTTAGTATTTTCTCTCTCACTGGACTCTTTCTCTTTTAGCATTTGTTGAAACATGGATTATATTATTTTTAATATTTGTTGTATTGAACAGATAGACTACTAAGACATATGTTAAGATAAATTATTAAACATAAAATACAGGTTTTTTTTAATAAATAATCAAGATATGAACGGTATACTGAATTTTCGATATGAAACGATATACGGTTAATTCGGTATATACCAAAAATTTTGGTACTGTATGATGTACTGAAATTGCGGTACGGTATGGTATCCGAAATTTCAGTACGGTAAGGTATACCGAAAATTCGATACGGTATACGGTATGAGATTTTAGCATACCGAATCTTTAGTATACCGAAGTTCGGTATACCGAAATTTTTGGTACAGTAGGTATGAATTTTCTCATACTGTAAATTTCGGTACGGTATACGGTACGGTACTGTTTGGTATGCCAGACCTAGGTATGAAACACATGTCATGATGTGTTAACTTCCCAGGACGGAAGTGTATGTCCTTTTTTATTATTCGACATCGTGTAAATCATAGTTCAATTGTATCCTCGCACTTAACTTGGAATCCATTGATTTAGCTTTGTAACAAGCCAAATAGATTCGTGGTAAAATTTATTGCGATTATCTTTAAGTAATATAATCTCATCTCTAAACATACCTCGATGTCAGAGGTGATTCTCGTATGAGAGAGCCAATCCACTTGTCAAAATTCTATTATATGAACATTTCATATAATTCACAATACATAAATGTCTAATAATATTAACAACTACTTCGTAGTCCATTCAAATTCATACAACCCAAATATTAAGATTTATGTCATCATCTTCAGAAGGAACAAACAACGATCCATTTATTATAAGAGCCTTGTTCTTGTCGTCGAGGGAACGCTTGACAACGTGACTCCATGAGATTAAATTCGACCCATCTAGAGGGTCAAGAACGATCAAGGGTGCAGAAGTCGGTAGGCGTAAGGTGGGCGTTTTCCAGCCGCCTAGGCGCCTGTCTAGATTTTTTTTTGTTTTAATTTTTTTTTTATAAATTTTCAGAACTTTCAACACGTTTAATCACATTCCACGCCTCAAAACTCAAAAGTCAAAACCAACTCTCCCCAAAAGTCGGTTCTAATTACATCTCCAAAATCATTTTCCAAATGCTTATTTCTGCATAAAATAAATAAATACCTTCAGCAGCGGCCGGAGGGAGGTGAGGGCGGAGGGCGGTTGGAAGGAGGCGGCGAGCGGCCTGCAGAGTCGCAGCCAGAGGTGCAGACGTGCGACGCGAGGGCGGAGAGCAGCAGCGATGCGAGTTCGTCGTGGGAAGCGGGCGCGATGGGAGCGGCAACGATCGCGATGAGGGAGGTGGCGGTCGCGATGGGCGCGGCGGTGGTCGCGATTTAGGGTTTGATTTTCAATTTTGGGGCTGATTTCTTTTCCTCTACTTTTTCTCCTTCTTTTCTCCTTTTTGGGGCGGTGGTCGCCGATTTAGGGTTTGATTTCCAATTTTGGGGCTGATTTCTTTTCCCCTTCTTTTTCACCTTCTTTTTGGGGCTGACTTGGCCGCCTAGACGACGCCTAGCACTGGAAATGCCTTTCGTAGGCAATTTGCAGGAAATCGGGGCGGCCAGCGGCCGCCTAGCGCCTAGGCGCAGCCTAGGCTGATTTCTTCATCACTGAGAAAGATAGAAATAGCGGGATTATCGTTCGGATGAAGAGCCAAAGGAGACAATGGATTCTCCACCGGATTTAGGGAAACACCATAGACACTAGATTTAGGGAAATCATGATAGACATGTACAAATTGAACAAAAAAAAAAAGAAATTGTGATAAACACGAATCAAAGAACTAGTACAGAATTCGAAAACTGGTCGAAATCGATCAAGAAACCAACAAAAAGGGGTCGATTCGAATTGGAATCGAGAAAACCCATAAACAATGAAGAAATTCAATCATAATATCAATTGAAGAACCTAAGCATAACTAACAAATTCAATAGAATTTGTAATCTGATACCATATGAAGGTTTGAAGATCAAAGATTGAACATTGTATTTAGCGGTTTTAGAGTGTTTACAACTGTGAGAGAAATATGAGAATACAACTTAACGACTAAACTATTTTAACTTTTTCTATTTATAAAATCTGTACAATATCAGTTCTAATATTAAAAGGTATTAGTATTAGTTTACAAGTAGAAAGGTACTAGTATTAGTTTACAAGTAGAAAGGTATTACTTGAGAAAATGTAAATAAGTTGGAATATAATCCTTTTATATTTCTAGAGTGGCATACAGCATTTAATCGCAAGGATGGAATTTTAATTAATTGCATAAAATTAAGTGTTGTTTTTTTTTTTTGAGCCCATTATTAAGTGTATTAAATTGATCAAATATTGCACTCGATTTTTTATTTTTTTTTTTGGAAAAAGGCCAAATGTTATTAAAGGGTAGAGCATAAGGAATGCCCCAAGGAAGTACAAGATCAGAACATCACAAAAAATATTGCACTCGATTTATTGTATTGGATGCATGATTAGAAAAAACAACCACAAAACAATATTGAGAACGGAAATAATATGGACAAATATTCCTCACTACAGTACAATGCTCATGTCAAGGCTGTAGAATAATAAACGAGAAACTTCCCAAGATGTTGAAGTATCAGTACTGAACAGCACAGTTCATTTATTTTTCAAAAATACCAATATATGTGAAAAGGATCATAGGCGAGGATGAACTAACGGCTGTGAAGGTAGAGCCTCTGAAGGTCGTTGCAGTGGACACAGGCCCAGGGGAATGAGGGTGGATCGAGGCAGTAGGTATGAACGCATCGAATCTGGCAGAAATGGCATTTGATAAGAAGATCCGCAGGTTCTGTACCCAAACATTGGCAACAAACTGGTGCTGATAGCTATACCATTCAAACATGTACGTTTCAAGTTAGTTAGAGAACGGTTCAGTGGAAACAAGTAATATTGTTAAATGAAAACAAGGAATATTGTTCACTGAAAATAGTGAAAACAATGAATATTATTCAGTGAAAATAAGTAATACTGTTCAGTGAAAACACTAATACTGATAAAAACAACCTGTTGCATGGCGTGGAACAGGTGCATACAAGAATTTGCGTAATATTATTGCATTAAAGTGGAAAAAAGTAGCTTACACTGGGGCGGTGAGTGTATGTTTGATCAGGAGGAATAATGTAATGATCGATATTGAAACAGTCATTCATAATCGATTGGGAATATATTTTCTGATCTGAAGAAAGAGCATCGTCCACTTTAGTGATGCAAATGAAACTAGCTTTGCACAGAGGACATGTTGAAGCCTTTCCACTTGAACTCTGATGAATTCAATATCAGTAAGCAATATATCTTCAAAAAATAGAAATTACTAAAATAAATTATTACAACAAATGATTTTCCTCATTAACGTGATCAATCATGAGCACTGTGTTGCTAAATGTAAGTTTTCTCAAATTAATAATCTAAGATTCAATTAATATAAGGGGGTGCTTAGTTCAAAATTCTTCGATGGGATGGGTATGAGAATGAGCATAGGGTAATTGATGTGTTTAATGAGAAAAAAAAATGATGATCAGTTCGTCTTCATCATACTTCATATGAGGTTATGAGATTCAAAAATAAGTCAATCATTACCCATATTAATTACCTACCTCCCCTCTTATAATTGTTTTCTCCTCAGTTATTCTACTATTCCTCAACCAAAAATCCTTTTGAGAGAGTCTTGTGTGAGACAGTCTCATGCATAAGACAGAGGTCCACTTTAATATTTACTTGCTTTTAAAACATGACTAAGCTAGGGCTTCATAAACCCATGAATATGACATACTAAATGGGATATGTTTCATATATGAGACTTTCTTATACAAGTTTTTGTCAATCTATTTTTATCCTCACTTATACATAGATTAGAGCAAGACACTAACAATGTAACCAAGATTCTCATTATAACGCATTCTTATTACCATTCCAATTGACAAATTTGAACCAAGGGTCCCTGATATGCAGTATGACATTACACTCAAACTATAGATCAAAAAATTAACAGCAAAATAGGAAAAGAGAGAGATAAGAATGTGCACCATATGATCGGCCCAGTTCTGTATGCATGAGAAGCAAAATCGGTGACCACATGGAAGTATTCCCCTGGTTGAACTGAAATCCGTCCAGCATATAACACATGACAACTCTGGGAGTTTTTCAATAGGATCGAGTTGAGTTGAATCCATGTTAGCAGCTTCTTGAAGCTCTTCTGAATTTGTAAAGGAAGATGGCACACCATTAATGTGTGAATCCTTGTTTTCCTCGTCTAAATGCACAGTCTCTCGAACGCCATCATGAGTGTTGGTATTGTCTTGACCAATTGCATCAGATGCATGCCCATTAGGTGTAGATTGGTGTCTCTCGCCATCTGAAATATCAAACACAACTCCCCTGCTTTTGTTCCTAGTTTCCTTTTTTAACTCCTTACTTTCGTCCTCGGTTAATAACCAATCTTTGATGCTTGTGTGTTTTTTAACCAGCCTACGACCCTTGGACCGTGGTTCCGGGGAAGTAGACTTCCTCTTTTTCAGTCTACCAGAATATGCGGCTTTTGAGGTGCTCGCTTCCTCGGCCTGTTTAAGGAGAATACCATTATACAGCGCAACAAATCTCAACATCACGTGTAAAGGTTTGAGCACATTGACTAGATGAAAGCATATCAACAATTTGTAAGATAAGTGGATTGGGAAACTAATCAGCTCCTTTGGTGGAAAAGAGGGAGAGAAGAGGAGAGGTATAGATTGTGATTGAATGACGAATTTTATAAATTTCATAAGATCTGAATCTCCATTTGGATTAATAATGAAGGGATGTTAAATCCATGATAACAAACTCGTTGAGCATTTGAACTAGTTATTGGATATCTTCATTTTGTGCAGGATAAGACTTGTGGATTCTTAAACCAACTAATTTCTGTAGTATATAAATGAATCTGAAATCGATTCAAAAGGTGACATCTGAATTATTTCCTCACGTTCTCTACTCAATTCAAAATCCTTCCATCAAATACAACAAGAAGTAATTTATAAATTAATCTAGCCTCAAAATTGTAAATTAGAGATTCTGAAGCAGATTGGCAAGGAAAGTAGGAAACATGACTGAACATGCGTTAAATTAGTAAAAAGAAGTCAAAATTGAAGGTACTTCCAATTTAAAGCCCCAAATATTGAGGTATATTCTATATATTTGCATATTTTCTAAACTAGAAGATGGATCAGGAAGTATTTATTGAAAATACCTCCACAATTTTCGACCCTGATAGCTTTTCAGGCCAATGTCTGCTGCTACTAGGACAATCCTTACATGAATTTCTTTTGATTGCTTTCCCAACTGATTTATTAGAACAATGGTTGTGGTCCTTTTGCTGAGGAAAAAGGTTATGCAATACATCAGAAACAAAACCACAACTTAGGTCATTGTAAAATAATCTCCAGCTGCAGAACAACTTGTACTTTTCAACAATATACAGAACTAAAAACTATCTTCAAAAAATCATTCATATTACCATTTTGCACAATGAAATCAGGGAGCACAATAATGTGTTTGAAATATAACTGATAAGATTATTGCTCATGAGCACATTAGTAATTAATTGAAATAAAAATACTTTCAGAAGTAAGTTGAATAAGATGGTTTGATATCAATAGGATTTAGCATGTGTGACTTTGGCTCTTTATAATGACAGCTCTATTGGTTCTTCACAAATTATGAACCTATTAGTGGACATAAATGTACCCTAAACAGTACATTACACAAGAAATTACCAACTAGCAATTAGTTCAATATATTAGAAAGGAAAAAATATATTTCTAAAAATCAAACAAATTAAATCAGATAGCAACCTCGCTTAAAAGAACTGGATCTCCCCAAATTGCGTTATTCACATGTTCACGTTCAACATCAACCACAGGCTGCTTAGAGTTCCTCAATTCTTCAGATTCAGTCTTCAGCTGGTTGATGTCCAAAACCAGAGGTCCCATTTCTTCACCACTACAAAAAGTAATTGATAGAAAACATGATTGAATAAACATTAAATAGTGAAAAGAATTATTAGTTGTACCATTAAAATTGATCATTACTACCATCAAATCTACAAAAGTATACTGATAAAGCATATGAATCTATCCACAGGCAATTCTCCATCAACAGACAAAATGAGAAGTTTACTTATGGCTAACATCAGCTTCTCATATCAGCCAAATTACTCATGTGGAAAAAACGGAAACCCTTGATCACAAGACCTTTAGAATGAAAGGAACAAGCATGACTAACAATTATTGCAGAAATTCCATATTATTATTCATCCCAAGACACAGAAATCTAGTTAAAGGATGTATACAAATAACTCAATGGTTTTAAGCAAACACCATGAATAAAAACAGTATAAACAGATTCTCACCAGAAATATGTTTCAATAAGAATTGACACCCATTTCAAATTAGTGTTTTAATACCACTTTCATAAATAATGTGAATCATTTTCTCCAAATGAAACAAGCATTCAACATTCACTGGAAACCACAACATTGTACATAAGAGCTTTATAATTCTAGGGCAAAGGAAATTGATCCAAAAATCTAATTACCTCTGAAAGGTGTATGGGTCCTCTGGGACTCGCCTCCCTTTCTTAATGCATTCCTCAATCCAACAATGATTAACTATAGCTATATTTAACTTCTTCCCTAGCTCATACTTTCTTCCTTCAAATTTCCAACACACCTAAGCAAAAAAACCAATTAAAATGCTAAAAAGAAGAACCATATCAAAATTCAACAGAATATATTCATTCAACCAAGTGCATAAATCTTACTCTAAAAAGATTAATCATACAATTACCAACACAAACACCTACCACGTGAGTAACAGCTTGATTCATATTTCCAACATAAATAGCGCCGGTGAGTGCTATCAGTCTGATTAGATTGAATCTCTCGGAGCCGTGATATCCACTCACTGTAGCTATAACCGATTCCATTCCTCCCAGGCCGGATTCTGCAGAAAAAATAGAAGGGATGTTATGCAGCGGTATATAAATCTATACCAAATTATTAAGGTAATTAGAAAAAGAATATATTATTCTGTAAGAATATCGGATTGAAATCGAAAAAGCGAATAGAAACCCTATCTGGATTGGAAACCTGTAGAATTTTGCGAAGTGTGATTGATTCTGCAATTATTAGCAGAGATTTTAGTCTAAAATTTATGCAGGTGATTTGGAACCAATTTTTCTACTGCGAATGAGTGAGAGAGATGCTGGAGTTGTGCCGGGAAAGTGAAAATTTTGAACGTTGAAATGTTTTTATTTTTTATTTTTGGGAAAAAATGTAGTAGTATAAACTATAAAGTATTTTTTGCGGTTATATACGCTTGAGAAAATAAGCTTATTGGGCTGGACCGAACTTATGGGTATGTTTGTTTCGTGATTCATCCGGATGGATTTAGGATTTTGCGATCCAAATTACATACTAGTTGGGGATTTCCACATCCAGCTTTTAAATTCACTTCTATAAAATATATTTATATAACTATTTTCACAAAATTCAATACAATCATATCACCACTTTTCTTCCACCCACTTATTATATCTCCTACTTTTCTTTCACTCAATACAATATAATAATACAATATTAATCATTATTTCATATTGATTTGACATAAAGCAAAAATCTCACCCTACCAAAATCTCAAAACAAACACATATTTTTATTATTCATCAGGATTTTTAAATCCATAGGTTTTCGAAGTCATGACTTCCCCCGCACACCAAAATTCTGAAACAAACATACCCATGCGACTTACATGTTTTTTTCCAATTTACTAAATTTCTAACTTTTTTGGGTTATTTTTATCGTCCTTAATTACATTAAGGGGCTGATTTGAAACCCCATTCAACGGTGATAATTTTTTTTTTTTTTTAAAGTAAGTGTGACCCAGTTTTTCAATTAAAAAATGTGCTTCTTGAACTTCAATTGTGATTGAAAATACACACTAAACTAGTCTCATTTTTTATAGCAATATAAATGATGTTTTACAATTTTGGAATTGAAGTTTTTTCCTTACATTTTACCTTTATCTCCATAGAAGTTAAATATTAATTGTATATATATTAACTATAGATGTTCGATGGGTTGACCATTAATGCACATTAGGATCCGTTTTATAGGGGTGCGACTAAACATATCATTTTAAATTGTCCCACTAATTAATAGTGGGAACCTAATCTTAACCCTAGAGGCGGACTTGGGTAAGTATTGTTGACGGACACTTAATTATTATTATTATTATTTTAAAAGCAAAGATGAAATTTTATTATCTGAGTATAAGGTACTCAAAACAATTATTTGAACTCTTTTACATTTCTCTAATTACACTTAATTATTAGAAGAGACTCTTCATTTATAATCTTAGCATTTAATTATTTGAATTCTTTTTTATTTCTCTAATTTAATTGGAAGGCAATGTCTTGTATATAACAGGTGCATTGTTTCAAGTACATTTTTATAACATGCAATTTATTTTCACTGACACAAAATTGCACGTTTTAGTATAAATAGATTGTATATTTCAGTGTAACAAGTTACATGTTTTAAATATATATTTGAAATTACACGATACCTACTCAAATTTAAAACAAGATATTTTAATTACGAAATGCAATTATTTCAAATTTAGTATAATATTCTATTTACAACAATTAAAATCCCTCGTACTGATCCATCAAGAAGCTCTTACAATATATGGCATAAAGTTTTAATTGCTTGTATATTTTAGGTAAACAAGAAAATAAGAAATCAAATTATTTTGTAAGTTCGCTGTACTTGAATCTAACTATTAAAATAACTTTTATTACACATCTAAATAAATCACCAAATTATATAAATTACCTAAATAAACATAAAAACTCATAAATTCACGATTACATATAATGGGGATATCAAATTTTGAATGAACAAGTTAAAAGCCCAATCTGTACCCTCATTTCATTGAAAGCGCGCTACTTATTCTTAACAAAGCTAAATTTCAAATATAGTCATCAATATAAAATAGTACAAGTACTCTGTAGTTCACTTGAAAACCTTTTTTGTAATTTTCATTGAAAAAAGATTTTATTGTAAGATCGTCTCAGCCTAAAAATGTCAATAAAAGTTAGATGCACTCATAAAAACTGAATCATTCATTCAAATCCACAAATGGCTTTTTCATGTTCACATGATACATTTTTTGCAGGCAATCTATGCCAATTCCTACTAGTTTTAGGACTTGTCACATATTTCACATTCATGTCCTTCTTCAATCTTTATCTCAACAAAACACAACCATCCCAAACAATACCACCACCCACAACAACTAATACTTTTCCCCCCACCAACCTCAGCCACCTCGTTTTCGGCCTTCTAGGGTCCGAAAGCGCCTGGCATCACCGAAAAGCGTACGCCGAGTCATGGTGGAGACCGAACACCACACGTGGCATACTATACCTAGAAACAGCCCCCTCACGTGACCTCCTCCCCTGGTCCACCGCATCACCGCCGTACAGAATCTCCGACAATCTAACCAACTTCTTACAAGAATCAAAAGCTGTTGACCCCGTCACTATCAGAATTGTTCATGGAATAATGGAGGTGGTAAGAGATATTCAGGATAATGATAATTTTAGATGGCTGATAATTGGGGACGACGATTCTGTATTTTTTCTAGATAACATGGTTGACGTTCTTGGGAAATTTGAGCATACGGAGTATTATTACTTCGGAGGGCAGTCGGAATTTATTATGTCGAATTATTGGTTCTCGTTCGACATGGGATTTGGTGGGGCGGGAGTCGTTTTGAGCTACCCTCTCGCGAAAGCTCTCGTAAATGATATGCACAATTGTCTAAGAAGAAATGTTCAATTGAAATCGGCGGATCTTCTCATTATGGTTTGCATTGCTGATCTTGGAGTCGATTTTTCTCCGTTGAAGGGACTTCATCAGGTGATGATTCTTCTCATAAATTCATAATTACTATTCATTTCTTTGCTTTTCTATTTAATTATACATCCCATAACTTTGGTAACTTATCTACTGTTTGGTAAAAAAAATTATTTATTTATGATTTTGTCCCAAATTGTCAAAAATTGAAAATTTTGTCATTTTATGTCACGTAAATATTTTAAATTGCGGTCAAAAAGTGTAAAGTACAAAATTTATGGGCACAAAATTGGACATTCACGTGACATAAAATAACACCGTATTCAATTTTTTTTTTCAGATTTTCAACCATAATTAGAATTCTTTTGAATATATTATGTCCAAAATCAGAAAAAGTTTTTAACCTTTTCGCAGTTTCCATATGCTACTTTTTTTAAGTCATATGTACACACTACACACATCATCTTTTTACCAACTATATCGGTAAAATGCCAGACAACATATTACCTCCTATTTCGAATTAAAAAAAAAGGTAATTGCTTAATTGAAAAAGAAAATTGTAATTAAATAGAAAATTATCGAAAACAATAAATTTATTTACCAATTTTCAAAAATTAATTGGGCATTGGCCGGTGAAATGAACAAAGAATTAGGGTTATTAATTATTTAAATAATTGACTAGCTAGTGATATACTACCTCCATTTTTATTTAGGTGTCGTTTTAGCCTTTTGAAATATTTATATAATAGATATCATTATAGTATATACATATAAATATATATTATCGGTGAAGTGAAACAAAGAGTTAGGGTTGTTATTAAAATAATTGTCTCGTGATATATATACATTATATATTACTTATATTAATATAGACAAAAACTCATATGAGATGTGGTACAATTTAACACAAATTACATTCATCCCTCCAAACGTGTTAAAGCGTCAATGTCCAACTTATACCCGTCTCACCGTGAGACGGTCTCATGCAAGTATGTCACATTAATATATATGATTTGTATTTTTCACTTATGCAGGTTGATTTACATGGAGATATTTCAGGATTCCTATCTTACCACCCAAAATTCCCATTAATGTCCCTCCACCATCTCGACAAAGTGGATCCAATATTCCCAAACATGGACCGTTTTGAATCTACGCGCCACCTAATGAAGGCGGCCGCTTTCGACCAGTCTCGGTTGCTGCAGCAAACCATTTGCTACCACCGGCAAATGAATTGGTCTTTCTCAATTTCATGGGGCTACTCCGTACACATATACGAGAAAATCATGCCAAGGAGTTACCTTATGAACCCCATTGAGACCTTCAATATTTGGTATGGAGATGTACGACCACCACCGCAATTTACGTTTAATACTAGATTGCCCTCTGATGATCCCTGTGAAGCCCCACATGTATTCTTCTTTGACAAAGTAGAAAAGGATTCAATTGGGATTCTTACGAGTTATAGTCGAGTGGCATCACGTGGGTTGCCTTTGTGTACGTCCAGTACGAATCGTACTGCTGATTTCGTCTCCCAGATTCGTGTCCTCTCATCGGAAACAAAACGAAAAGAGGTATGCACATGATTCATAGCTATTTAAACCAAAATTATCCCTTAACTTTGCACCTTTATTGAAATTGTCTCATAGTTATCAACTTTTTCAATTTAATCCCACATATATTCAATTTGATCCAATTTAATCCCAAACCGTCGGAGGTCGCTCAAAATTGTCCAAACGACATCATTCCGGTCAAAATACATGCGCCCAAAACGACGTTGTTTTGGACAATTTTGAGCGACCTCCGGCGATTTGGGACTAAATTAGATCAAATTGAATACATGTGGGACTAAATTGGAAAAATTGATAATTATGGAACTGTTTCAATAAATATGTAAAGTTATGGGACTATTTTAGTTTAATTCCCCGCATTCATATAAAAGTAGACAAGATATATTTATGTTAAGGAAATAGTATAAACTAATTAATTTCACACTTCTCTACATATTAGACTTTTGGATGAGATAAAATTATTTCATGATATTTTTTTCAATTTCATTTTATTTGACTAATAAATACAATTATATCAATTGATAATTATTTTTAAGTAACACATTTTTCAGTTATCCTTGTGATAAAACAACAAAAAAAATATTAAACTTCATGGCAATAGGCAGTGGTTTTATAACAACTTGAGCTAATTCAAATTCGCCTTTAATTTTTGCTGATTGTAAGAAATATCTAAATTTAATTTAAATTTTTTGTTTTCTCAGATGGATCGTTGCGAATGCTGTGATGTTGTCCGTGATGGCGCTATGACCGAGCTTAAATTTAGAGAATGCATGATTGATGAGATCATTGCTTGACCATCTGATGCATATATATATGATTTCGATCGACCTTTCATCTCTTAGCAAGTGTCTTCATTAGTAACTAATTTTGTTGATCGTTAGTTGGTCTCTTGTACACATTTACATCAACAACAAAATTTTCATCTATTAGTGAATGTCTTCATTATCAATTATGTAACAAGGTGCCTATTTTTAGTTTTAACTAGTACATCATCCATGTGTTCGCACGACTAGTACAAAACGGGTGTTAGATTTTGTTATAGTCATCTCATTTGAGAAAAAACTAAGTATGACCATTCCGTGTTAAATGAAGAAAAAATAATTATTTTTTCTATATTTTTTATATTTTTCCTTTTACACGTTGATTTTTTTTTTATATGTACAAGTTGATGATCGATATGTAATATATATATATATTTTTTATTTTTTTTTTCTTTTCAAATCAGGCACAAAAAAATATTTTTATGCTCGAAATGTGGAAAACATTTACATTCTTAAGTAAGTCATGTTTAAAAAATATCATATTTATTTACAAATTTTGAAATACTTCCTTATAAACAGCATTAGTTATTAGGAGTATTTTTCTATTATCTTCATCCCCTCCCATATCAAAATTTTCAAACTTCACAATTGGTTCTCTAGACACCGCAATATATAATTGTCCATAACTTAAAATTGATCTTCTCAAGTAAAAAAATAAGGGTTCTTAAGCTATTGACCCTAAATCTTTGTTAATATACAGTCATCGCATAAAAGACATCAGCAGTTTATATACATTAAACATAATAACAAAAGTTAAATTTATTTCTACAATAAAAAAATTGAACTACACCCAACATATATTTAATTAATAAATATTTGTTAACTAGTATTTAGACCCGTGTACTACGCGGATTGAAATATATTTCTCCAGGAGTCGGCGATTCCGGACGATAGCGTGTTTCGCCGGGTCGTAGGCCAGTTGGCCCGTTGACCGTCCCTTTTCAATAAGGGCCCCCTTACCCTTAGAGGTTCCGGCGTTGTGGGCGGTCTTTTTGACCGGAGGCTGTCCCTCCTCGCCGTTGAAGGCGAGGCATTTCTTGTTGAGAACGGCCATTACGGCCTTGGCGTCTTCTGGTGTTTGAACTAGGTTCCACCAGTCAGGAGTGATCGTCGGGGCCGCAGGGCGGGTGCACTGTGAGCTCAGGGAAGCTTCGACACCATCGTGGGCATCCATTTCGTGTCCGGTACCGTTACCTTGATTGATCGTCATTCTCATATGAGTGAAATCGAGTGAGTCTTCTTAAGAACTTATGAACAATTCTATAGAAAAGTTCTCACAGACGACGCCAATTGTTGTGCCCGGTTTATGTTTCTGGCCAACAAACAATAAACAATGGATATTCGACGATCAACACAAGTAAAAGACACAAAGTTTGATTACCCAGTTCATCCGTGAATAAGACTACGTCGGGGAGCGACCAAGCCAGGTATAATTTACTATAATTTTTGCCTAGAATGCTAAGATTTTTAACCCCTTTCGAGTGTGGCCGTACATGCTTATTTATACTACAATTTCCGCCTCTTGGACGGGAGTTTACATAAGGAAAAGTTCCCTAAAGGGGGCTTCAATCCCGGAGCCCGCCGATTTCACCTCGCCGGGTCAGAGGTCGCCGTCTTTAATGCGCGCCAATCGTGGGGCGGACTTTGAGGGCGGATCTCGTGGCTTGCCGTGTGCTTCCTTTAACTGTCAAGATAAGCGACTTATGTTGATGCAAGTCGCTTCCGGCCTGAGAATCTTGTAATTTGTCTCGCGACCTGCCGCTTATGTGGTCTGGGTAAGGTGTACTTAGTCTTGATGAACAAGTTGACCATGTGGCCATTTATCCTCAGGTCGCTTTAAATGGCATTGGGGAGGTGAATTGCCGTCCACGCGACTAACCCAGGCTCGGGTTTATCCGTGCTACAACACTGAGGTTTTCCACGCATCAGCAACGTTTTTAGAAATAGCAACCAACGAGTGAATCTCGGGAGAAAGAGATCCGAGAATGGCTGTGAGTAGCAGTTGATCCTGCTGAAACCACCGAGGATAATCTGGAAAAGCCGAAATTTGGACCTTTGTCGGATCAAGGTGAGATGAAAGCGCGCCGTGAGATGTGCACGCCACGCTTGGTAGTTGGCCCCAGTGAGTTTAATCGGAAGATTATGATGATCGTTGATCAGAATGATCTTCGACTCATTAGGGTGAGTGGTGGCAGTGGTGTTGGTATTGTCATCAGTGGTTGACATGGTGAAGAAGATGTCGGAAAAAAAGGTTTTGCGGAAGAGTGAAAAGCGGATCAGAGAAACTCGTTAGAGAGAGACTCGTGATACCATATAAGAGATATAGAGGCGTGAATTGATGATACATAGATCAAGGACGGAACGTCCATTTATATAGATTACAAGAGGACTAGGTCTACATCCTACCATATATAAATGATTTATCTATTGTATATTCCTTTTCTTTTTAGAAATAAGAAATAGTTTTGTTTACATTAGTCGACATTTATTTTGTATATTAATATTGTTTAAAATATCAAAACACGGGTATACATTTTATGGTCAATTAAATTTGATAAAAACTCGTATGAGACGGTGTACAATTTAATACAAATCACACTCACACATCTCAAAATGTTAAAGCGTCAATGTTCAACTTATACACCGCCTCACCGTGAGACCGTCTCATGCAAGTGTGCCTCATTAAATTTATATTATAAAATGGGAGAAAATTTTAACACATAGCAAATAAGAACAATAATTGTTTTTTTTAATCTCAATTGTAAACTAAATAGGAGAGAAATCTAATGACTCGGAGATTATCAATTAAAAAACTGAAAAAAAATAAATTTGAACATACTAATTCTTACTACTAAAAAGACAGTTCAAAAACCATAACAATAAAAATAACTTTCATATTATAATTTATTTGGTGTTTGTCTTATATCTCCAGTTTGTGATATTATTCCTTCTCAAGTATGATAGTGAAGAGTCACTTAGTGGTCGACACTTGATTCTCAACATCATCATCATCATTTTTCTGACATTCACCCCCTTCATGTTTATTCTTGTTCTCGTCCACCATTTGGTCGTCACAAATTGATAAAGAAGTAGTTTGCTGAAGTAAAATTAATTAATTAATTAATACTACTCCCTCATATTCAAAATATAGGCCGTTTTACATTTTTATACTATTTGCAATTTATATGTCATTTCACACTTTTCAATGTTAATTAATTACATTTTTTCCCAAATTACCCTCAAAATCATTAAAAATAACTTAGGTAGTAATAGTCTTTTAATGTGTATTATATACAGAATTTCAAGGCAAATTATTAAGGGTAAAGTAGGGAGTGATTAATTTTCTTAATATGTGTGCATTATTCTAAAGTGACCTATATTTTTAATAGGAGAGAATAATAAACAACTCCCACATTAAAACTCGTGTCAAAATAAATGGATAAATAATTTCGGGACGGAGGGAGTGTTATATTAAAGTACATTGTTATAATACCAAAATATATTTTAGAAATTTTAAACATATAATTTGCAATATTAAAATATTAACTGGTAATAATTGAATTTGGATTGGTGCTACACTTCTCGCATGTCCACTTTCCATTTTCAAGGGAAGTTTTTTTAGTACACTTTTGACACCCATGATATAACCAATTGTATGAATTATTCATGTTGTGGCAGGTCGTTATTATAACGTACGTAGGAAGATTCCTTGAAACAAACATAAATTTTTTATATTGTTATTTTTTTCTTGTGTGTATTGTTTGTAAATTTTAAATGCACTATTCTCTTAAGTAAATTTTACGAAATATTGTTTTTATCTCATTAATTTTCTGCACAACATTTAATCTCAACATCCTCGTTGAATTCATCGTAAGCAGATGATTGAATGTGTTGGAACTTATATATGTACAATTATTGGGGCAGAAATCTTAATAAGGGTGGTTTCAAGTCAGGATCAATTGATAATTTTAACCAAATAATTTCAGTATCCAACTAATAAAACTGAATAATAATAAGAATGGTGCATGTTTTTCTTATATTTCAAATCGGAACATAATTTTGAAATATTATGTATCGATTTAATAATATTATTTCCTATAAATTAAAAAAAAACTGATATAGCAAATATTGTGTAGATATGATTAGCTAACTTTTAAAATCCTTCAACTAATTAGATTTTTTTAAAGATTTTACAAAATATATATTTGGCTGAAATTAGATATTCTTTAGAACAAAGATAATTAATAAATTTATAGTAATTGTTTGGAAAAAATATATATAGCAAATCTCTTGCATAGAGATTTTATAAAATACATACTTGACTGAAATTAGATATTCTTTTTGGGAAAATTGATTTTTTCGTCCTGTAAGTTTGACTTATTTTGATCTTGGTCCTAGCAACTTTGAGTTTTTGATCTTAGTCCTATAACTTTGTAAAATTCAATTTTTTGATCCTACGATCTGCTATCAAAAGGTAGTCTTTCAGGTAATTATGACGTGGATTTTTTTTAATTAAAATTAATTACAACTGGACCAAAATATCACAATAATTTGAAGCCCGCAAATCTCGCAGGGTTCACATTGGTTTATTTTCTTCTGGTTCACATTCGTAATTACTGACCAATTTCCATGAAGATTTAGCCTCATATAGTAGATGAAGAACTATTGACCATTCTAAGTTTAGCCTCATTTAAGTGGTTTCATCATATGCTACATTCTTTCAATTATAGGGGTCCATGGTAGATATTGGTGGAAACGAACTCTATATTGAAGGACGAAGAATACCGAACATGAACAGTGCTATTCGAGGTGAAAGTAAGTATAAACTTTGTTAAATACTATATAAATTATGCAAGTTCATGCTTCAATCTTTATGAGATGTCTACATGTAATGCATATTTCCAAGAATTCGAATCCTCAAAAAAAAAAAAAAAAAACCAATTTTAATGTAATTGGGATCCCTGAATCTCATCTTCAATAGTGGTTGCGGGCTTCAGATTAGGGATTGTGAAATATGTTTGCAGATTAGGGATTGTGAAATTGTGGCGTATGTGTTTGCGGGCTTCAAATTATCGTGATATTTTGGTCTAGGTGTAATTGATTTTAATATAAATAAATAAAATTTTTACGTCATAATTACCTAGAAGACTACCTTTGATAGCAGGTCTTAGGACCAAAAAGTTGAATTTTACAAAATTATAAGACTAAGATCAAACACCCAAAGTTACTAGGACCAAGATCAAAACATGTCAAACTTACCGGACGAAAAAATCAATTTTCCCTATTGTTTTTAATAAAGATAATTAATAGATTTATACTAATTTTTTTGGAAAAAATATAAGTGACTAATTAATTATTGAATGATGGGCAATAGTTAATCTAATTGTATACTATTTAAAAATATTGAATATGTAGGGTAACTGTCACTAAACTATATCAATAAGTATTCGACCACCACAAAATACATCCAATTTAAAGAGGGCTTTAACGACGGAAAGGGGTTTAGGGAGGGCTTTAACGAGGGAATAAATCTATTGTTAAAATACTCGTCGGTAAATATTTAACGAGGGAAAAAAAATCCCTCGGCAAATAGCGAGAGATTTCCCGAGGGACTGACACATGTCAGTTTACCAAGGGCCTACAACCCTCACCTTTCAGCCCTTGGCAAAACCCTCCTTGACTTTAACGACGACAGTTGGCCCTCGCCTTCTGACACCGTCCATTTACCGAGGGCTGCGTGGCCCTCGCCAATTTGGCGAGCGTTTTGCCGAGGGAAAATGACCCTCGCTAAATTAATTCAGGTATTAAAATTGTAATCGCCAGGTTTCGAGCCCGGGATGAAGCACAGAGTGCACCCGCGGAACCACTGGGACACGCGAGTGCCCCACTGTAGCAGCATAATTGGGCGAATTTTCGCCCCCCTTGAGATTCGAACACGCAACCTCCCGGTATATGGAGGCCTTATGTGTTCCACCAAATCGTTTGGGCAAGGCGAATTATTCGTTAGGTAATTCTTTTTAATTGTATATGTATCATATATTATGTTTTATTAATTTGATTTCTTCTATCATTTAATTTAATTGTTTGTCATGTATATACTTTGATTTAGTTAAAATGTTTATAATAAAATTTTAAATAAATAATTTATATATTCTTTTGCATCATTTATTATTATGAGTACATTAATATATATATATACTTATATTAATTATTTTTATTAAAATATTTTCAATAAAATTTTCAAATAATTAGTTTTATATTCTTTTTCACATTTACGAATTAATTAGTATTCAAAAGCCTAATTAATAATTTATATTTCCTAAAAATTTCGGCAGAATTTCGTCTTATTTTATCGTATTCCCCAATTAATCAAGATCCTACGTGCATCCATTTTCGACTTGATTGATTTTAACGCACATGTTCTACAACAAACAATAACCAATAAATATTCATCAACATCAATCCCTCCACTCCAACATCCAACATAATTAATATATTAAATAATACTAAATAATTGAACAACTAATTAATACTATATATACACAAATAAGATAAATTAAATTAACTAATTATAAAGTAAGCTACGAATTAAGCTAAATAATATTAATGTACACCTATTAGCTAGAAATTAAGCTAAATAATACTAAACATGCAATTATCAAGAGTGTTATTCATAAAAGTGAAGGGTAGGACTTATATTATACCAGAGGGTATCGTAGTGATAACTGAAGGGTGTGACTTATATTATTAAAGAATATGCCTGTAAAAAAAAAAATTAGTTTCACGGTGAACAAGTTTCACACCATACCAACTCATCTTGTTTTCATTTGTAAATTATATCTTGTTTTGATTTAATTATTATTTTATGTATAAATAATAATTCAGTTGGCAAAAAATGTACGTTCTTTTGTTGAATTAAATGATTTTTATATTTCATACGATTTCTGCGAGAAGAAATATGTATAATGTCCCTAAGTATAGGTTTTGAAATTTTGAATCAATTTTTATTTTAATGTAAAAATTATATGGTCCCAAATCATATTTCATGTTTTTTTTAAGACAATCTATATATTAGTACATCCGTCTTGATTTAGATTGTCCATTTACTATTTGATTTGTGTTTTAGCGATCGAGTTATTTATTAATATTTAAAATTATAAAGAGATTTTTAAGGTGATGTATGATCTCTGCCCTCGTTAAAACCCTCGAGAGTTTTCTGCCCCTCTTTAATTCCCCTCGTTAAATCAGTGTTTTTTGTAGTGGTATATCATATATTATTTGTTATTTTTTAATAATTTATAATACAAGTGTTTGTTATATATGAGTACATTTATATATATACATATATATACATATATTAATACAAGTGTTTGGTTTAATTAAAATGTTTATAATAAAATTGTGAAATAAATAATTTATATTCTTTTGCACTATTTATTATTATGAGTACATTTATACATATACATATATTAATTATTTTTATTTTCTGTTTTTCACTATTTACTAACACGTGTCCAATATATGTACACTCATTTTTATTAAAATATTTTCAATAAAATTTTAAAATAATCACTTTTATATTATTTTTCACTATTGACTAACATGTGTACATATATACACTTATATTGATCATTTTTATTAACATATTTTCAATAAAATTGTCAAATAATTATTTTATGTTCTTTTACACTATTTATTAACATGTGTACATATATACACTTATATTGATAGTTTTTATTAAAATATTTTCAATAAAATTGTCAAATAATTATATTATGTTCTTTTACACTATTTATTAACATGTGTACATATATACACTTATATTGATCGTTTTTATTAATATATTTTCAATAAAATTGTCAAATAATAACTTTTATACTCTTTTTCACTATTTACTAACATGTGTACATATATTTTTATGATAATTTTTACTAAAACATTTTCAATAAAATTGCAAAATAATCACTTTTATATTCTATTTCACTATATTAATTTATAATAATAATAATAATAATAATAATAATAATAACTCACACATCACACACTTGATAATAATAATAGTTAATACATATATAGTATACATATATATATATACACACACGCACGCAGCACACACATCACAAAACTCACACACAACACACACCAGTATATATATGCACACGCCGAATTTGCCGAGGGTTGGTGTCCCTCGTGAATTGTCAACAAAAGTTGGTGAGGGGGGCCGCCCTCGTTAAATTTCAGTTCGATTTTGCCGAGGGATAAGGCCCTCGTGAAGTGGCAGTTGACTTTTGCCGAGGGAAATTGAGCCCTCGTTAGTTTGTCAGCGTAATTTGGCGAGGGGGCTCGCCCTCGAAAACGTTGACGAGCAGTTTTCCCTTGTCTAAACCCTCGGCTACTGTGACCCTCGTTAAAACCCTCGGTAAGTACCGAGGGTTGTGTTTACCTCGTTGATTTCCCTCGTGAAAACAACATTTTTTTGTAGTGGACTTTGCTTTTAGCAGGTTCTTTTGTCATAGTTCTTTTTGTTGAGGTAAAAACCTTTCAAAGTGCACAACATAAGTAGAGTATCAAACAATAAATCTCATTTATAAGAACAAGCATGTTTAACCTTCCAAAGTTAGATAAAACCTTTCAATTTCTCCATATTGAGTTAGAATTTGGCAAAAGTTTCTATGGGTGCAACAGAAATCCCTCTTTAACCCATTTTGTCTCAATTAGAACTCTAGAAATTAAATTAATTTTAATATTGCCTCAATAGAAGTGTCGATCATCCCCTCATGGTTTCTATAATAATTAAGTATCCCACTTGCAACATAAATCTTTTCAAAGTTGCAACATATTCTTCTTCAAGAGAATTGTATATAATAATCTCGCAGTCCTTCACATAATAATTCACTTTATTATTAAATTAAAAAAAAGATATTAAATGTAAGAGTTCAATTAATGAAACAGATGAATACTTCAACTTGCCAAGTATTACCTGAACTGCTACTTTTAAAGTAGTGAGCTTGGCATTAGCCTGCTTAAGATTTACATTCTGCTGCTCAAAATATTAATTAAATTAATACCAATAAAAAGAGAACATAAGAATAAAATTTAAATTAAAAAATATACACACAATAATGTTAGAATAACAATTTGCATCTAAAGCGAGGTAAAAAAATATTATTATTCTCACTGTTTGGACATCATCCATAATTGAACCAACAAATTTCTAACAACTACAAACACTAAGTTTCATATAAAACAACAACAATGATCAAATTAATACACATACTTTCGGGAGAAAGCAACGGTTATTCCCTAGGACCAACGTTAGATTGCAAATATGGATCGAAAACATACAACAACAAAATTCTTATGCAAATATATAGAGTTCGGCAAATTCTTGCATATATATTGAAATAAAAATAAGTGGAATAGAAGATTACCAAAATGAAGTACGCTGAAGACATATTGATTAAGAGATATGCATAAAAGAAAGAAGAATATTTCATCGTAAATCAATAAAACTATGTAACAATTCACAAATTGGTATTGCTAATCATATACAAAAATTGCCATAAACATTCATAACCAATTGAGAACTCAAATTACTTACCTCAATATTCTCTGCAATATACAAAAAAATAACTGATATTGCTAATCATACACACAATTGTCATAGATATTCATAACTAATTGAGAACTCAAATTACTTCAATACTACCTGCAATATACAAAACAAAATCAGATAATAAATTTATCTCAAATTACTTACCTCAATATTCCCTGCAATATACAAATTAAAATTAGATTAACAAACTTATCAAATTAGAAGAATTGTTGTTCTTCCTTACAATATACAAAACAAAATCAAATCAAATGAACACATTTATCAAATTAGAAAATCGCTATGAAGGAAAAAAAAAAAATCTAGATGCGACGTGAATATGGGGCCAAAAACTTTTATATAAATCACAAAGAAAGCCATTGTGCATAAAGCAATTGAACAAACACAGATTCAATTTTCAAGACAAAGCAAATAATCATGTAAATTTTTTTTTTTTGAGAAACATACAATATAATAAGAATTCATGAAGCGCGCAATAGATTGACCAACACCACAGCCTGAGGTTTCATCTTGGCTGTCTCATCCACAATATTCAATAGTGTACAGCCCAACCTGCATGTATAGGAAAACAACAAACCTAGAGGTCTAATTTAAAAGGAATTTCATTCAATTATCCGTCACACTCGTGTCTTTATAATATATGCTCAAAATAAAAGATATTTATACATATCTTCTAAGATTTAACTATTAACATATCTTATTATAAATTTATAATATCTCATATTAGGGTGGAGATTAAAAAATATAGATGTACGATTGAGATTTTTTTTTGAAAGCACGATGTACGATTGAGATTAAATTTAAAATTAGAGTTAATGAGATTAGAGAGATTTTGAAATAGAGTGATTTGACTAATGTAGGGTAGAGATTAAAAAATATAGATGTACGATTAAGATTAAATTTAAAATTAGAGTTAATGAGATTAGAGAGATTTAAAAATAGAGTGATTTGACTAATGTAGGGTAGAAATTTAAAAAATATAAATGTACTATTGAGATTAAATTTAAAATTAGAGTTAATGAGATTAGAGAAATTTTGAAATAGATTGATTTGACTTTACCAAAAAATTTTGTCTTTATATATAGTAGAGATAATAACATTAATTAATTATACATTGAAAAAAAAAACTCTTGATCTGTGCATCGCACGGGTGAAACACTAGTATTTTTCAAAATATAACTATTTGCAGAAAAATATATGTTTTTTTTATTTGAATAGGATAGAATTGTCCAATAATGGCGTGACGTTCTTAGTAATTAAAATAATATTTTAATTTTAGTTGGGTGTGTATAGAGTTCTATGGAGTGTGAATAGTGACACTCTTTTTAAATATCAATACTTTATCATTTTCCATATATTATTCTATCCCTTACAACAATAATTTCCAAATCTTTTTTCTATCTACAAATCTTATAAAATAATTTCCATATCTTTTTCTTATGTCCAAATCTCACACAATAATTTTCAAATCTTACACAATATTTTCACAGATCCTAATTTCTTATATCTCCTAAAATAACGCACGTGATTCTTTCACGTAAATCTCCTACCTTCTTACTCTTGCTTTTCGTTAAAAAAAGGCTTGATTACTATTACAATGATGACCTTTGTTTGAATTGCAATTTAATCTAAACGTTTTAATATTAGCATATAAATAAATAATTAACTTAATACTTTTTGGCAATTCAAACTTTGGGGCAACTTCCCCTTTGCCCGAAGTTGACATGTCATGTAAATTACACAATCATACATCTCAATTGGACACGGTGGATACCACGTCATCACCACATGAAAAAAAAATATCCACAGCATAATATACATAAAGAAAATCAAAAATGAAATCTAAAACTTAATAAATATTGTAAATATACATAAATTAAATTATAAACACTAAAAATCTAATTTATCAATTTTTATAAACAGAACTTTTAAAAAATTGAAACGTTATTCAGACATTCAAGTTTAACCCATTCGATTCAGAAATCAAGAATAATCCCAACAAAAAGCATGAATCAATTGACCAAACTGCAAATCGACAAAGAAAACCAGAAAAAATCAAGAAGATGCATATAAATTTGGTACTGCATATCCCACACGCTTCTTCCTATGAATATCGTGAAGCAGCAAGAACAAAAACCAAAATTGGAATCTTAGGTTGTGCTTGCTTGTGATTTTTTTTTTTCCATTTTTCTTCTCAGTTTTCAAATTTTAAAAAATTCCTTCAATTCTCAATACTATTCATTCTCAATTTCATTACTATTTCCTCACATTTCTTAATACTATTCACTCAACATTTTCATCACTATTCAATATAATTCTCACACTCTCAATACTATTCACCTCAAGTCTCAATAATATATGAGGTACACTTCTTCCCTTTTTATATTATTTTCTTTCACATTTTCCTCTAACACTTTCGATGTGGGATAAAATTATGAGAATAATTTATTCTCCATTTATATTTCTTCCTCTCACATTTTCCTCTAATACGCACTCGATGTGGGATAATAATATAAGGTTTATCTTTCCCCTTTTATGTTACATTCTCTCATATTTGTTGGGAAATACGGGGTGCCCGGATCTATTCGAGGTGTATTTAAATACATATTTAAATTATTCAATTAAATACTAACATGAATCAATCCTAAATTAATTCAACATAATAATTAAATAAGCAACAACAACATGCGCACACGTAATTCACGTAAATCCTAAGCATGCAGAATCTAGGAGTTACAAAATTGCATGCCTCTTGTAGAGACAACCGTTGAGACGATGGATCAACCCAAAGTGCCTTCTCAAATATGTCCCAAGTCCACGAACGTAATCCGGTGGAAGGATTCTCACGAACGATTTTAATAAAGGAGAAAAATAAAATATTTTGCCACCACCTTTGTGGATTTCTAATATTTCCAACACATGGAATTGCATTGGGGATGAAAAAATCACCCCCTATTTATAGAGCAAGGGGGGAAAAAAATTTAGGTCAAATTGTGTCATTGAAATTTTCTTGCTTCTTCTTCAAGATACAATCTTGAATATATCCAAATATTCTATTTCCCAAAATATCTCTCAACAAAAACTTCTCCTCTCCTTCTTGCCTTGCTAATTTTCGAAAATTCTAATTAAATAGGGAAGGAAAAATATCTTTGACTTTTCTTAAAATTATGGGATAAACTTGTATCTCAAGAATATATATATATAATGTTTTGGAGCACACTTGCACTGGGCTTAACCAATAGATCCGTCTCTAACATACACGTAATATAATAATACTTTTATATATTGTAAATTTTACTTTTAAAATTAATACATTTCATCTCATTGTAAGATTAGAAAAGTAAAGACTTTGCTAAATATTTTGGTGATGTATGTCGAAATTAATTATGTAAAAATTATGGGGGAAATAAAGTTGAGACAAGAGTTCACTCTTTCTCATTAAACTGAAATTGCCTCGTACATAGGTATAAAATTATATTACTGTCTATGATAATTTCCTCATGTTGGAACACGGGGTTAGAAATTCAGTAACATCTATTCCAGAATTGCAGCGAAAAATATATATGGAACCGATTGAATTCATCGTACGCCTAGAATTTCAGAGTCCGAAACACAATCACATGAATTGATTCACGGATTACTTCTATAATTCACAATATTAAATGTCCTCTGATGTGTAAACTGTGATACACATACTTTTCTGAGTTTTCTGTTTCTTATGAAAGCCGTAGGAGAAGAGAATGAGAGAATTCACATTAATTCACGTCTCATCTGAATTCCCAAAATTCAGTCCCTTTAATATTTCCCGAAAGTTAACCAACTTCCATCTCTATCCACATTCATGTGTGGATTTGATTTATTATAAATTAATAATTAATACTAAATTAATTATTAATATAATAAATACTTTCACCTCAAAATATAACGGCTTTCAATTTTAGATTGCTGCACTAAGAAGTTCAGAAAAACGAGTACGTGTAACTTTCATTTGGACTTTCAATTTTAGATTGCTGCACTAAGAAGTTCAGAAAAACGAGTACGTGTAACTTTCATTTGGACTAAGAAGTTCTGAAAAACGAGTATATGTAACTTTCATTTGGACTTTAAATGTAGAAATTAGAGTGTTATGTGCTTGGATATAAGATTTACAATTTTGTTTGGACGCCAAAATAGGTGGATGAACGCATAAATAACCTAAACATAAAAATTAAAGTTTTTTTAGTCGCAAAATTTGTAAACATTCTTTTAATTTTAGTGAAGTAAATATATTTTATCCAACTCTATCATTTTCAATTCTTTCATTATTTTAGTCCGTACTACTATATGTACATCTCTTACCAATATCATTTCAATCAGTACCACTATTCAATTAACTACATATCACTACCACCCATACCACTATTAAATTGACTATATATCACACTTATTTCAACCTCGTAACACTATTACTTCAGTTCGTACAATTATTAAATTAACTTCGTACCACCCTTATTTCAATCTCATACCACCATTATTTCAGTTCGTACTATAATTTAATTCAATTCTACTATCATTTTTAAGTTTGTACCAGAATTTAATTGAGTTCGTACTACAATATATTAATCCCGTACCACCATTTATTAAAGCCCGCACCACATTTTTTTCAATTTTATTGATTTTATTAAAAGTATAATGGTCCAAAAATTATTCTCAAAGCTAAAAAAGACATAAAAAGGAATGAAACAAAAAAAATTGATAAAAAAATTAACACCCACCCCTCTCAAGTGTTAAAATGTTAATGTTCAAATTATGCGCCGTCTCACCTTGAGACCGTCTCATGTGAGTGTGTCTCTTATGATATTATATAAAAGAAGTGGATAAAAAACATATTAGCCTATGCATAAGGTTAAGGGGTACAAAATTCACTGTCCTGGCCCTTTATCTATGTCTCCTTCGTTTTGATCTATGCCACTGCAGGATTTAGTTGGAGCTATATATTCATGAAAATCTAGATCATTCAATTTCTATTTAGGCACTATAATATTGAACTTTGGCCTAACCCCATTTATTGTAGAGCTCTGGATACAAGATTGTTAGTTCTAAACGATGGAAGATCTCAATATGCTGTCTTTTAATAGGTGCTCAAAATTGTTCACCGTTCAAATTCAACTTAAATTTGTGGCTTTATTTATTGGAAGTTAACATTTTGATGAATGTATCAGAAAAGCTAACTACAACAGAGATGCGCAAGTTCTCAGTCCCCCCACTGAGGCAATGTTACGAAACGAGCCACGCATTTCTAATCTTCGGCCTTTTGGATTCCTATGAAACGCGCATAATCGACCCACCTGTACACAAGTATACAACAAGTTCTTTAGTTACACTTGAAAAGCGAAGACGAACAACCCTTCCAATGCTTAAGTTTGATTCAATGCCTTAAACATAAGTTAGGTGGTCATGAGTTTAATAGTTGAGCAATGTATGACTATGAGAAAATTTTGAGGATTCTTATGCTATGATCTTACAAAATAGTACAAAAATAACTTAAGATTTAATAGACGGTGAAATTTAGGGGTACCAATTGTAAGATACTATGTTTGCATATCGACACATTTAAGCCATTATATTTTAATTTTCGTACATTTAGGCCAAATTGATCTGAAACACCCAATTCGGGCTAATATGTCACGTGATGGTAACTTGTTTGGCCTAAATGTGTGAATTAAAACACAACGACCTAAATTTGCTAGCCCGGAACACCACAATTCGGCCTAAATGTGCAAAAATTAAAGTATGCAGGCCTAAATGTGCCAAATTAAAATATAATGGCCAAAATGTGACGGCTCTTAAACATATTTTCCTACAATTATTCCCATAGATGGTGACACAAGTGTAATAATCGGAAGCGGAAGAACTCACAATAATGAGCCTAAGTAGGTGTTGCCTGTTCGCACAGCAAAGCAAATAGCACTCAGAACCAGCTTATGCTGATGAAGCATGGGCTCTAGAACACGTTGCTCGATAACACCAGCTAACACCTGGTATCTGTTGGAGAGAACGACATGAAGATGTACGTAAATATTGTGATTTAAGTATACAAATAAAAGAGAGTGGTTCTTTTTCGTAATTCACGTACCGAAGGTTACTGGATATGGCCATATAGACACCATAAGCGACACTTGTTGATAGTATTGGAACATTCTCGACCCCCCCTTTATCCTTGTGCTCCACTGCTTTACGAGCATTTATCAGTGCGTTTGTCACGACTGTACCAACCTGCGGATGAATAACTCATTCTTAGCTTCAGTTTGATCCAACTTTTTTTTAAACATAAACACGTATAAACAGAGGCGACTCGACACTTTTGATTATGGTAGAGTTACAGAAGTTTTTGTGATGTTAATTCAGAGCAAAAGAAGGACCTCTCTGTTTTCTGGATAACAAAGTTACACGAAACAGGATTGATGAGTTAAAAATTATATTTGGTCCAATAATTTGTCTATTGTCCAATTTTGGTCCAAAAAAATTGCACCTTTTCGATTTAGTCCCAATATTGAAAAAAAAAAATTGTTCAGTTTATCACAAAATCGACGGATAGTTGAAAACGGTGTCATTTTATATCACGTAATGTCCAATTTTGACCCCAGAAGTTCAAAGTTTGCCCCAACTTAAATCTTCATATGACATTCACGTGACATAAAACAACGACATTTCAATTTTTCGGCAATTTTGAGGCCAAAATTGGACAATTTTTTTATTATTGAGACTAAATCGAGTAAGTTAACAATATTTTGGACAAAAAATTTAACTCTAAGATATATGGATAATCTACAATGAACAGTACGATATGATCCAGAATAATTACCAGGGAAGAAGTAGTGCCAACAGCTAAAAGCTTTGCACCATTCCGCTGCAAAACGAGGTGGAGAAAAAATAAGATGGAATACAGAGTATCTTGGCCTAATTTCGTTAGACAAAATGCCAGAGAGATGTGCTTACCCCAATGGCACCTAATCTCTGCAACAATGAAAACGAGGCTCCAGGCAAAGCAAGCTGCAAAAGAGATTGTAATCACGATTATGGGAACAGATTCAGATTTTGCAGCAGTAATTAAGCAACAAACGTTTGAGTGAAGTCACCTGAAATGCATTATCTGGGCAGGTGTAGAAGAACTTAGCAAGGCGTCCTGCATCGAGCGAAAGTGGGGGCCGGAGAGAAACAGTGGGAGCAGGAAGGTAGACTAGCATGAAATCTGCTATTATGGCCATCACCTAAGTACAGCACAATTTTATTTCTTTTTAATAAAACTAATCATATGAAAATCTTCGCAATCAAATTAGTATAAGCTGCAGCAAACTTCATGGATATACTGGCATGAATGAAGGTTAGACAATTTATTTGGAGAAGGTATTATGTGCATCATTTTATCGTACACCACTATTATTATTATTTATAAGGATCAACATTTTATTGGTAAAGTGTTAGGTGTTACCAACAATAACATTAATGGTGTATAGTGAAAATGGCGCACATAATATTTATCATTTATTGGACCATGATACCAGATTTTATGAATCAGAAAAGGTGAATTTGACTAGCAGATTTTGTTGAGAATAATATCAGGACAATATTCAACTTCTATATGAATAAGAAAAGGAATTATAATAAATTATAAATGATAAAAACTCGTATGAGACAGATTTATAGATGAGATGGAGTACAAATTAGCACAAATCGCACTCTCTCCTTCCAAAGTGTTAAAGTTTCAATGTCCAGATTATGTCCGTCTCACCATGAGACCGTTTCGTGCAAGTGTTCCTCATTATATATATGCATAATATATAGTAAATCAGCAATAACCATATATACCACATCGGCAAATACGATTTCTAGTTCATTGAAAAAGTTTTCCTTGCGGCGCTGGTATTCTGCTGCGGTCTGGAAAAACCATAGAGGAATAATAATAATAAATAATTAAAAAATAAATAAAGAAATAAATGCACCAAACAAGAAAGGACAAAAATGACAAATTCTCCTGTGCACCACATGCATCAATAAAATTGGTGCAATTTAATTTTAAAAGTTTTTTTTCTAATTTTTTTTAGTTTTAACTTTTTTTTTTAATTTTGGTTTTATTTTAACTTTAATTTCAGTTTTAGATGTTTTTTTTTTTAAATTTTTTAATACCCGGATTTAGGGTTCATTGTTTAGGGGTTAGGGTTTAGAGTGCACCAATTTGGATTGGTGCATGGGGTGCACAGGAGAGTGACTCGACAAAAAATTATATATGACATAATTTCATTATAAAAGTACAACTCAAGTGCAATTTTAAACATTATTAGTTGATTTCACTGAACAGTATTAATTATTTTCATTGAACCGTATCTAATGCATAACTAATACTGTTCAATAAGAACAACTAATACTGTTTCAAAATGCACCTGAATCAAAACTAGGCATGCTTGCTTCGTCTGATCAAGTGATCAATTAAAAATTGTAAAACACGATATTCACAAATATACATCATTTTTAAACAGTATCAGTTGGTTTCACTAAACAGTGTCATTTGTTTTCATTGAATAACGTTCAATAAAAACAACTAATACCGTTCACTGAAAATAACTAACACCGTTTCAAAATGCACCTGAATCGAGTGATCAATTAAAAATTTATAAAACAGGATATTCAGAAACAGAGATTAAATACCTTGGTGAATAATCCGACGCCGCATTCAATCCCAATTTTAGCCAAAAACAGATCATCAGCCAACAATCTCTCTTTAAATCCTGCAAAATTCATCAACCACGATAAAAACCCCGATTTCTCGAGATCGAAAAACCTCGTAACAATCGATCCCGGAATCCTGCCGTCCTCAATTGCAGCCTTCAAATCCTTGGGCAAGCTCTCGAGACTCCTTTTAGCTTCCGACAAAACCATCAACGCTTCGTCCTTGTTCCTCCTCTTGTTCTTATCCTCATCCCCTGCATTCTCCTCCTCATTGTTATCTCCGCCGCCTCCTCCGCCGCCGCCGTTGCTACCGCCGCCTACTCCGTTTCCGCCGCCGGTCGACAATTTGATATTGATCTCGCTGTTGGTGGCGGCGGAGAATGTCACGAACAGGGGGAACCGGCGGCGGAGAGTCGGGTGGAGCGAGAGAGTGTTCGGGGTTTTGGGGAGAAAGGAGGCGGGGGAATCGAGGTTGTGGTGGAGAGACGGCGGCGATGGGGCGCAGCTGAGGGTGGTGGAGATCGGCATTGCGGCGGAGCAGGGCGGTGGCGGCGAGAACTCAGTCCTGTTTTTTTTTTCTGAGAGATAGAGAGAGTGTGTGTTGGTTTGTGTATTAATTAATGGTGTGTGGAAATGTAGGTGGTGGAGGTGGGTGGTGGCGGAGTTTTCTGAGTAGCATTTTGTTGTAATTTCTGACTAGCTTTTGTTTTGGGTTGTTGGATTTTACCGTTTTCGCGAGTTAAAATAGCGTGCAACGATTTTTTCCAGATCCTCTCTTTTATATTTTCGCATTTCATCTTATATTTTTGTTACGTGTATTTGTTAATAAATGTATATAATAAAGGATTGGGATTAAAAAAAAAGTTTTGTCCAAATAATGATGATATATATGCTTGATGATCATGCTAATTGCCTTGAGATGTCTGTTGGATTGGGGATAGTATGGCATGGAAAAATGTTTCTTTATCCCGGTCTTTTCACACAAGTTGTATAGTTGTTCGTTGTCGAATTGCTTTCCGTTGTCAGTAACCAGGGTATGCGGGATTCCAAACTGACAGATGATATTTTTTTAGATGAAATTGGAGATAACTTTTCCGTTAATTATGTTTAGGGGCACAACCCCCGCCCACTTGATGAAGTAGCCTACAACAATTACCGAATACTTCACGTCGCACCTGGTGGGAACGAGCCGATGAGATCCATCCCCTGTTTTACAATCGTCCACTGGTTGAACACAGAAGTCAGGGGTTCGGCGGGTTGTGGACCATCATGGTGTTGGGGTTATACTGAAACGTATGTTTTTACTTTGTATAACCAAACTGAATTTTTGTCTTATTTATTGAAATAAATTATTTATCACTGTTGCTTTAAATATGAATGAATGTTATATATATTTACTGCATAACTGTTCAATAAATAGTACGTGTTACATTGTAGTTAATGTGGTGATACCAGATCACAGAAGATCATATTAACAGTCATTTGTAAATAAGTACAAATTCACAACCTAGATGGAAATGAACAATCCATCGTGAAAGGTTGAAGTGTAAGGCTCAGATTGACTTGTCTTGACCAAGAGATTACACTAGTGCATTATGATGCACTGATATAGGACCTACATGAGGATAAATTCTTTAGTACTGAATATAGAAGAATTAGATCTTAGTGGTTCGTTATTTCTTAATCTCTGTTCCTTAAATAGGATCGTGTGAAATTAATATTTATTGCTTTGACTTATGTTGGGTAGAGAATCAATGAGATTCAATACTTTATATCTTGGGCAATATTATTAGTTACATGACGATTGCTAAGATTTAATACAGAAAATCGTGTGCAAGTACGTCTTGCGTGATTTGTCCAATTGGGAGGCTCAGAAGTTTTATCATACTAAATCTTGCAAGTGAAATTAATTTCCGGTATGGATAATAATGTTGAGCCGTTCTTAATCCAATGAAAAATATATTAATTAATATAAAGCTTTTCAGTGACTTAAATTAATTAATGGACTGGATAATCTTATACACGGGAAATAATAACCGGGAGCCATATTACAGTAATATAGGTTAAGATAGATAATGCAATATTAATTATGTAGTGAGATTAATTAATATTTATGGGCTTGAATAATATTGTGGTTCAATATTGATAATTCAAAGTCCATTGGAAGATCCAATCTTAATTCTCCTAAATGTCCCTTTAGTAGCCTAAAGATAAAGTCCAATAACTAAAAAAGGTGATTAAAATAAAAAAAATATTATTGCCTAATTTTTCTTGTTTTTTTTGAAAATTTGGAGTAAAGAAGAGGAAAAAAATTTCTTGATTTTCTTGAAAATATTTTATGGAAAAAGATAAGTATTCTTGGAATACAAGATTATCCCATAAATTCAAGAAATTAAATCTTGATTCTTTATTCTTGGAGATTTTCGAAAATCTCATAGATATGGGAAGAAAATATATATTGTGATTATTATGAAAATAAAATATATGAGATATGTTCAAAATTGTATCTTGAGAAGATACAAAGAAATTTTCCTAACCTTAATAAACACAAATTTTCGTCCCCCCCTTGTATCTATAAATAGGGGATGGTTTTTTCATCCCCAACACAACACAGAAATTGATTTTTCGGAAAAATATCAGCGTCGATAAATTATCAAATATTTTGAAACGTTGACAATTTGTGTTTTTTCGAAAAATTTCAATTGTGTGCAACAAATTTTTCTTTTTCTTTTTCTTTTGTTAAATTATTTGAAGGAGATCCTACCACTGGGATATCAAATAAGGACTTGAGAATACTAGAGAAGGTCGTTGGGTTTGTGCAACTATTCTCTTACCGTTCAATCCGCCAAAAGGTATGCCTTTTTAACTCCTAGAATTCCGCATGTGTAGGATTTACGTGGCAATTTTGTACGCATGATATGTTGTTGTGATTAATTGTTATTTGAATTAATATAGGATAATTCAGGCTAGTAATAATTAAATCAATTTAAATTTGTATTTAAATTGCACCTCGAATAGATCCGGGAACCATATTCCCCAACAACTGGTATCAGAGCCACGATTTCGAGCTCTGTGATTTAGATTTTAATTTAAATTGTTGTTCATTAAATTTTGAAATTGAATAGTAGAATTGCTAGATCTTTTTTGCAGGTATCCAATTGTCATGGTAATTTAATGATTTAATTAATTCATGCGTATGATTGTATGGTTTTTCAATTCGACTCATTCGAATTCGTTTTTATCGTGAGAAAATACACGAGTAGATTAGTCCATTTTGATTTGTTCAATGTAATAGACTAGTATAGATTTTAGGTCTATTTATTTTTTTGTAAAAATAAATTGTAACTGAATCGAAGACGAAGATGGAAACGGGAATTGAAGACGGATTCGGAACTGTGTGCAGGCAGCGTGTGTCACGCAAAACGTGCCAAGGGAGGCACGAGCGCGATGCGGACGCTGGCAGGCGCGCATGGGCGCGGGGAGCGACCGAGGGCAGAGCGCCGGACGGGATCAGCTGGGCGGGCGTACGCACGACGCTAGGCGGTCTCACGCAAGACGCGCACGACACTGGGCACCTGGTCGAGACGGCCAACTGGGATGCGGGCGGGCATCCTGACTGCGTGCTGTTCGACGTGGCCAAACGATGGACACGACTTAACGTGACAAATTTTTTCAAGACGTTCGAGTGGGAGAAATTTGAAGACGGGCGATTTCTCAAGTTCAAGACAAAGAAGAAATTAAATCGTGACAATTGGATATATGTGCCCAATATGTGTTTAATTTTTTGTTTTGATGATTGTTGTTTATTTTCTTATGCTTTATTTAATTTGTTTAAATATGTTTGCATGAAAATTGTTCAATGAAAAATCTCAAATGATAAATTGACAATTTTATTTTGGATAATAAAATTAAATTAATCTTTGACCTCCATGATTTATTTATTTGTGAATTTTTTTGGAGAAATTCCCCCACGGGACGGTCAAAAGTTAGCTTTCACATGAATGAATTCCATATGATGATTGTGAATTATTATTAGTGGCGACGATGACCCTCCCCACGAGGCTCGTTCAAAACGAGATAATAATTATGTATTTAATCATGGTTATTACTTAGGTATAAAATTGATATGCATATACTTCCCCGAAGTCCCTGTCAATTTTATATTGGTCAAGTGAGAGCCAACTATTAATTTTTGAAATTAAAAGTTTGTAACTGTTTCTTGTTTGTAACTTGCTCAAATGTGGTTAAATAATGGCCCACCCCACGTGGCTTATTTAAAATGTTTTGAGATGTTGGCTGATACATGTTCATATTTTTTTTGAGATTTCAAATATGATTCATGTTATTGAATTATGTGATTATTTTTGTGTTGATCCGGATATTGACACAAGATGTATGTTTATTTTCAGTCTCATCACGTCGCAACCTTTTGACCCACTGTTCAATATACTTAAAGATCATAAATTAACTGGAATGAACTATATTGATTGGAGTCGTAAAATAAAAATGGTCCTAACAACACAACATTTCCACTGGGTACTTTACGCACCTAAACCCGAAAAACCTGTTGAGGATGCCTGTATTATGGACAAGATGGAGTATAATGAATGGGAGCAGGCCAATGAATTAATGAAGGGTATAATCTTGGCATCCTTGTCAGATTTGTTGAAACACCTTCACCAAGGATTTGGAACTGCTGCAGACATTATGCAGAATCTTGAATGGATGTTTGCATATTCGGCCCATATGGCAGTCCAAAGCATAAGGTGTGACATGGTCAAGCTAAGAATGGAAGAAGGAACGCCCGTAAGGGAGCACGTTCTTACGGTGATGGTTATTTTGACTAACTTGAGATTCTTGCGAAAAATGTGATCTCAAGACCAAAAAATAGAGTTCATTCTCCATTCTCTGCCAAAGAGCTTCGATCATCTCTATCTAGACTACCTGATGAGCGTGTTGTGCCCGACTTACAATTCCCGGCCAACAAATAATAGTAAAACAGAGATATAGAAATGGACGATCAACGTGATGAAATAACACTCAAGTTTGATTACCCAGTTCCTCTTTTAAATAATACTACGTCTGAGGGCGTCCAAGCCAGGAATATTTTATTATATTTTATGCCTATGAAACTAAGATTTTCCAAGCCCTTACAAGTGTGGCCCTAAAGGCCTATTTATACTGTGATTCCCACCTCTTGAGCTGGAATTTTCATAAGGAAAGGAGCACTAACAAGGGCTTCGATCTCAGAGCCCGCTAAATCTGCCTTGCCCGGTCAGACGTCGTCATCTTTATTGTGCGCCTATCGTGGAGCGGACTTCGTGGCTTGTCGGGTGCCTCCTTTGACTAACGTGATACGTGAATTATTCGGACGTAAGTCGCTCCCGACCTGAGGATCTGGAGTACAATTCGTCCTGCGACTTGTACAAATCTTTTAAGTCGATTAGCGGTGTGCAGCCTAAGTGGCCTGGGTTAGGGCTAACTTAGTTCGTATTCGGATAGATTGGCAAGGTGTCCCTTTAATTCCAGGTCGCTTTAAATGGTATAGGGGAGATCGATCAGTGCTCATGTGATTAGGTCGGGGGTCGGGTTAATCCATGTTACAACAATTGCCCCTCAAGTCGAGGTTACGTGCTTGCATCTGTGCCTTGACTTGACTAGTTGTTCTTTTGACCTATGGCAAGTCGACCTAGGGAAGTGTCCCTGAGGCGAGTCATCATTCTTGGGAAGGTGAATTGTCGCCTTGATCCTGTGAATCGACGTGACATATATATGGATTTATCACGATGGTGTGACAAGCGGATGACATCATGCGCGGCAGATCGGCCCAACTGGTAATCGTGGTGTTGACTACGCGCGATCTCCGCGACTTCATTTTTCCGAACGGGCCTATAGTTTGTCTAAATTATACTTCGGCCCTTCCCCTTTTCTATAAAAGGATGAGGGTTTTGGGCTCTTAAACCCTTCTTTGCCTTCATCACTTCTTTGAGATTTCATGATTTTTCGACGGGTTTTCGAGATTTCGACGAGGATTAACTCAGGTAAAAACTCAATTCCTTCTCAATTCTTCACTTATGGCAACTGGTTCTCCGACGACCCCTTCTGCCTCTCAACCCATGATTCCGTCATCCTCGGACGAGGACAATGTTGTTATAGCTCAGCTCAGCTGCCACCATGGCTCTAGCTCCGCCACCACCATGGCTCTAGCTCCGCCTCTATCAATGTGGGGGGATCCCCGACTGTTTGTGCCCCAAGTGATAATCGGGATGATGGAGGTAATGACGATGAGCAATTTTTGGCGGAATTGGAGGAGATCACTCATCTCCCCGTACTGAATCTTAGCCCTCTCCATCCCACCGCATCAGAGAGGATGGTGGCCGCGGGTCCCTCTGCCCCGGCCCGAGACTATGGAGCCTTTGAGCGGGTCTTCGATTTTCAATCTTACGCGGCTCGAGCTCCATACAAGCAACTTTAATGCTTTTATCGGAAGTCGGTCAAGTCGGATTTCGTGGCATCTCATGAAAAATATCGGCAAGTTCTGTCTGATCGGTATGTGCGTTCTCTTCATCGCTTATATAAGGTGCCCCGGGATGTACAATCTTATAGAGCGACCTCCGACAAAAGTGCCGACCAGCCACCGCCAGGGATGATTGCAGTGAACGAGCATACCATGGAGGCCGGAATTCATTTCCCATTGCATCCAACTGTCTCTCATCTGCTCGCGGCCTGGAATCAGAGCCTCACGCAGATTACCCCGAATGGTTGGAGTTACATTCTATCTACCATGACAGTGCTGGGACAAGCCGGATTATATCTAATGCCGAACCCGGGCGAAATATTTATGTGATGATGCCAATTTCCCAAGCCGGCGGCTACAATGTCGTGCGACTTCGTAAGGGTATGAAGCTCATGAGTGGGATTCCCAACAAAGTTGAGGGATGGCATAGAAAGTGGTGGTTCGTCGGAGGGGTGTGGGAGTCCGCGGATCCTTCAAGTACTTTGCCCATACACGTCCCGACAGACTATGCATCTCGTGTCGAACATGGTAAATTTTATTCTTTTAGTTCTGAGGTCGTACTGATCTAATTCTCTTTTTATCTTGCAGTGTTCACACCTCATTCTGTCGACCTGTACTGTGACTTCTTGGAGGCTTTCAACCTAGTTCGTGATACTCCCCCGAGTTGTCGGGACATCAACGCTTTGAACTCCGAGCTCGATCGACTCAAGGTCGGCCTGTATACATATCCTCGTCATCTCAAAATCCTTTGTAAGTAATTGTCAATACTTAAAAGCTTTATGCGAGATTTATATGACTGGATTTTCCTTTGTGTGAACAGTTCCTAATACCCCAGTCTACCGACATCAACTGCCCGCCTCTGTGATGACTACTCGTAAGAAATCAGTGCTTGGTCAGATGAAGCATGTGATGGCCACCGAGGCCCCTCCTTAAAGCTCAGCCCCTTCTGGTCCCTCTGCCGCCGATAAGGGAAAGAGGAAGTCCACGGGGCCGACTCCGTCGGATTCCGAGCTTGCTCGGAAGAAGATGAGGGAGGAAATAGGGAAGTACAAGTCGGAGATAAACTGGGGACTCGGAAGGTCGTCGCTTCGCCCGACCTCACAGCCCACCACCGCTCCTGAAGGAGGTCGTCACCCGGAGGATGACTCCTGGCTGGGCTGGGATGCAGACCAAGTTAATGAGTAAGTCTGGTCATATTATTTCTTGATTGTTATCATTACTCTACTAACGACTTGTATCTTTTCGTAGCCCGGAGTTCACGCCGAACAGTTTCTCCCCGGAGGTGCTGAGTTTTTTGAGGTCGCACCAGCTCGTTCCGGCCGGGGTCCCTGAAGGTTGGCCTGCTTATCTCTAACGAGGCCTGCAAAATCTACCCCGGGGGTGGACATAAATGGACCATGCCAATGCCCATCGTCAGAAAGTGACGGGCAATCTGTATTCGGCTCTCGTCCACTCCCAAAAAGCGGTCCTCTTTTTGGAGAAATCCAGTGCCCAGTTGGAGACAGAGCTCGAGAACTTGAGGAAGGCGCAGGAAAGGGTTGCCGGCCAGGCCAAGTCGATCCTCTCTGTGGTCGAGACTCAGAAGAAACTTGAGACGTCCAAATCCAAGCTGACTCAAAGAATTTCAAATCTCGAGGGTCACTTGGAGGACGTCGAGGGCGAGCTCACGATGGAGAAAGTGAGCGTGGCTCAAGTCGAGGGTGAACTGGTCGAGGCTAAGAAGGAGTTGGTCACCAAGGAGGCATACTTTAAGAAAACTGAGGAGCTGAACGCCAACTTCGCTTACGTGATGGTGTTCGTCGGGGCCATCCAGATTTATCATAATGCGAACCCAACTGGCGACCTCAGCGGGTTTATCATCGAGCTATTCGACTATGTTCATGACAACCCTCCTGCCCCCAGTGTCATGCTGGAGATCAAGGACTTGGAAGACATGGGCATCGACCTCTCCTTCTTCGCCAACCCGAGCCGGATTGTGCACCCTATTCCTGATCCCGATGAGACTCAGCCAGGTTTTACTGAATTGATCCCTGAGACCCCTTTTGGAACAACTCGACCTTCACCAGAGGTCGCAAGGGGAGAGGTTGTAGAGAGACCGAGTTCCAGTTCTGCTGGGGATGTCATCTCCGGGCTCTGAAGGAGATGTATTTTGTTTTTATTTCAAATCGCTTGATGTAATCTTTGTAATTTTCCTATGCACCGGCCTCCGGGCCATCACCAGTTAATGAAAATTTCATCTTTTTCCTTCCTTTGTTGTGCTAGCTTTGATTTTCTTACGCGAAGTCAGGGGAAAATCACACCTCATTGGGTGGTAATCTCACCTCCAATATGTCGAAAGTCGTACCTCGGGTGGCAGATGTTTTTTTACATGACCCCCTCGGTTTTAACACAAGAATTTTGAAAAGAAGAAAATACATTATTATTGACTGGTAGTATTGTTTACAAGGATGCGACTTCGGACCTATTGATAATACTTCTTTAGATGAGTTGCATTCCACGGGTACTGAGCCTTAATGCCTTCTGGTCTTTCTTGTTCATATGATCCATTGGGCAAGACCTTCGATACTTTGAACGGACCTTCCCAGTTTGGACCGAAAACCCCTTTTGCCTCGCCATACACTTTCTTTAACACCAAGTCTCCTTCTTTGAACCGTCGAAGTCGCACTTTAGAATTGTAATACCTCTCCGACTGTTGTTTATATCTCGCGTTTCTCATGTTGGCCTCCAAATGCTTCTCTTTGAGTAGGTCCAGACTTCTGGCTAAGGCCTCGTCGTTGTGGTCGAACGCGGCTTGACTTGTGCGAAGATTAGGGAAATTGACTTCTGCGGGTACGATGATTAGTGTTTAAGTATGTATTTATTATATCTGTTTCATGTGTTATTTTGGTATACTATTTGTAGCATTTTCATATATAATTTCATAAGTATAATGTAACATAGCTAGTGGATGTATTATTTGATTGTTGAGGTCATAACTTGAGTTATACTTATCCAAATTATAGGATATTGATGTTGTTGGACACCTAAGACAATGTACTAAAGCTACAAGTTTTCATATTAGTTAAATCTTGCAAGTTTGGGGTCCAATTATACTCAAAAAGTCGAGACTACATTGTTGTCCAGATTTTGAATGAGTCTTGATCCAAAACACATTTTCGTATTTGGACAATATCTTGAGCTATACTAATCCAATTGACTCAATTACAGTTGTATTGGATCACTAATCCATTTAGATACAAGTTTTATTCAGGTTAAAAAGGTCAAAAACATCGGCATCAAGGGTGAAAATCAGAATCAATGTAAATGTTAAATTTGTCAACAAAATTCGCTACCAAATCTGAAGACAGTTTGAGCTACCTCACCATTTCGGTCATAAATATCAAACTACAAATCTAATTTCTGACATTTTGGTGTCCTTGGAAATCTAATTCAAAAACCTACAGTTCTTATTCAGGGAGAAAATCAATATATGTACGGATAGAAGGCTAAAAAAATCAATCTTTGTAGGCTGCCAAATTGAGTACAAAAGTCCACAATGTACAAACTTGAGGCCTATACAAAGGGCTCTTTGCTAACCCTTGAGGGGAATCCAATTCATCCAATTCTTGTAATATATCTATCATTAGTCTAGTACTTCTCTCAAATAAAATGAGTTGTGTTTGTATTAGTATGAGTAGCTAAGTGCTTTGCTAGAGCTAGGGATGATGCTTTAGTAAAATACTAGTAATGTTCTTGGCTTGTCAATAAAGATCTTCAAAGGTATAATCTTTTTAGTTATTTAATGAATTATGTTAAAGGTTTTGTTATGTTGAGACTTTGATTTGTTGTAGACATATTGACACAATGAATGCTTAGCCTTACATATCAATAATTGATTTCATAAACTCATTAAGTTAACTAAAAGGAAATCTTCATAATTCTCTAAGTGCTTAACGTTTTATCTTCGGATTGAAATCACTTGATTGTTAGATTTCAATTGAGTTATAAAAGATAGCCAATAATAACTCTAGTGTTTTACTTAAAGTGGAATCCCAAAGCTCTAGTATTTTGAACATTATATAAACCCTTGAAATATTACCTACTAGTTGACATCTTTTCTTCCAAACCTCCCTGTGGTTCGACACTCGGACTTCCGAGAAATTTTATTACTTGAGACAAACCTACACTTGGGTGTACAACTTCAAGAGTTATCATACGACCGCCTCTATTCCAAAAGCCAACGAGTAAGGAGTCTCCCCTGTTGAATTTCGGCAGGTCGTCTTATACGACCACAACACATCGGGGAGCTCGCTAGCCCATTTTCCCTTTCCTCCCTCAATCTTGGCTTTCAGTGTGTGTTTGATGATTTTGTTCACTGCTTTGACCTGGCCATTCGATTGAGGATGGTATGGAGTCGAGAAGAGCTTTGTGATCTTCCATTTTTTGAAGAAAGTGTCGATTTTCAGGCCATCGAACTGTTTTACATTGTCTTATATGATCGCCTACGGTAATCTGAATGTGAAAATGATATTCCGCCATATGAATTTGATGCTATAGTTGTCAGTGCCTCAGCCTCGACCCATTTTGTGAAGTAATCAACCGCTACCAGGGCATATTTGACCGAGCCTGGAGCTGTTGGAAGTGGCCCAATAATGTTTATCCCCCACTTTACAAATGGCCAATGACTGGGGATGCTTGTGAGTTCCTCTGGGGCGACCTTGGTTGAAGGTGCATAAATTTGACATTTATGGCATTTGCGGGCGAAAATGATGGCGTCGACCTGTAATGTTGACAAAAAATATCCTTGTCTCGTGGTTTTATGGGCCAATGATTGTCCACCGGCGTGGTTTCCGCATGCACTTCCGTGTATTTCCCTTAGGACAATTTGCCCCTGCTCCGGTGTGACACATCGTAGCAGAGGTGTGCTGAAACCTCATTTATACAATTCGTTATTGATCACTGTATATCGTGCGGCTCGTAATTGCAACTGCTGAGCTTGAATTCGATCTTGCGGTAAGAAACCACTTGTCAAGTATTCAAAGATGGGTGTCATCCAGCTCGTTGTCGAGGTTTCTAGGGTCGCGACCATCGTGCGAGCTGTGGAGGGGTGGGAGAGCGTTGTGATGGTGACATCCTTCATTTCTGATGGCCCCTCCGAAGTCGTTAACCGTGCTAAGGCATCGGATCGTGAATTCCGATCTCTCGAGACTAGTTTGACATGGATTTGTTCAAACTTTTGACATAATACCTTGATAATTTCTTGGTAGGCCGCCATCCTATCGTCCCGTGCCTCGTATTCTCCCGAGACTTGACAAGCTACAAGCTGAGAGTCCGTGTGCACCTGTAGCCTTTTGATGCCCATAGCTATTGACATTTCTATGCCGCTGATGAGTGCCTCATATTCAGCCTCGTTGTTGGTCGCAGGAAAGTAAAAAATGATGGCGTTCTGGAATGAAATGCCCTCTGGACTTATAAGGACCACCCCGACACCTGATTTGTGGGAAGTCGTTGATCCATCTACAAACAACTCCCAGGGCGGGCTGTTTGAAAAGCTGGCTTCTGAGGAGAAGGTAAGTTCAACAATGAAATCGGCTAACACCTCCTGAATACGATGTATCCTCACCTATATATGACGAGATACTTAATTATTAGAATACTATACTATATATTAATATATATATAAATATATATTAATCGAAGTTAACCACTAGATCACTTACAAGTTGATCAAACCACGACGCGAATTGTTGTTGAAGAAATTCATCTTTTTCAGCATTCGATAGATTCAGTTGAACTGTATGTAGTTGCTCGAAAAACACACTACAATTGTAAATTTTGATGAGAAATTGCGGTTGTAAATATCAATCAATTCATATAGAATTAATTCACTTACTTAATATACGGTTGCACCTCGTTGCAATTTAGTAGCACGTACGTATGAGCTATTCGCTTCTCCAAGTTTATAATTGGTCTTCTACCCTTCTTTCCAAGTGTACTACCAGGAGGCACAAATATCGAGAGTTTACCTCCCACTGATCGTGGTACTTCACGAGGTATATTGCGAGGTCTATTGTGTTATCTCGTCAGCACATGTTCCTCAAAGTAATGGGAACAAAACATTGATGCTTCTTTTGTTAAATATGCATTTGCAATTGAAGCTTCAACATGTACCTTGTTACCCACACTTAACTTTAAGTTGTGAAGATACCTAATTCAATTGAATGGGTAAGTTTAAATTGTATATTTTTTTTTATCAAATAATTGAATGAGTTAAATAGATTACGTACCTCTCAAATGGATGCATCCATCTATATTGTACTGGACCAACAATTTTTTCTTCATATGCAAGATGGACAGGTAGATGCTCCATCGAATTAAAGAAGCTTGGTGAAAATATATGTTCCAACTTGCACAAGATCACTGGGATATCATTGTCCAACTGAGTCATGTTTTCTACAATAATGGTCCTCGATGTCAACTCCTTGAAGGACAAACTGATTTCAATGATGGCTTGCCAAACCTTAGACGACAGAATCCCACGGAAAGTAATTAGGAGTAGTCTCTGCATAAATATGTGACAATCATGACTCTTCATCCCAAACATCTTTAATTTTGTCCAGTCTACGCACCGAGATAAGTTGGACACACAGTCATCAGGGAATTTTAACTCATCTACTCATTTGCAAACTATGTCTTTTTGCTTCTTATCAAGGGAATAACTAGCATTGGGGTACTTTCCTGTGTGTGGACATTTCTGCAACGAGGGTCGACGACAGTATTCATTAAGTTCATCCCTCAATTTAGTTGTGTCCTTTGTTTTCCCTTCGACATTCATCACCGTGTTTAACAAATTATCAAACACATTTTTTTCGATGTGCATCACATCCAAATTGTGTCGGATCAACAGCGAGCTCCAATACGACAAATCCCAGAAAATACTTTTCTTTTTCCAACCACATTGTAAACCTTTGTTGTGATCATCAGCACCCAACTCTGTTACTTTCATCAAGCCAATCCAATCAATTTGCTGAAGGATCTGATCACCTGTCAAGATGGGAGGTGGATCGTCATCAACTACTACATTCTTTCTGAATGCAGTCTTGTTCCTTCGGTATGGATGACGTCTATCTAAGAACTTACGATGGTTGTCAAACCACGACTGCTTGCGACTATGCCTCAGACTGAAAGCCTTAGTGTAATCTGCACAGTGTGGACAAGCAAGTCTTCCAACTGTGCTCCATCCAAAAAACATCGAGTAAGCTGGAAAGTCACTGATGGTCCAGATTAGTGCAGCCCCCATCATAAAATTTTGCTTTGTAGCAACATCGTACGTTACCACTCCATGTTCCCATAAAAACATCAAATCACGGATCAGTGGTTGCAAAAATACGTCCAATTTATCTTTTGGATTCTTTGGACCGGGCACTATAACCGTAAGAAACATGAATTGATCCTTCATGCACAACCACGGGGGTAGATTGTACGGTGTCAGTGTCACTGGCCATGATGAATATTGTTTCCCATGCGCCCCAAACGATTGAAAATCGTCAGTGCTCAAGCCCAACCTCACGTTCTGAATTTCTGAAGCAAAATCAGGATGCGACTGGTCCAAGTGTTTCCAAGCTTGTAAGTCTGCAGGGTAACGCATGACACCGGAGTGGTCGTTCAAGCAACGTGCATGCCATGTCATATCCTTCACAGTAGCATTCAACTGATACAATCTTTGCAGCCGAGGGATGATAGGAAAATAGAACATCTCCTTAAAAGGACGGTTCTTTTTCAATCACCCATTCACGTCACGTCTAGCAGGTTTGAACCGTGGCCGACTGCAAAACTTACAGTTTTCAAGTTCGCCGTCTGCACCCCAATATAACATGCAGTTCTGTGCACAACAATGAATCCTCTCCACTGGAAGACCCATCTCACTCATCAGCTGTTTGCTATCAGAAAATTTCTTGGGCACCAGACTATTCGGACAAAGAACACGAATCGCATCAACCATTTGATTATAGCCCCTTTCTGACAGTCTGTTTTCAGTTTTAATGTTCAACAATAGGGCATTGTATGACAACTGTGAATGCGATTCACAACCAGGAATTATATCCTGATTCGCTGCACGAAGCATGTTATAAAAATGTGCAGCATGCTCATTAGGAGGTTCCTCATTAGGGGGCTCATCATCCACATTTAAGTGAGGACCAGGGGTTAAGTCCGTCATCATATTGTGGTACAAGCTAGATGCAAAAGTCTCATCAATCGGTCCGTGTGAAGTCGACGCAGACGGATGATCATTGTATTCCTGACCCCACATTTCCTCACCGTGATAAATCCAATTGCAATAATTGGGCATGAACCCATTTCTATACAAATGTGCTCTCACCTCATCAGGTTCATGATACGTATTATTGTTCCGACATCTAAATTTGTTGCAGGGGAACCTAATCTTTCCCTGAATCATCCCATTACTAGTGGCAAAATCTATAAAAGATTCGAGTCCATTGTAGAATCCGGGAGATATATTGCCATTAATCGATCTAGGAGCATACATCCAACGTAAATGGATGGAATAATCCATATCAATTATCTGTTTAAAATATTTACGAATTAATTAGTATTCAAAAGTCTAATTAATAATTAATATTTCCTAAAAATTTCGGCAGAGTTTCGTCTTATTTTATCGTATTCCCCAAGTAATCAAGATCCTACGTGCATCCATTTCCGACTTAATCAATTAAAATCAATCAAGTCGGAACGCACATGTTCTACAACAAGCAATAATCAACATTCATCATCATCAATCCCTCCACTCCAACGTCCAACGCAATTAATATATTAAATAATACTAAATAATTAAACAACTAACTAATACTATATATACATGCACAAATAAGATAAATTAAACTAATACTAGATTAAGCTAGGAATTAAGCTAAACAATACTAATGTACACGTATTAGATACAAATTATGCTAATATATACGTACACTACAATAATATACACTAAACAACTACACAATTAAGCTAAAATATATTTAAAATATAAAATTATCATGCAAATTAAATTAAGCTAAATACAACTAATACTAGCTAGATACATTTATCATGCAAATTAAATTAAGCTAAATTAAATTTTAATTTAATCTAATACAATTAATACTAAATATATACATAAAACAAGTAATACTAAATATACACAATATATTAAAAAATAAAATAACTAATATTAAATAATAAAACAATTTAACTAACTGAAATTACCTGGAATTTTGCCTCAACCGCGCGGCCTGTCCAGCTCCCCCCCAAACAGAAATTTGATGAATGAAAATGGGAAGGGACACATGTATATATAATGGGGCGAGCACAATAAAGAGGGCAGTTGCCCTCGGGAACCGACGCGGTCAAGGGGTGTCAGGCATCACGAGGACTCAAAAATTGGCGAGGGCCAATTGCGCTCGCTGAAACCCTCGTTGAATTTGTCGAGGGAAATGCGCCTTCGTTGACCACGCTCATTGAAAAATGCTGAGGGTAGTCAGCCATAGTTAATTGTGCCGTGCGGTTTACCGAGGGTATCTGCCCTCGTTAAATGTGACGAGGGTGGTACCCTTGGTAAAACCCTTGTTCCTCTTATCCCTCGTTAAATCCCTCGTTAAATACCGAGAGTTTTTTTACCCTCACTAATTTCCCTCGTTAAATCAGTGTTTTTTTGTAGTGCTTAAATCCCAAAACAAACACAGTCTTAAGATTTTCTACTAGATTTCTAAATCTTCACTTTAGTGTTGCTACTTTAGTATGGTATCAATGACTATGATTAATGCAACAATGCAGTACATGTCTAGAAAAACAACTATAGTGGGAGTTTGTAGATATTTTGCGTGAAAGAAATGACATCTTTATTAACACATTCAATTGTGTTCATTGACCGGTTAATCGAGTTGAGAACTTGATTATGAATGCATAGATTTGATAAAAAGTTAAATATGTTCTAATAGTTTCAAAAGATATGTCAACTTGTGTTAATTGAAAGAGTTCTGGGGTTTAACGAGCTTTGAATTCTTCATGTAAAACTGGTTGAGTTGTTATATATCCTTAACAAGTGTATAACGAGAAAAACTCAAATTCTCGAGAGTTCCACGATTTATTTGCATGTATGAAAAAGATATAATGTGATAGTATAAAAATGTGAAGTAGATGAGTACAAGGCTCAAATTTCATGTGTGAGTGGGAGATGAAAACAAATTTTATACTCCCTCCGTCCTAACTCTATCTTTACACTACTTTTTTTATCGTGTTTTAGCAAGCGAGTTGTTTATTAGTATTTGAAATGATAAAATGACTTTTAAGAAGGGGTACAATAGATCTATCTCTCCCCTATTATACGTCACCTTAAAAATTACTTTATCATTTCAAATACTAATAAAAAACGCGAAAAAAAAAAAAACACGAAAAAATAGTAACTGTGAAGATAGAGTTGGAATGGAGGTAGTAATTATTGAATATTATTTATTAAATTCCACAAATGAGTGGATAATAAGGGAGATAAGTTATTTGATAACTTCTACATATTTGAAAATCATACGGGATTTTCATGAATCACTTGATGAGATTTAGTCCATATCCACGTTCTCTCTCTGACTCTGCGCTACATGGAATAAGAAACGAATCGCGAAGCAATTCTCGTGATCGTGTTCTAACAATGAGGATCACAATGCGTATGTAGAATCCAACCATATTCGATATTTCTTCCGCTGCAATTCTGGATTATAGAGGTTAATGATTTATGAACATCGTGTTCTAATAATTATAATTGGAATTTTGATGCAAATTTTATATATTAATTTATAATTTTTATTAATTTAAAAATTAGAATTTTATTACAATTGTACATAAATTATTTTTTCATTGTTATTATAACTTTATTATTCAAATTATGTAGAAAAAAAATCAACGACTTGAAAAATTCAAGATGATGGGTGAGAATAATCTTTCAAAGACGAAGAACAAAATGAATAATAATAATTTAGAATCATATTTTAATAAGAAATGAAAGACACAAGTTATTTCTTCATCGCCTTTGATTGGACTACAAAATCTAAGTGGAAATTACCAAAATAGAACTCCTACTCTTTATCTAAACACCAATATTGTCAGGGCGAATTTATGTTCTATGTGCACTGGACTAAAGCCCAATACAAATCTCCACCAAACTCTACATTATTATAAATATTCTCTATCAATTAGCCCATCAAGCCACTTTATATTATGAAGTCAGCCCACCCCAATTAAAAAACCCCTTAAAATTCAATCACAAGCCCACATTTGTGAAGAGAAATAAGTGTTAAATGAAATATTTCCTCTGCCACATACTTGTTTACCCCTTTGCTTTGGTCATGGGCTTTAATGTGGGAGTAATTTATTAGTATTTAAAGGGATAAAGTGACTTTTGGTTGAGGGTATTGTTGGGAATTTTGTATTAAGTTCTGATGGAAGTTCCAAAACAGATTGTAATAGGACCAGTCAGACCTGTTAGTTGACTGATGATTTAGAATCAGGATAGGATGACCAGCTGAGTTGTATAGACATCTGATGTATAAGATAAGTCACATATTGAAGGGGAACTCAATATGTATAGGTCAGATCAGAAGATAAGACGAGTTAGAAGACAAGACGAGTCAGAAGACCAGACGAGTCAGAAGACCTGACGAGTCAGAAGACCAGACGAGTCAGAAGACCAGACGAGTCAGAAGACCAGACAAGCCAGTTAGTCAGATGATCAGGTGAAGACATGAAGATCAAGTTCAGAAGACCTGAAGATCAAGTTCAGAAGACCTGAAGATCAGATGACTACCAGAAGATCAAGACCAGAAGATCTACATCAGTCGAGTCTGCTAAGTTGTGCTAAGATAACTTACATCAAGATTCTCTATTGTAGATCGACGGTTTTATATCGACAAAGTTCTGCCACACAGTGACAACTAATGTTACACCAAGTCATACATTGTCAATCAGACAAGAAGAATGTCAACCTTAGTTGGTAAAACAAACACTGAACAAGTGTACTTGTTAACCAATGAGAACGAGACAATTATGTACGGAGCTGACAATGCGGGATTTGGCGTTGCATAGTCAAACGGCTAGAAAGGACAAACATACATGCTTTCGGCCATGCCGTTCCTGAAGCACGTCACATCAAGCCTGCAAACTACCAAATATAGCCTGAAATTCAAATTGTTCTCCAACGGTTATTTGATTTCGAGGTCTATAAATATGGGATCATACTTCATAGTGAAGACACGAAAATTATCATCAAGTTCAAGCTATATCAAGATTTCCGAATAAAGAACACAAATTCAAGATTATTTACTAAGTGTTCATCCCATTAGTTCTTAAGATAGAATTCTTATCCTCAAGCTTAAAATTTACCTCAAAACTAGGATAGAATTTCGGTTGGAACAAACAACAAATCTTTACCCAAACTCAAAGTTAGGTTAAGTTTGTTTGAAGAAGATTTCGCACTAGGGTTTCTAGTTACGATCTCCAGGATCGGTTGAGTGAGAACTCTTGAAACATCTGTTGGTTGTACTGTGTTGGACTAACACATTAAACTAAGTCCAAGTTGGTTAAGTTGGTGCCCCTGCTGATAGGGAAGAGTGGACGTAGGACTGGTTGTTCGAACCACTATAAAAATCTTGTGTGCATTTACTTGTCTTATCTGCTTTACACTACTGCACACAACTTGAGTTTAAATTGCATACATATTTCGAAAGTTAGGATCACCGCGATCAAGCAACTGATCTGATCAGTTTGACACTTTAGTCATCTGATTGAAAACAGACTGCAGAATCTGATCTTATAAAATTGGTTTTTCACACGGGTTAGAAATTGCTTCCAAGACATCGTTAAACCGATAGACATCGAATCGACCGCCAACAAAGCGATCAAGTAAGTTGATATCGACCCAAACCGATTCACACGACTGATCAGGCAACTTGCAATCACACCTGATCTTGCACAAAAAGTTTTCAGAAGTCTATTCACCCCTCCCCTCTAGACTTCTGCCCTCACAAAACCCGTTCGGGACCTATAGGTATTGTACTCATTTCTACTTTATTATTAGAGCATATGACTCTTTGTGGGTAAAAGTAACGTCATGAGATGTTGGGAGGGGATAGTTGAAAAGGATGTAGTTACTTTATTGCCTTTTATTGAAAGGGGTAAACAAATATGGGATGAACCTTTAAGGAAAAGGGTAAAAGGGTATGGGACGAAGGGAGTAACTTTTATGGTGGATTAATCAAATCCAAGTTAATATCAAGAATCGTCATGTGACTTAGATAATATCAAATTGTGTCCCCTATTTTGCTACGTTTTCAGTTTTGTTTCATGTCGATTTTGCTCCTTTTGGTATCAGTTTATTGATCCACTAAATATTTTTACTATTTTAAATTTTGGTCCTTTTGGAGTCAATCTTGATCCATTTTCTTGTTCAAATTTTGTCCAGCATGTTTATACATTTTCCAATTTTGGGTCAAAATTGACACGAAAAGAACCATAATGAAAAATAAGAAGAGAATGCTACATAATACGTAAAAGAAAAAGGAGAATAAAATTAAAAATCCATGTGGCAGTGACGGGATATATAACCCACTATAGCCAGTAAGTGGATTTATTTAAAAAAAATTGTTAACATACATGATTAAGACAAACACTTGTGTGAACCAGAGTTTACGGTGAACTTTATATTTTAAATTCACTGTTGTGGTATAAAAATTATCACTGTTATGCAAAAAAACTATCACTGTCCACAAAAATTCACTACTACACTTGCACAACTCCATTTTGACAACCCTTTTAAAAACCGCTTTCCAAAATATAGCTTGGCGAGTTGTTTTAATAAAATATATTAAAAAAAAAATAGACAACTGTTCAAAACGGGTGTCCAAGAACCAAACTTAGAGAGCGGTTATAAAGCAGTAAATGCTGCAAATCTTTTAGAGAGCGGTTTTGAGCTGGCCCAATGAAGATTTGGACAACGGTTTTGAATCAATGTGCAAAAGTGGTCAAACCCTCATATATATACTCCCTCAGCTCATTTTAGCTCCCATTTCACCCCCAGCTACTGTCACTCACTCTCCTCTCTCTCTGTTCACGCTAGCTCCTCCTCCTCCGACCCGCCGTGCCGTCGTCGCCGCCTTCCTCCGCCTCCACCAGGTAATTTTGCTAACTTTTTTTTTTCTTTAATTTTCTTTGTGTTATATATATATATGTATGTATATGTTAGTATATATATATATATTGCATGTATATATATGTATTGTACATGTTTATATACATATATATATATGTTAATTGTTAATATATGTTATATATATTGTTAGTTTATTAATGTTAGAATATATATATATATATATATGGGGCAATTACAATGGGGTGTTGTTTATAGAATATTCTTACTCTTAAGTACCATTCTTTTTAACTCTTACTCCTAGGTCCAAAAAATAGGTAGAAAAGACTTAAATGCCCTTAAGTGATCCAACAATCAAAATGGCCCTATGTGCAAATTTAAAATTTAACTTTTATGCACCCCATATTTTTAATAATTTTGTATTTTAAAATTTTAAAAATTATAAATTTTAAAGTTTGAATTTTAATGAACTTTTTTTAATTTGCATATTTCAAATTTTAGATTTAATTTGCATATTTGTCCTTTTATTTCATTTGCATATTTTAGAATTTAAAATTTACTAATTTTTTTAATTATCTGTAATTTTATTTAATTAATTTTTTTAATATTAGCCAAAAAATTTTGCACACCCCAATTTTTTTTTAATAATATATCATTTTATTTAAAAATTTTGCACACCCAAAAATTCTGCACACTTGTAAAAAAAAATCTTCACACCCATAAAAAATTCTGCACATTCATAAAAAAAGTTGCACACCCATAAAAAAAAAATTCTGGACACCCGTAAAATATATTTGCACACCACATTTTTTTTAATCATATGTTCTTTTATTTAAAAATTTTGCACACCGTAATCCTAAATATTCTGTCCGCCCAGTAAAAAAATTATGCACACCCAGAACAAAAACACCTTGCAAAGTTGAACAAATTGCACAAGATGGTAAATTCTGACAAAAGATAACAAAAATCACAACTATTTCTTATCAAATCACACCAAAAATCACACGTCAATCTGAACTGCTAACTTAGCATTTATTCTAAAAGGAGCCACAAAACCAACATACTAACATGATGTTATTTAAATCTGAACTGCTAACCTAGAATTTATTCAATCTTAAGATTTATCAAAATTGGGCATTATTTCATCTCAGATAAAAAAACAAGAACCCACCATTCATCATAAAACGAACCAAACCAAGCAACAGAGCTGGCCAAATTAATTACACAAATCATTTTATTTTTTAATCAATCAAATTCACGAAATAGAAATTCAACACTTGAGCTATTGATGTGTGGTAACAACAACAAGTGGCGACACACAAAATGGAAAAAAAAATTAAAAAAAATTAATAAACCAATTCCGAGAACTCTTTCAAGATTCATTCCGAAACAAGTAGATACAATGAGAAAAAGAAATAGAGAAGATCATCAAAGAACAGGAAAAAAGAGAAATCTGGAGAGGGGCATTCTCTTTTTCCGTACCTCTCGTTCTCTGTAAATTATTTATGTATATAAGCAAATTAGCTGAAAATCAATTGCTTGAGGTTGGGGATTTCAGTTGGTCTTGCTCAGATCTTGTGAGGATATTTTGATTTGGGTTTTTTTTCTCTGCCGCCGATCTACCACCGTTTATAGCCGCGACCCAAAACCCAACACAAATCACATATCTGCGGATTGAAACCTCCGTCAGCGCCTCACGCTCACCACCGCCAATCATAATTAACTCATGGATCTGCAGATCAAAACCTAGCACAAACCACAGATTTGCAGATCAAAACCTCCGTCCTTGCAGATTTGTACGGGGCGGCTGAAAACCCACCACCGTCAGGGCGACACTCGGTGGTGGGGGGTAGTCGGCTCCTCACTCGCCATTAAACCAGATCGCCACCGTCGGCTTGTTGTGGTGTTGTTGGTGACGGCTGATTGCGGTGGTGTTGGGAGGGCGTCGTGTGGTGGTGGAGTTGGGATGTGAATAATTAGTGGCGGGATCGATATATTAGTGTGAATGTGAGATTGAGGGTAAAATGAGAATATTTTGCACCTCAATGTAAGACCAAAAAGTGGTAGCACTTGTGAGCAAGGGTTGATGATAAATGGTACTAGGGAGTAATTTTCCCATATATATGTGTATATATATTATTTGGCTTGGTTTATCTAATTTGTTATGATTAATTGTTATTAGTGTTAGAATTGTTGATTGAAGGCTTTAGGATTTTAAATGGAATTGTTAGAATGTTAGGATTAATATGTTAGAATTTGTTAGAATTTTAGATGAAATTGTTAGAATTTGTTAGAATTAGCTAATAAGTTGTTAGAATTTGTTAGGATTAATATGTTAGAATTTGTTAGAATTTTAGATGGAATTGTTAGAATTTATTAGAATTAACTAATAATTTGTTAGAGTTTATTAGGATTAATATGTTAGAAGAATTTGTTAGAATTTAGAGGGAATTGTTAGAATTTGTTAGAATTAGCAAATTTGTTAGGATTAAAATGTTAGAATTTAGAATTTTAGATGGAATTGTTAGAATTTGTTAGAATCGCTACTACACATTTAAATTTGGACAGTTCCACTTGGACAACCCTTTTTAATAACCGCACACTAAAATTATCTTTAGAGTGCGGTTTCACACAAAATATTAAAAAAAAAAAATTTATTAGAGTGCATTTATTAACCGCTCTCCAAAGTTAATTTTGCTCTGTTTTGCCCATACATCCCAAACAACAACGAACGTTTATTTAATTCCATGATACAATCTCTACCCAGTTTTTCTTAATTATCACATAACAAACGTATAAATACTAATCAGATGAATAACATGTAATTAATTATCACAATTCAAACGTATAAATAGAATTAAAAAAAACAAGAATCTTGTGACTTTTATGCAGTTCATCAACAAACTTAAACAAAAATCTTGAAAAGCTATATGACAATCATATTTTCTTTCCTATAGGACTTTCTAGTTCTATATGGATCGAAAGTAGGTTCGAGCAGGTCGATTATCAGAGGAGTATAGGAATGGGGTGAAAGAATTTTGTAATATATATTAGAGGAGTATAGGAATGGGGAGCATGTGATTGAAGTCTTGCACGACCAGTGGTTGAGTGCAACTACCATGACTTTTTACCTCAGGTATGTGTTTACTAATTCTCAGTATTTACTTCTTATATAGTTTAATTTTCTTATTAAATATTAATTAGCGTATGTTGGTTAAAGATATTTGGGTGAGATATATCTCTCCAGAGATGCCGAGGCAGGTGCAATGTATTCCTTCGTCTCCCCCCAAATGTGTTGCTTCTTGGATGATAGGACATAGTCAATGGAGGGGATGGTTGCACATATGCTGAATTATACTTGGAGAGACCATCTCGATTTTTGGCCAACAAATGTGGGGTGAGTACAATAAACATTTTGTTAAAATTTGTATTCATATAAACATGCAGTTAATTTTAATATTCTTAATATAATATAGGAACCATTGGGTGTTGGTCACCATAAACATGAATACATTATTTGTGTATTTTATGGACCCAACTGTGGATGGGGTGGTTTCAAATCGCCCTGATCTCATGTATATGGAAGCTTAAGTTAATTTTTAATATTCTAATGTAATGATTTGTTTTACTTTTAAAATTATGCATATGTAATTTATTTTTATTTTTTAATTATAATAATCATAATGTGATGACGATGTATCGGAGTCGCCTTCCGAGTCGAGGCGCAAGATCTTTTAATAAAGTGAACTGGACAAACATTAAGGTAAATTTACTTTAGAAAATTATCAAATTAATAGAAAATAATCATAATTGTAATACGTGATTATAATTTCTAATCAACAGGTTCCGAGGCAGCAAGATGGTAACCACTGTGGACATTTTGTGTGTTGCTACATTGAAGATATAATCCTCACTTCTCGAACGACCATTCCTTACAATGTAAGTCGATTTATCGATTTATTTAAATTATTATTGATTGAATAAAGATTCATATTATTTAACTATATTGATTGATTGTTGTTTGCAATATTTCTATGAACGTCCACTCCATTCTTACCCCAACAAAAGAATGGAGAATGAAAAAGAGATTGGACGGGGTATTTTTACAACCGATTCTTATATTCTATGCATTTATTATAATAACTTTTGGTAGCATGTAATTAATTATATATTTGTGATGATATTTCATATTTTTTGTGTATTTAATTGATGTGTATGTTTATTTATTTGATGTTTTGGTGTTGGACGTGTTGGTCCCGGTGAAAACGAGTCTTACACGTGTATGGGGGGGGGAATACACATGTTCAGTGATTTCAAAAACTTTTTCTTACTGAGGTCAGCTTGGGTTAGATAATCCTGAAGATTAGGTTCGAGAAGCACAGATCGCCTCGAGTCAAGGTTCATCGAGATGGTGATCTGGAAGCCGCTTTCAGGATACCTCAGATAATCCCAACCGAATCTCGAGTCGAGAGATCCCGAGTTGCTTGGATCGGATAACTAACTTCATGAATCCTTAGAAGAGAATTCAGTTTGATAACTATCCGTTTCTAACTACTCATCGTATGAATGGTTGGCCCCTTAGATTATACTCGTTTTAAGCTTTTTTGAAAAACCTTCCCTTTATGAAATAGTGATTAGGTTTGTGATTCACTTATGCAACTTCAAATGGATTGATTCCAATCAATATCGGTGAAAAGTATGATTTCAAAATCGGTCAATGCAACAGATAAGCAAAGATAAGGAAAGCAATAAAGAACACATCAATTATAGTGGTTCGGAGACTCAATCTCCCTACGCCCACTCTCTCCGACTCTTCAGAGAAATTCACTATCAACTTCCGAGCTTTTCGACCACCTCGTAGTTTACTTACTCACCACCTACCGAAGTTTTTCGACTACTCCGTGAGTTTACTTACTCAACCCGACCTTGAGTTTTTTGACTACCTCCGTAGTTTACTTTACTCAATCACACACAAGCTTTCGGACTACCTCAGAGCTTACTAACTTCTCCTCTAGAGTTTTTCGACTACTCCGCGTAGTTTACTAACTCTTTTTAACTCTACTCACCAACAAACACACTCCAACTACCTTCTCAAGGGTTTGGGGTTTCTTGGTTGGTTTCCAACTAGGATGAGATATCCTTTACAATGAAGCACAATGCAAAGGTTTAGGATATCTCGACTAAGCTTTGGATAAATCTTTATCAAGCTAGGCTTAGTAAAGTGAGCTCTCTTCAATATAGAAGCACTTGGGAAATTCAAGGTATTTCGAGTGCTTTTAACTTTTGCAAGAATAAGTTTGAGCTCTTGAGTTGCGTGATAAATTTCCGTAACCTTACAATGTAGAGGGTCACCAGTATTTATAGGCATACACCAAGGTTACTCTTGAAAACTATCCGTTGGAGAGATAGCTTCGTGAGTTCCCTCTTATGGTGTGTGAAACGGCTATATTTAGGGTCTGAAACTCCCTAACACTTTCTAGGCAATAGTCTTTCATGTAGCCGGTCTTCACTTTTTTGCAGTCTGGAACTTTCGTACATCTGACATCTTTTTCAAATGACTTCATCGTTTGTCGATGTCGAGATGGTATGATGTCGTCTTCCTCTTTTGACTTTTGTCTTGATTAAAAGGTAGACACCTTCAACGGCTCTTTTTGGTTACAAACTCGAGTTTGATATAACCTTAACAACACTTCGACTTAGTTCCTTTTTATGCGCATTTGAATGTCTTGGCAATATATAACTTTCTAAGGCATTGCGTTTCTCTCAAGATGTGCATCCTTCGGATAGATATATTGATTGCCTCGGATCATTCAGTTCATATCGAAGCCAAAGACATTCTCGAGTCCTCGATAATTATTGTGCTTTTCAAATATTTTTGATCTTGATTTCTCCTTCTTGATCTTGCGTCTTGAGTCTTACGAGTCTTGTGGTCTTCGAGTCTTGTGGTCTTCGAGTCTTGAGGTCTTCGAAGTCTTGATTTATCTTGACCGATATATCGAGTCTTCATGCCGAGTCTTCGGTTCTCGATTTCATATTGAGTCTCTGATATCTCGATTTCATATCGAAGTCTTGAAGAGACTTCGAGAACCTATCCGAACTATATCTGCCGACTATACATTTCGCAGATAACATCCGAATACTCTAATAACCGAATCGACTCAACTATCAAGATCATTCGAAACATGTCATACTTAGGGGTTTTTGGGATCTTAATCAAAATCATATAATCTTTTATTAAATTCATCTCCCAACAATTTTCCCCCTTTTTGATGATGCCAAAACCTATCTTGTTTACAAAACAAAAAAAATAACCTATACTCGGGTTTCAGGTTTATTCTATTACAAGATTGGTTGTCTCCCAACTATTTAGATCGGAGAATCTCCCAACAATTTCGAGTTTCTCAACGGTTTAATCATATATCAAATTTCTTCAAGAATGAATCTCTTTAACTAGTTCATTACCAAATACTTAAACAATATCCCTCTTATCAAAGATACAATCGGTTTAGAGACATTCATTCAAAGATATCAAAATAAAGACATGTAAATAAGATAATGAGATATTATCTTTTGAGCATAATGATAAATCTTCATTGATGATAAGTATACCTTTTTCAGATTACAATGAATTTATCAAACAAAATAAAAAATACAAAATTTAAAGATTACGAGTCTTTCGAGTTCTTACGTCTTGATCTTGATTCGACTCTTGATTTATTTCATTTTCCACTTCATCACCGGTACCTCCGGGTTGAACATTCCGAAAAATCTTTTCTTCAAACTCATTCCTCTCTTTGATGATGTCCGGCCGTTTCCTCGTTAATCCCAATCGACAAAGATATCGAGCAATTTCTTGCGTAATGGCCTTCTCATTTACCAAGCCATTACCAAGTCTTGGAGGAGGATAGGAATATGGATCAGGGGCTACTATCTGTACTCCACCTTCATCCGCAAGGTTAATCCAGCTTTGGAGATACTTTGGATAGAAGGTTAAAAGATATTCAATGAAAGCTTCGTTCTGATCTGAGCCTTCCCCTCTCCATTCCCTGAGAACATCGTAATTGAACCAGAAGGTTCTCTTCACTTCTTCCCACATGTCGTTGAGTTTAATGGGCATCCATTTATCAATGTGGGGCCACTTGGCGCTTTTCGATGTTCCCTTCCTCTTGCTCGCAAATCTCCTGAAATCACTCCTTCGCTTCTGCTCTTCGTCTATCTTCTTTCTGATCACAGACGCTCCTGAGATCGAAGCAGCAACTTTCTTAGCTTGTTCTTTTTGGAGTGTCTTCAGAGCATCTCTGGTGTTGAAGACTTTCTTCTGAGGTTGAGACTCAGATTCTTTCGCAGATCTTCATTATCCGTAATCGCCTTTTCTAGATTGGCTTAGAAGCCTTCGTGATGCTTGCTTACAGGTTGAACAACGCCCGAGGCTTTCCTCTTCATAGGCAGTTCAGCACCAGCCTGGCTTGTTCCAACCTTAGTTCTAGCACTCAGTTTCTCTCTTGCATCCTCAAGCATGGTTTGCTCAGAGACTCGAGTGTAGATGGGCTTCTCCGCTTGAGCAAATTTCAATTTCTCAGTAGCTTCGACTTCTTTTAAGGCTTTGGCTAGATTGTACATTTCAGCATCTTTCTGAGCCTTCTTTTCCAAGGTACGTGCCATGAACTTCCTGAGGTCTTCACCTTCCTTTTCCCCCTTCTTGGCACCGTAATTTGGAAGAAGTCGGAGAGAGGCGTGTCCATGTGATCTTGCTCTTTGCTCACACAATGGATCTCTCTTGCTAACTGATCTTGCTCATCTTCCATTCTCCTGATGTGGTTCTTAGCCATGCAGACAGTTCTTCAGATATGTGGGCAAACTGGCCAGAGAGTGCATCTTTAAGCATCTCTGTCATCTTGGTCATGAGCATTGAGCTCATTTCCTCAAAAAGCCATTTGATCAAGACTTCATTTTTCTCTGCTAGTTTCACCTCTAGAAATTCAATCGATTCACGGTGCTTCGTTTCATTTCAAAGACTTAACTCTGCGTTGACTCCTCGACTTTGTATTCACTTTTTTCTTCCATGGAGGTCATCCGATTGGTCGAGTGTTTTGTATCCGCACCGATTCAAGAATGGCTAAGACCTTCCATTGTCTCGAGCTTGATTGACCAATGTTTCTTCCATCCGAGCAATTTTGATCGCCATTGGCCCAATCTTCTCAAGTTTCTCCATTACGGAGTGAGATCAATCTCGTGACCTTCTCGTGACCTTTCTTTGTTTGATCATCCCGAAGTTCCGGCTTCATCCCGAGCTCAGGTCTCCAATTGAGCCTCGATCATTTATCAAACAATTGAGAATTAAAGATAGTACTTTCAAGAACTTTGGCATATTTGTTAATAGTGCAAAAGGTACTGAAGAGTGCTAGCTTCGATCCGAGGTTGATTGAAACAATGTAAGTCTCTTTTTCCATTTGAGATCGATCCTCAAAGATCTCCCCGTTGGTCCCCATCTCCATCTTTGGATTTGTCTCCATTTGCTTTCGGGCACCAACTTCATTGTTCTCTTCTCGGCTAGCTTCCTCGAACCGGCTCATCAAAATCGGAATTTTTCATCCGATCTTTGTCTTCCGAACCCCGAGAAGTCGGTCAGAAGGTTGTCTCCTCATTCCACCGGTCTTCCCCTCCGAATGCAAAGAATGTCAAGCATCTCGGGAAGAGTCGATTGAGGATATACATCGTCGTCCTTAATCAAGAAAACATCTTGCAGATCGGGGTATGAAATTTGAGCTCGTGGTGTCGGTCAAGGATGAACCTTTCCCCTTGCTCCTCCATTCGCCTTCTCAAACCTCGCCCTTCTTCCATCTCGGGCTCTACGGGTTCAAGAGAAGCTTCGCTAAGGGATCAAGCGAAGAGATCACTCTGGAGCTCCTCGAGAATATTTTGCTCCTAGCCTCGAGAAGTGTCTCAAGTTTGTGCATTCAGTCCTTAGTTTGCATCCGAAAGTGGGTTCCGAGGCCCGAGTGGCATATCCTCGATTTGAGTCCGAGTTGGCTCAAATGCCCGTCTCGAGCACGCACATCTTGGATCTACTCGAAATGGGCTCTTCCGTCACCGAGCCCGCACTTCCGAGGTAGGTATCTCTCGAGGTCTCGAGCTCCTTTAAAAATTTCCCGAGAAATTTTATCTATCTCGAGTGATTTCTCGAGCACCTCGAGAAGACCTGCTCCTCGGATCGATCTGTGTCTGGAGATAACCCGAGCCAACACTTTTAATGGCGAACTTTGAGCGGTTTTGTCTTCAGGTTGTATCTCCTCAGAATCACTGCTACCTTCGTCGGTGAGAACCACCAATCTTCTGCGTTTTGGAGCAAGATTCTTCTGTTTCATCATTTTTGCTCCTTGCTCCATTTTTGCTTCCAACAGAACCTTCCCCCTGGTTTGTTGGGTCTTTTTCAAAGCCGACCGCAGAAGGTGATTCTACCTCTTTTTTCTTTTTCCTCGAATGGTGCCTTCTTCACAAAGAAATGGGTTTGAAGAGAATTTTGGTTTTAGGGAATGGGGTTGAATTGGCGAAGATATCCTCCTCCTCTCGGCACATCTCCAAAATATAAGCAATTTTGGTGGCATGGTGGATCTTGCCTTTCATCATGATTGTCCCATTGACCCTTTTTATGACCTTGGCTTGCTCCTTCACCATCTGAATTAAGAATTTCAGCCAGTTGAAGTCAGTGGTAGGAGATGCCTCGATCGCAGCCATCAATCCGAGCCGGGTACTAATCGCTCAAAACTCCCCAAGAAGACTCATGATGCACTTGCTCACAATATCCATCAGCACACGATATTGTGGCTTTAGATGCCTCTTATTCAATGTCGCCTCAAATTTCATAGGATTCTCAGCAATCTTATCAAGGTACTCCTGCTCTCTACCCGACATATACGTCGCAGGATCCTCTCCTCTATCACAAAGTTCAAACACATCGTTCAGATTTTTCGGAATTATGCACAAATCCCTCTCAAAATCGACGTATTTTGACGAATGCTCTAAATGTGATGTGGTAATCGAAGAATGCATACCATCTTCTTCATCTATTCTCAAATTACAGATGAATTCGATTACCTCTTTTGCGAACTCCTGGTCTGGTCGGCTTGCGACTAGATGGGTGAGTTTAACCAGTCGGATCATATGCAGAGCCTCCTCTTCTGGCTTTGAGTTGTTTGTGTTTTCGAGTGAAACAACGAACTCGTACCACGGCTTGTTGGTTATGGCTAATTTCTCGAACAATGTTGGGGCCATTTTAGAAATTGATTTAAGAATTGAAGCTTTAGGGTTTGGAGATTTCTGGGCAAAGGGATTTTTGATTGCAGAGGATTTGGGAACGAAGGGTTTGATAAAACTTTGGCTTGAGTGGCTTAAAGGGTATTTATAGCTTCGAGATCGTGGAGGATCGTGTGGGTTAGGTGAGAAACAACGGTTGAGATTTATCTCCGATTAATTGGGTATACGAACCGACGATTTCTAAAAAGTAAGCCGCCAAAACATCCTCATTGGTCATTAATGTAGCGAGCATTAAATATTTATTGACCTTCTTGAATATGAAACGATCCGCCCAAAAACATTCCTTAGGTGTTTTGTATTTATTGCGAATGATTACTGAGTTTTACTTGAGCAATAAATGAGGCGCAATGAGTCTTTACTTCTTCGGACCAATTTCCCTCTATCGGTCTTCTGAGTACTGATCTTGATAAAATGTCAAGATAATATCGAAAATTGAATGGATTCAAAGATACTTATCGAGTATTGTCCTTCAAGAATCTAAGTTTCTTGAGACTCGCCAAGTATTTCCATTTTATCCTCGAAGTTTCTCAAGAGAATTTCGAGAAACCTTCATGCATCTGAAAATCTTCAATTTTTTAGTTTTACTCTATACACCTGGTTCTAACATCCCTAATTCAACTGAAAGTTCATGAAATCTTGATTCAGCCAGCTCTTTGCCTATCAGTATGAATTTTCTCCATCCTTATGTCCTTTTTCTCGACATCATCTCTGATGAAGTGATGTCTGATATCCACATGCTTGCATCGGTGTGCAATATCGGGATTTTGTGAAATAGCAATGGCACTATTGTTGTCACAAAATATTGGTACTTCATTGGCTTCAACTTTATAATCCCTCAATTGTTGTCTGAGCCAAAGAATGCGTGCATGCCAGCCTTCCGCGCGACCATGTATTCAAACTTCGATAGTACTTAGTTACATCGAGGTCCATTTCTTTGAAAACCAAGATATCAGCTTGCTTCCTAGAAATTGACAAGTTCCTGTTGTGGACTTCCTGTCAATTCCACAACCTCCATAATCAACATCTGAGTAACCCGGTTAATTCAAGGTTATAAACAAATTTGGATACCATAATCCTCTATTCATCGCGTGCCCTTAAGATATCTCAAGATCTTTTGGCGACCTCCATGTGACTAGTCTTAGGATTAGCTTGGTATCTTGCACATATCCCAACAAAGAAATGTTATATCCGCCTACTTGTCGTGAGATAGAGCAATGATCCAATGATTCCTCTATAATCGGTATGATTCACCGATTTGCTTTCCGAATCGGGATCCATCTTGTAGTTAGTATTCATAGGAATCCTAATCGCATTGCAATTTTGTACACCATATTTGGCAATCGGATCTCGGTGTACTTTGCACGGTTGATGAATATTCCTTCCTTTGATTGTTTCACTTGAAGTCCTAGAAAGAAATTCATCTCTCCCATCATTGACATCTCAAACTTGCTTTTCATCGGTGTTGAAAACTTTTCACACACGGTGATGGTTTGGAGATCCAAAAATGATGTCATCAACATATATTCGAACTAGTAAGATATCTCCCCATCCTCTATCCGAACAAAGTTCTATCAACATTCCCTTTGACAAAACCATGATCAAGAAGAAACCGAGAAAGAGTATCATACCATGCTCGGGTGCTTGCTTAAGACCATACAAAGCTTTTCCGAGCACGTAAACTTGGTCATTCTTTTTTGAAACCGGAGGTTGTTCCACATAAACCTCTTCTTTAAGCACACCGATTCGAAATGCACTTTTCACATCCATTTGATAGACTGTGAACTTCATGTAAAAAGATATGCAAGAAACAATCGATGGCTTCTAGTCTTTTGCAACGGTGCAAAAGGTTTCATCATAATCCAAGCCTTCTTCTTGGGAATAACCTTGTGCAACTAGCCTTGCCTTGTTTCTTACAATGTTGTTGTTTTCATCTCTTTTATTCTTGAAAACCCACTTGGTTCCAATGACATTGTGCCTTTCGGGTCTATCTACTAGCTCCCATACTTCATTTCTTGAGAATTGATTCAAATTTCATCTTGCATAGTAGTAATCCAATAAGAATCTTGTAGAGCTTCACCAATCTCAGCAGGTTCTTTCTCCGAAAGGAAGCAGCGAGAATAGTGCACTCTCACCATGGAACCTTCTTGTCTTAACACCTTCGGTTAGATCACCCACAACTGATTTGTAGGATGACTATCTAACCATTTCCTTCTTGATGTTCCCCCCTTCAATAATATCCTCAACATTTGAAATGTTAGGTTCGATTAAATCAACAAACTCGGGGAACAACAAAGAAAAGGAGAAAGAGAATCATCTTCCTCGGGAAATTCTATTCAGAACATTGTCAGAGACATTTGTTCCCCTTTGGTCGATAGATTCAGAAATTGCCTCAGCTGTGACCACATCTTCATTGGCATCACATACTTGAGTCTGAACTGGTGTCTGTTCAGATTGGTCACCTTTGGAGTGTTGGTTTTTCTGAGGCTCACCATCCGGAGTTCCATTCGAACTTCCTTATTCGAGTCCGAGTCACTCCAATCATAGAATGTGACCGACTTCTTCTTTTCGAGTTCAAATGGATGATGTATCTTTTCGTTTTTCAGCTTAATCTGGTGATCCTCTTAGTCGGGGGTTCTGCATCATGTTCTGTTTCTTCCGAACACAAATAGATTCATCAAAAACAACATGAGGTGTTTCCTCCACAATAAAAGTCCTACAGTTGTAAACTCTGAAAGCTTTACTGACTTCAGAATATCCTAAGAATATTCCTTCATCAGCTTTACTATCAAAAGTTTTCAACTGATCTTTACCATTATTGTGTATGAAACACTTGCAACCAAACACACGAAAGAAAGAAACAAGAGGCTTCCTTTCATTCCAAAGCTCATAAGGTGTTTTGCCTTGACTCTTGGTCAGCATGGATCTGTTCTGAGAGTAGCATGCAGTGTTGGCGACTTGACCCAAAAAATCTTTTAGGAATATCACCAATTTATCATAGTCCTTCTGAGAACTTCTTTTCGAGTCCTGTTCCTCCTTTCAAAGAACACCATTCGTTGAGGGTCCTTGCGGTGATGTTTCATGTGAAATTCCATTCTCCTTTCAATAATCGATATGATATGATTTATGAATTCAGTTCCTTTTTGTCGATCTCGATTTTGACCACACTCGATTTTTTCTCAATCTCGAGCCTTTTCAAGAACTCTGGCACTTTTATTCGAGTCTCTTTCTATCGAAAAGTAAGAATATGACCCAAGTATATCTCGAGTAGTCATCAACTACTACCAATGCGTATTTCCTGCCATTAGTGCTTACAGGTGTTATAGGACCAAAGAGATCCATATGCAAAAGCTGAAGTATTCTCTCAGTAGAAACTTCTACTTTGCTTTTAAATGATGCTTTAACTTGTTTTCCTTTTTGACATGCATCACAAATGTGTTCCTTACTGAACACTTCATTAGGCAACCCTCTCACAAGAGCTAATCTTGCAAGCTTGTTCAGGGTTTTGAAATTTAGGTGATTCATTCTTTTATGCCATAACCAACCTGGTATCTGTGGAACTTTTAGCAACTAAACATGTATCTTTAGGAGTTGAACTCAATCAAAGAAGATACACATTCCCTTTTCTTGTACCAGTCAGTAATATTTTCTGTGATGTATCATCTTTCACAAAACATAAGTTCTTGGAGAACTCAACATTGAAACCCTTATCACAGAATTGGCTAATTGAAAGCAAATTATGCTTCAATCCAGATACATATGAAACACCATGGATATGAACTGAGTCGATCTCCAAAGTTCCATATCCTTCAGTCTGTCCCTTGGAGTTATCTCCAAAAGTGATCTGTGGGCCTCTTTGTTCAACATAGTCACTGAGCATCTTCTTGAATCCTGTCATATGTCTTGAGCATCCACTGTCAAGATACCATACTTCAGAGCCTTTTTCATCTCTGGCTCATCATTGCCATGTGATCTTTCATCAGTTTAGTGCCCTTGTTTTCCTCCTGAAAAAAGATCAATTCTTAGGTACCCATTTTGTGTAGGGTCCTACAAGGTTAGATGTACCTTTCGGAATCCAAATCTGCCTGACAACTCTAATCACTTTAGAGTGGCTAATTTGTCTTCCATAAACATCAACATACACATCTACTACACGGGTGCCTTAGCGACTTTACGTGTATATGTGTAGCTTTAGCTTTAGCATGAACATGGGCTTTTGAATTCTTCTTTGGTTCGGGCCTTTTGTTCGGATGCTTGGGCTTTTTTGTGTTGGTCTAAATCTTTGTTGACTCGGGTTGGATAACCTTTACCTTTAGGCAAGTGAGGTTCGGGTTATGCATCTTTGAAATCTGGTCTTTTCGATTGTCTTGAGGACTTGGTCTCTTTGAGATGAGAATGTCTCTGCTTTGAGTGTTTCTTATCGAGGATTCCTCTGATGGTTGATTGTGGAGCCTTTCAGATTTGCATTCTTAGCTTTGAGGCTTTGAAGTACTTGCTCGAAACTTTCAATCTTAACTTTCGGGTTTCTAGCCTTCACCTGCGGTTTGGGCTTTCTAACCTGATCATTCAGTTTTACTGAAGCCATAGGTCCTTTTCCCTTGTCTACAACCTTGGGCATTACTTCAGTTTGAAGTGTAGGTGCCACTGGTTTTACAAAGATAGTCTTCTTGCTACTTGACGCAGCATTCAGATGACCTTGTGAGGTTCCCCCTGGAGTGTATCCCAATCCAGTTTTTATAGTGGCAGATCTCTGGTAACTCTGAATTTCATCTATCACATTAGATGCTTTATTCAATAGAGTTAACTTCTTCTGTGCACTATCCTCACAGTTCTGTAGAGTTTTATGCTTCTCAGAGAGGTCATTGAACTTAGTTCTGATTAGCTGAATCTCTTCAGTGGATTTCTCTAGCTTTTCAGTTAGGGACATTATCAACTTCTCTTTCTCTGAGAGTTGTACTTTCAGAACATCCAGTTCATCAGTAGCTCCCATTAATTGAGAAGTGATCTCAGTTTTGCTAGAGTCTTTCCATTTTAGATTTTCAGCTTTCAGTTCCTTATTCTGCTCTTGAGTTCTATTTAGCAGTCCTTGCAAAACAGCATAGTCCTTCATCAGATTCTCAAAAGAATCCATCAGTCAAAAATGACTTTTCGATTGGAACTTGAAAACTCTTGTCTTTAGTGTAGGAGCAACAACGAGAGACGGAAAGAGTTTACCTCCTCAATGGCCATCGGACAGATGTCATCACTTACACTATCTGAGAATATCTCATCTGAAGAGCTAGATCCCTCCTCAGAGTGTTCTTCTTCTGCAACCATGGCCTTTTTGCTTGAGAACTTCTGGTCTCTTATAGCTTGTCTTTCTTTCTTCTCTCCTTAGCACTCAACTCGGACAATCATCTTTGGAAGTGACCTTTCTTTGGCGCGTTATAGCATCTGTTGGCATCATCATCCGGATCATTTCCTTCTTTGGACTTGGAGTCCTTTCTTTACGGATGAAGATCCTTCAAATTTTCAGTCCTTCTTCTTCTCGGTTGATCGTCCTCGAGTTTTTTCGGTACTGTGGTTCTGTAATAGCTTTTGTATTTTCCAAATCTACTATTAAGTCCATCAAACCTCCTTGCCATCGGTCTTTAGCTTATCCTCAAGCTCATCCCGATGTTTGGCATGAGGGTTCTCGACTCTCTAGTTTTTTCTGAGTTTTATCTTTGGCTTTTAAAGCCACATTCTTTTCGATGAAGAGTCATCTTTCTTTGTCGGCCTTTTTGGATTTTTTTATCAATTACAAATTCATAGGCTTTCAAATTTCGAGAGAAGACTTGTTGGTATGGCATTGAACTAATGTTCTTGGTATTTTCAATCACCTTTGCATGAATATCCCATTTCTTAGAAAGACCTCTAAGAATTTTCAATGCCACTTCTCTTTGTGGATATCTCTTTCCAAGTGCGTTTAGATCATTCATGATGCTAGTGAATCTGACTTCCAATTTTGTCTATTGATTCACCATCATCCATTTCAAAACTGTCAAACTTTCCAATTGCCACTAAAAGTTTGTTTTCTTTTATATGATCTGTGCCTTGGCACATAACAAACCTAGTGTATCCCATATTTCCTTTAGAAGATATTACGTTGAGAGATCATTCCCATCACACCATCATCAATTAGATTTGTATAGTGTGTCTTTTTGCAATGTAGTCTAGATTGACTAACTTTCTCTCCTCAGAGTTAGTTGGTCATCGGACTTAGGAAATTCTCGCTCTAGGATCAATTCTCTCTTCTTTCAGAATTCAGGATTCACCACAAAGAAATTTGAATGGTCCTTGAGAAACCACTCTCCACACACGCTCATGTTTGGAATCTGAGATGAGCCTGCATTCTCGATCTCCATAGATCATAGTTCTCTCATCGAGAACATGGGAAGTTTTTTAGAAGACATTTTTCTGATCTTTTGAAAAGAAAAAATTTCAGCAAATAAGATCAGTTCAGATAGACCACAAGTAATTTTTTGAAAATAAAACTTTGGTCAACACAGCAGGTGGTCAAGTTGAACCACTGCTCTGATACCACTTGTTGGTCCCGGTGAAAACGAGTCTTACACGTGTATGGGGGGAATACACGTGTTCGGTGATTTCAAAAACTTTTTTCTTCGAGGTCACTTTGGGTCGATAATCCTCAAGATTAGGTTTCGAGAAGCACGAGATCGCTCTCGAGTCAAGGTCTATCGAGATGTTGATCCCGAAGCCGCTTTTGAGATACCTCGGATAATCCCAATGAATCGAGTGTCGAGAGATCCCGAGTTGCTTGGATCGATAACTAACTTCATGAATCCTTAGAAGAGAATTCGGTTTGATAACTATCCGTTTCTAGCTACTCGACCGTATGGAATGGTTGGCCCTTATATTCGTTTTAAGCTTTTAAGCTTTGAAAAAACCTTCCCTTTATGAAATAGTGATTAGGTTGTGATTCACTTATGCAACTTCGATTGGATTGATTCCAACCGAATATCGGTGAAAAGTATGCTTTCAAAATCGGTCAATGCAACGGATAAGCAAAGATAAGGAAAGCAATAAAGAACACAAAGAATTATAGTGGTTCGGAGACTCAAGCTCCTACGTCCACTCTCTCCGACTCTTGAGAGAAATTCACTATCAACTTCGAAGCTTTCGACTACCTCGTAGTTTACTTACTCAACTTCGGCCCCGAGTTTTTACGACTACTCCACGAGTTTACTTACTCAACCCGACCTTGAGTTTTTTCGACTACCTCAAGTAGTTTACTTTACTCAATCACACACAAGCTTTGGACTACCTCAGAGCTTACTAACTTCTCCTCTAGAGTTTTTCGACTACTCCGCGTAGTTTACTAACTCTTTACAACTCTACTCACCAACAAACACACTCCAACTACCTTCTCAAGGGTTTGGGGTTTCTTGGTTGGTTTCCAACTAGGATGAGATATCCTTTACAATGAAGCACAATGCAAAGGTTTAGGATATCTCGACTAAGCTTTGGATAAATCTTTATCAAGCTAGGCTTAGTAAAGTGAGCTCTCTTCAATATAGAAGCACTTGGGAAATTCAAGGTATTTCGAGTGCTTTTAAATTTTGCAAGAATAAGTTTGAGCTCTTGAGTTGCGTATAAATTTGCCGTAACCTTACAATGTGGAGGGTCACCAAGTATTTATAGCATACACCAAGGTTACTCTTGAAAACTATCCGTTGGAGAGATAGCCGTGAGTTCCCTCTTATGGTGTGTGAAACGGCTATATTTAGGGTCCTAAACTCCCTAACACTTTCTAGGCAATAGTCTTTCATGTAGCCGGTCTTCACTTTTTTTGATCTGGAACTTTCGTGACATCCGACATCTTTTTATTGACGTCACATCATGTCAAGATGGTACGATGTCGTCTTCCTCTTTTTGACTTTTGTCTTCGTTAAAGGTAGACACCTTCAACGGCTCTTTTGGTTACAAACTCTGAGTTTGATATAACCTTAACAACACTTCTGACTTAGTTCCTTTTGTCTGCATTTGAATGTCTTGGCAATATATAACTTTCTAAGGCATTGCGTTTCTCTCAGTATTGCATCCTTCAGATAGATATATTCAGTGCCTCGGATCATTCAGTTCATATCGAAGCTTTCGAAAGACATTCTTCGAGTCCTCGATAATTCTTGTGCTTTCGATATTTTTGATCTTGATTTCTCGATCTTGATCTTGCGTCTTGAGTCTTCTCGAGTCTCGTGGTCTTCGAGTCTTCGTGGTCTTCGAGTCTTGAGGTCTTCTCGAGTCTTGATTTATCTTGACCGATATCTTGAGTCTTCATGCTGAGTCTTCAGTTCTCAGTTTCATATTGAGTCTACAGTATCTCAGTTTCATACTGAGTCTTCAGAGACTTCAGAACCTATCCTGAACTATATCTGCTGACTATACATTTCGCAGATAACATCCTGAATACTCTAATAACTGAATCCTGACTCAACTATCAAGATCATTCTGAACATGTCATACTTAGGGGTTTTGGGATCTTAATCAAAATCATATAATCTTTTATTAAATTCATCTCCTAACAGGACGTATATATATTATACTGATATAGGTTTTGGTTTTAATTTTGGTTTTGGTTTTGTATAAACAGGATTTTTAAAATATAAAAAAATTATAAAAAAAAATTAAGGTCTTGGAATGCGATTTTTAACCGCATTCTAAAGTGAAGAAAAAAAAATATATATATTAGACAAAGGTTTATAACCGCTGTCCAATATTAAGGACAGGGGTGGAAAACCGCTATCCAAGTATCAATTTAAACAGCGGTTAAAAACCACTGTCTAAGTATCAATTTTGGAGAACGGTTTTTTTAACAGCTATCTGAACTTAGACAGCTGTCACTTGGACAACCTTTATAACCGCTGTCTAAGGTGCAAATTAATTGTTGTGCAAAGCCTAATCTGTATTTGTGATTATCACTCTTTGAAAAATAAAGTATTTTAAATAGTGATTTTTTTTTAACCACTGTCTAAGTATCAATTTTGGACAACGGTTTTTTTAACAGCTATCTGAACTTAGACAGCTGTCACTTGGACATCCTTTATAACCGCTGTCTAAGGTGTAAATTAATTGTTGTGCAAAGCCTAATCTGTATTTGTGATTATCACTTGGACAATGATTTTTTTTTTTTTTGCATAAGAGTGATAAATTTATGTATTCTGGTTTACAGGCCAGGATTAAAATCAAAATGTTGAAATGGCCTGAATCAATTTCATAACTATGTCGATTTATTGGACTACAAAAATTATAATCCCAAAAAATTTAAAAGATATATATGTCTAGAATTGGTGTAAAACGAAACTTGACACATGTGTACTAAAATTTATTATTTAAAAGATTAAAGATTTTTTCAGGAATATAACTAAGTTACGGGACATAAAATTGCACATTTAAGCAAGTAAAAATTTAATTTCCGTACACCTAGGCACATACAAGTGGGCGTGTCGAGCCAATTTGGCCTAAATTTGGAAAAATTAAAATTTAAGACCTAACTATGCAACAAATATATATCTTGCCTACATTTGCCAAACTAAGAATATATTGTCCCTTAATTTTTTTTCATCTTAACTTAGCTTGTCTCATCTTTACCAAGTAAAATCTCCAACTAAGTTGTTGAGTTTACAAAAGGAACCATTAACATTTACTTCATCATTCCATTATAATCACCCGGGAGCAATTTCATAATATTGTTTTCCTCCCATTGAAAAAGAGTTTCACACGACATCAATATTGTTCTCGAATTATGCATTCTTCCCATGTTGGTCCCGGTGCTAACGAGTCTCACACGTGTATGGGGGGAATACACGTGTTCAGTGATTTTTAAAATTTTTCTTTCACTGAGGTCAGATGGGTCAGGTTATCCTGATGATTTTGCCCTGAGAAGCACAGATTGCCCTGAGTCAAAGTCTGAGAATGATCCTGAGCTGCTTTCAGAAGCTTCAGATTAGCCCAACTGAGCCTGAGTTTATCAGAGATCCTGAGGCGCTTGGATCAGATAATTATCTTACTGAACCCTCAGTAGAGTTAGTTCAGTTTGATAACTATCTGTTCTAGCTACTCAAGTGTGCGGAATGGTTGGCCCTAAGTTTATACTCGTTTTAGCTTTGCTGAAAATCATCCCTTCAATAAAACAGTGATTAAGGATGTGATCAATTTGATGCAAGTTCAGTGGATTGGTTCCAACTGAGTATCAGTGAATTATGCTTTCAGTGAAAACTTGCAACAGATAATAATGTAGTACAGAAAGCAAAACAACACAACAATTATAGTGGTTCAGAGACTCAAGCTCCTACGTCCACTCTCTCTGATCTTCAGAGAAATTCCTTAACCACTTCCTAAAGCTTTCTGGCTAACTCACTATAGCTTACTCACTTTTCTACCTTGAGTTTTCTGGCTGACTCACTGCAGCTTACTAACTCAAACACACACAAGTGTTCAGACTACCACAAGTAGCTTACTAACTTCTTCTCTAGAGTTTTCTGGCTAACTCACTGTAGCTTACTAACTCTTTACAACTCCAACTCACCAACAAAACACACACAAACTACCTTAACAAAGGGTTTGGGTTTCTGGTTGGTTTCCAACTAGGATGAGATATCCTTTACAATAAGAACAATGTAAAGGCTAGGATATCTCTACTAAGTTTTGGATATTTCTTATCAATCTAGGCTTAGTGAATGAGCTATCTCCAATGTGAAACACTTGGGAAATTCTAGGTTTTTCGAGTGCTTCAATTTGCAATAATACGAATGAGCTCTTGAGTTGCTTTAAAATTTTCCGTGACCTCTCAATGTAAAGGGTCACTAGTATTTATAGGCAACTTCACCAAGGTCACTCTTGAAAAACTATCCGTTGGAGGAGATAGCTTCATGAGTTTCCTCTTATGGTGTTTGATGAACGGCTATTTTTAAGGTTTGAATACTCCCTTGCATGTTTTAGGAAATATGCAGTCATGTAGCCAATCACCAATTTTAGCAGTCTGGAACATAGTACTACTGACATGATTGATGAAGGACTGTCGCTTTCAAAGGTCGAGAAAAATACTGATGTTGTCTTTTTTCGATTGGTTCTTGTCTTCAGTAAATGTAGACAAACATAACGGCTCTTTTTGGTCAATCTCTATGAATGAGATAACCTTAAACAACACTTAGACTTAGTTCCTTTGTCTCCGTATGAATGTTTTGGGGAATATCTACTTTTCTGAATATTTGCGTTTTTCTCAGTTTTGTAGTCTTCAGATAGATATTATTCGGTGCCTCTAAACATTGGGGTTATCTTGAGTATTGATATCTTCTTGTGTCTTGATAACTCTTGGGTCTTGATATCTTACGAGTCTTGATATCTTACGAGTCTTGATGTCTTGATGACATCTTTGAGTCTTGATGACATCTTGAGTCTTGATGTCTTCGATGACATCTTGAGTCTTGATGTCTCAGTGTCTTTAATTCTTGAGTCTTGATGTCTTGACAACTTCTTGAGTCTTGATGACATCTTGAGTCTTAGTGTCTTTAGTGACATCTTGAGTCTTGATGTCTTGATGACATCTTGAGTCTTGATTGTCTTTAGTGACATCTTTGAGTCTTGATGTCTTGAGAACTTCTTGAGTCTTGATTTCTTGAGAACTTCTTGAGTCTTGGTTTCTTGATTACTTCTTGAGTCTTGATTTCTTGACAACTTACCGAGTCTTGATTTCTTGATTTACTATCGAGTCTTGATTTCTTGACAACTTCTCGAGTCTTGATTTCTTGACTACTTCTTGAGTCTTGATTTCTTGATTACTTATTGAGTCTTGATTTCTTGATTATTTATCGAGTCTTGATTTCTTGATTCTTCTTTGAGTCTTGATTTCTTGAAGAACTTTTCGAGTCTTGATTTCTTCAAAATCTAACGATCTATATCTGGCGACTATACATGGTGCAGATAACTTCTGAATAATCTATCTTTGAATCGACTCGATCTATCAAGATTATCTGAACATGTCATACTCGGGGTTTTGGGATCTAATCAAAACTTCTTTATTAAATTCATCTCCCAACAATTTCCCCCTTTTTGATGATGCCAAAACCATCTTGTTACATTTAAGAAAACCTAACCTATACTCAGGTTTCAGTTTGTCTATTACAATCCAAAATGGTAATTCTTCCCAACAATTTCAAAACATAAGGCATATCAAACATAAAAGACATGTAAAAAGATAATGAGATATTATCTTTGAGCATAAAGATGAAATTTTCATTGATGTAGGATAAGAGTTATAGATTACAATGAAAATCAAAAACAAAAAACAGAAGAACAAAATCTTCAGTCTTCTTCAACTTCATCCTCTGGCACTTCCAGGTTGAACATCCCATAGTATTTCTTCTTCAGTTCATCCCTTGCTTTGATGATATCAGGGTTGTTTCCTATTAAACCTAGCTGGATGGCATATTGAGCTATCTCCTGAGAAATGGCTCTTTCATTCACATAGCCATTCTCAAATCTAGGAGCTGGGTAAGTGTATGGACCAGGGGCTACTATCTGAGTATTTCCTTCATCTGCCAAGTTGATCCAACTTTGCAGGTACTTAGGATAGAATGTCAGTAAGTACTCAATGAAGGCTTCATTCATATCCGAGCTTCTCCCCCTCCATTCTCTCAGAATCTCATAATAGAACCAGAAGGTTCTCTTGATTTCCTCCCATGCATCATTGAACTGAATAGGCATCCATTTGTCAATGTGCGGCCATTTCTGAGTATTCTCTGTACCCCTCATTTTGCTCAAAAACTTCTTAAAACCACTTCTTCTTTTCTGCTCTTCTTCTTTCTTTTTCCCGATCACAGGAACACCTAACACAGAAGCATCAGTCTTCTTCTCTTTTTCAATTTGAAGGGTTTTCAGAGTTTTCTTGGTATTGAAGACTTCTTTCTGACTTCCAGTTTCTTCTTTTTCAGCTTCTTCCTCAAAATCTTCAAAATCTATTATCAATTTCCTCTGAGTGGGCTTAGAAGTTTTAGCTCTTTTCTTCTTTTCTTGCTCCACAAATGCCACAGGCTTTCTCTTTCCAGGTCTGACTTGATCTTCACCGGCTTGGCTTGTCTCAATTATCCTTCTATCACTCAGTTTCTCAGAAATTACTTCCTGAATAGTTTGCTCAGATATTTGAGTGTAGATAGGTTTCTCAGCTTCTTTGAACTTGAGCTTCTCAGTGGCTTCAACTTCTTTTAAGGCATCAACAATTTTCTTCCTTTCAGCTTCTTTCTAAGCCTTTTTCTTCAAGGTTTGTGCCAACAACTCACTTAGTTTGCCACCAGGCCTTTCCCCCTTTTTGGCACCATACCTTGGGAGTAGTTGAGTCAGTGCAATATCCATATGGTATTGCTCTTTGCTTATACTTCGCACTTTCCCTGCCAACTTATCATGCTCATGTAATTTTTAGCCATTGAGAACTCTTCAGAAAGAGGTGCAAACTTATTTGAGAAGACATCATGCATCATCTCTGTCATCTTGGTCATGAGCATAGAGCCCATTTCCTCAACAACTGTCTTGATCATCAGATCATTCTTCTCAACCAGCTTGGCTTCAAGATAGGCAGTTCTTTCCTAATACATCTGCTTCATCTCTGCATTGAGCTCAGTTTTGACTACATCAACCTTTCCTTCCAAAGTAGTCATTTTATCTGCAAGAGATGTTTGTAGTTGCAGCATGTCTGAAGATGAACTCAGATTTTCCAGCTTTTGAGATTGGCTTGCCAAGGTTTCTTCAATTTGAGTCACTTTCTCCACCATTGGCACCACCTTCTCCAATTTATCCAGGATAGGACTGAAGTCAATTTCTGGAGTGTGTACAACTTTTTCCACCTGAGCTGGGTGCTCCAACTGAGCCTCAGTCTGTATATCATACATAACAAATTTAAAGATAGGAACTTCAGTAGCTTTGGCATAATGTTTAATAGTGCCAAAAGATACCTGAAGAGTGCTAACTTCAGTCTGAGGATGTGTGATATCAGTCTGTCCAACATCAGTGTCCTTCTCCATCTGAGATTGCTTTTCAGCATCATCTTGTTTGTCACCCTCTTTATCTTGATCCTCATCTCCTTCTGGATTCATAGAACTGGAGGCATCAATATCAGCTATCCTTCTCTCAGCCACCTTTCTCTTTACTAGCTCATCAAAGTCAGCAATTTTCATTCTGAGCTTTGTCTTCCTGAACCTAGAGAACTCTGTCAAAACAACAGTCTCAACATTCCACCACTCTTCTCCTCTGAAGGAGGCTATATTCAGCATCTCCGGAAGAGTCTGATTCAGGATATAGACCGTGGTTCTGAGTCGGAAGAAGAGATCCTGAAGGTCAGGATATGCATTAAGCTCAGGGTACCTATCAAGAATGAATCGTTCCCCCTTGCTGCGCCATTTAGTTTCTTCTACCTATCCCTTCTTCATCTTTGGGCTCTCAGGGACAGTAGGATCGGATTGTAAGAGTTCTGGTGCTGATGGATCGAGAAATGGTTCACTCAGGAGCGCATCCAAGTTCAGCAGTTCTTGAGGTTCAGACTGATCTGATGTCTGAACAGGTCTCTCTTCAGTAGGAATCTGGGGTCCCTTGAAGATTTCCTGAGAAATTTTATCTGAGCTCAGAGAAGTTCCGAGTACCTGAGCAAGAACCTGCGCAATTGTCACAACCTGAGCAAGAACCTGCAGTGGAGATTTCAGCCCTTGCTGGCCTTCAGGTTGAATTTCTTCAGCTTCACTGACCTCCTCCTTAATAATAGATTGAAGCTTTCTGCGTTTCTGAGGAGCCAGTGCTTTCTTCTTCAGATTTTCTCCTTTCTCTCTTTTAACTTGCATCAGGGCTTTCCCCCTGGCTTGTTTGACTTCAACAACTTCTTCTTCTGCAGTCTCCTCCTGAGACTCAGAGCTTTTCTCTTTCTTTTCTTTCAAAGTCTTCTTTGCTGGTGGTTAGAACAGGATTTTTGACTTTGGAAAGGAAGAGGAATTGGCAAAGATGTCCTCCTCTTCTCTGCACATTTCCAAGATAAATGCAATCTTGGTTGCATGTAGGATCTTTCCTTTGACAACAACAGACCCATTCACCTTCTGAACTTGTTTGGCTTGATCACTCACCACTTTGATTAAATAGTGTAACCAGTTGAATGCCGTGGTAGGTGAATCTTCAATCGCCGCCATTAGCCTCAACTTAAGCGTGCTTATCTGTTCAAAGCTGCCAGATCTACTCATGATGCATTTGCTTACAATGTCCAGCAATACTCGATATTTAGGCTTCAAATGCCTTTTATTCAGAGTAGCTTTAAACTTTACTGGATGCTCTGTAATCTTATCCAGATATTCTTGTTCCCTACCCATCATATATACCGTAGGGTCTTCATCTCTATCGCTTAACTCATACATGGCATTAAGATTCTTAGGAATAATATACAATTCCTTAACAAAATCCACATATTTTGTACTATGCTCTAAATGCGAGACTGTAATCTGCGATTCTATACAATCTTCATCATCTAACTTCAAATTAGAGATAAACTCAATTACCTCTTTTGCATATTCGACCTCTGGTTGATTTGCGACCAGGCAAGTAAGCTTTGCCAATCGAATCATATGCAATACTTCCTCTTCGTGAGTTGCATTGGACGAGCTTTCGAGAGATACGACATAATTGTACCAAGGTTTATTGGAGATGGCAAGCTTGTCGTATACAGAAAATGTCATTTTTGGAGAATTTCTGGTGAAGGGTTTTGAGATAGGTGAGAAATTTCTGGGCAATCGAGAGTTTTTGAAGCAGAGTGTTTGAAGATGAAGGCTTTTTGAATCGGGCTTTGAAGGAATTCTTCAATAGATATAGGACTTTGATTCATTGAAAATTGCATAGATGAAGAAATCGACGGTTGAGATTTAAAACTGACTAAATCGGGTATATGAAAGGACGATTTCACAAATATAAAGCCGCCAATTTATCCCTATTGGTGATTAATGAACAGTGCATTTAATTACTGTTCCTGCAGACCATTGACTTTCTTAGTGTATTTCAAAGGTCCCGCCCAAATATTCCTTCAGGTGTTTTGTTATTTATTGCCAATGATTACTGAGATTCAGTTAGACAATAAATGTGTTGCATGAGTCAATACTTCTTCAGACTAATTTTCTCCATCAGTCTTACTGAGTTTTGACCATGATAAAATATCAGTATAATACTGAGTACTGATCTTGATAAAAGGTCGATAATATCGAAATCTCGATCTTGAGGATAACCGAGTTTCCCAAGACTCGGTTCAAGATACTTTCAATTTTATCCTGAGTTTTTCAGTGAAAACCTTAGAAAACTTCATGCATCCGAAAACCTTCAATTTTTGATTTGCTTTATTCACTGGATCAACATACCTAATTCAACCGATAGTTCCGAAATCTTGATTCAAACCCAAAGGTTTAGTCATGATATCGACTCTCTGCTTATCAAGATGAATTTTCTCCATTTCGATGTCTTTCTTCTCAACATGATCTCTCGATGAAGTGATGTCCGATATCAATATGCTTACATCCGGTGTGCAATACTGATTTTTGTGTAATAGCAATTGCACTATTATTATCACAAAATATAGGTACTTCATTGGCTATAATCTTATAATCCCTCAATTGTTGTGCGAGCGAAAAGCATGCTCTGCACAACAAATGACTTCTGTAACCATGTATTCAAATTTCTTCATGTAATCTTGGTTGCTACGAGGTTTGTTTCTTTGAAAACCATGATATCGGTTTACTTCAAGAAATTGACAAGTTCATGTGGTAGACTTCCTGTCAATTCTACATCCTCCATAATCAGCATCTGAATAACCAGTTAATTCAAGGTTATCATCAGCTGGATACCATAATCCTCTATTCACAGTGCCTTTAAGACATTTCAGAATATTTTTGGCAGCCTCCATGTGACTAGCCTTAGGATTAGCTTGGTATCTTGCACATATCCCAACAACAAATGTAATATCAGGCCTACTTGCTGTGAGATATAGCAGTGATCCAATGATCCCTCTATAATCAGTGTGATTTACTGATTTTCCTTCAGGATCAGGATCCATCTTGTAGTTAGTATTCATAGGAATTCTAACTGCATTGCAATTTTGTACACCATACTTTGCAATCAGATCTCTGGTGTATTTTGCTTGATTGATGAAAATTCCTTCCTTAGTTTGTTTCACCTGAAGTCCAAGAAAGAAATTCATCTCCCCCATCATTGACATCTCAAACTTTCCTTTCATCAGGGTAGAAAACTTTTCACATAGCTGATGATTTGGAGATCCAAATATGATGTCATCTACATAAATCTAAACAAGTAAGATGTCTTTCCCATCTTCTATCCTGAACAGAGTCCTATCAACAGTTCCTTTCATAAAACCATGGTCAGTAAGAAACTGAGAAAGGGTATCATACCATGCTCGGGGTGCTTGCTTAAGACCATACAAGGCTTCCCGGAGCCTGTAAACTTGGTCATTCTGTCTGAAACCAGGAGGTTGTTCTACATAAACCTCTTCCTTAAGCACACCATTCAGAAATGCACTTTTCACATCATTTGATAGATCTGTGAATTTCATGCAAAAGATATGCAAGAAACAATCGATGATGGCTTCTAGTCTTTGAACTTGGTGCAAAGGTTTCATCATAATCCAAGCCTTCTTCTTGGGAATAACCTTGTGCAACTAGCCTTGCCTTGTTTCTCAAAATGTTGTTGTTTTCATCTCTTATTCTTGAACACCCACTTAGTTCCAATCACATTGTGCCTCTTTAGTTATCCACTAGCTCCCAAACTTCATTCCTTGAGAACCGATTCAAACTCTTCTTGCATAAAGAAGAATCCAAAATGAATCTTGTAGAGCTTCTTCAATCTCGATGAGGTTCTTTTTTCGGATAGGAAGCAAGAGAACAAAGCACTTTCTCCATGGAACCTTCTTTTTTGACACCATCCGATAGATCACCCACAATCGACTTTTAGGATGACTATCCAACCATTTTCTCTGGATGTTCCCCTTCAAGTAGTATCCTCAACATTAGAAATGTTAGGTTCGGGTAGTTCATTAAATTGGGGAACAACGAGAAAAGGAGAAAGAGAATCATCTTCCTCGGGGAAATTCCATTGAACATTGTCGAGACATTTGTTCCCCATTGGTTGATAGATTCGAGTTTGCCTCGGTTTGTGACCACATCTTCATCGGCATTACATACGAGTCCGAGGCGGTGTATGTTCAGATTTGGTCGACCTTCAGTGTGTTGGCTTTCCTTCGATTGGAGAATTTCCATCCCGAGTCTCACCATCCTCGAGTTTTTCCATCCCGAACTTTTTGTTCGAGTCCGATTCACTCCATTCATAGAAAGTGACCGACTTCTTCTTTTTCGTGTTCGGAGGATGTTTTTTCATTCTTTTTTAAGCTAAGTCTCGGTGATTCTCTTGATCGGGTTCTCTGAAGTCATGTTCTGTTTCTTCCGAACAAAAGTAGATTCATCAAAAACAACATGAGGTGTTTCTTCCACAATAAGAGTCCTACAGGTTGTAAACTCGAAGGCTTTTCTTGACTTCGAATATCCTAAGAATATCCCTTCATCGGTTTTTTGCTATCAAAAGTTTTCAACCGATCTTTACCATTATTGTGTATGAAACACTTGCAACCAAAACACACGAAAAGAAAGAAACAAGAGGCTTCATTTCATTTCCACGGCTCATATGGAGTTTTTCCTTGGTTCTTGGTCAAGATGGATCCGTTTCCGAGAGTAGCATGCACGGTGTTGATAGCTTCAAATTTCAAAATCTCTTAGGAATATCAACTTCAACAATCATTGTCCTTGCAGCTTCTTTAAGAGTCCTATTTCTTCTTTCAGCAACACCATTCTGTTGTGGGGTTCTTGCAGTTGATTTTTCATGAGCTATTCCATTTGCTGCACAATAATCAGATATGATATGATTGATAAACTCAGTTCCTTTATCTGATCTGATTTTGACCACACTCAGATTCTTGTCAGTGATTAGTTGCTTATATCCTGTCATATGTCTTGAACATCCACTGTCCAGATACCATACAGCAGGAGCCAATTCATTTCCATTCATCAGTGCTATGTTGTTTTCATTCAGCTCAGTGCCCTTTTCCTTCACCTGAAAAACAGATCAGTTCTTAGGTACCCATTTGGTGTAGGGTCCTACCAGGTTAGCTGTACCTTTTGGAACCCAAATCTGCCTAACAACCCTAATTACTTTAGAGTGGTGATTTGTCTCCCATAAACATCTACGTACACATTCACCACCCTAGGTGCCTTGGCAGTATCCTGTGTATGAGTGCCAGCCTTAGCATGAACATGAGCATTAGAGTTCTTCTTGGGTTCAGGCCTTTTGCTCAAGTACCTTAGCTTTTTTGTAGCTGGTCTCTGTCTCTGCTGACTTGGGTTCAGGAAACCTTTACCCTTAGGCAAGTGGGGTTTGGGTTGCCTGTAATGAAATTGGGGTCTTTCAGTAATCTGAGGACTTGGTCTTTTGAGTTGAGAATATCTCTGCTGATTGTTTCTCTTCTGAAAATTCCTCTGATGGTTCAGTGCAGATCTCTTTAGGTTGGTATTCTTAGCCTGAGGCTTTGAAGTACTGGCTTGAAGATTTCCTACTGAGTGTTCAGATTTTCTAGCCTTTTCCTGAGGTCTGGGCTTTCTTCCCTGAACCTTCAGTTTTTCTGAAACCATAGGTCCTTTACCCTTATCTAAAACTCGGGCGGTTCTTGAAGAAGAAGATTAGATGCATTTGGTTTAACAAAGACAGTCTTGGTGCTACTAGAAGCAACATTCAGAAGACCTTGTGAGGTTCCCCCTGGAATGTATCCCAATCCAGCTTTTATAGTTGCAGGTCTTTGATAACTCTGAATTTCATCTATCACTTTAGATGCAAAATTCAATAGAGCTAACTTTCTCTGCGCACTATCCTCACATTTCTTTAGAGTTTCATGCTTCTCAAAGAGGTCATTGAACTCGATTTCGATAAGTTTGAATCTCTTTAGTAGATTTCTCTAATTTTCCATTCAGGATCTCTATCACCTTCTCTTTTTCTGAGAGTTGTACTTTCAGAACATCTAGTTCATCATTAGTTCCCATCAATTGAGAAGTGATCTCAGCATTTTTAGAGTCTTTCAACCTCAGATTCTCAGCAGTCAGTTCCTTGTTCTGCTCTTGAGTTTCAGTGAGCAGTTCTTGTAACACAGAATAGTCCTTCATAAGATTCTCAAACGAATCCATCAGTCAAAATTCTTTATTAAGTTGAACTTGAGAACTCATGTGCTTGTGTAGGAGCAACAACCGAGATAGAAGAATTTACCTCCCCTGACCATAAGACATATATCATCACTTTGTCACTATCTCGAGAAAATTTCATCGAGGAACTGGAACCTTCTTCAGAATGTTCTTCTTCCTCAGCAATCATAGCTTTCTTGCTGGAGATCTTCTTGTCTCTCTTGGCTTGTCTTTCCTTTCTTTCTTTAACACTTAGCTCAGGACAATCATATTGAAAGTGACCTTTCTTCTGACAGTTGTAACATCTGTTGTTATCATCATCCCGATCACTTTCCTCCTTGGTCTTGGAGTCCTTCTTTTTGGATGAGGATCCTTCAGCTTTCTGGTCCTTTCTTTTCTCGGTGTATCCGTCCTCGACTTTTGAGTCTCTCTTTGTACTGTGATTCTGTAATATTTTTTATATTTCCCATATTCGCTATTGAGTCTTTCAAACCTCCTTGCCATCAAGACTAGCTTATCCTCCTGCTCATCCTGATTTTTGGCAAGTGAGTTCTCAGACTCTTTAGACTTACATGATTTTTCTTTGGCTTTGAAAGCCACATTCTTGCTAGATGAAGAATCATCTTTGCTGTCAGATTTCTTAGTTTTCTTGTCAATCACAAACTCATAAGCTTTCAGTTCAGAGAAAACTTGTTGATATGGCATGGAATCAATATTTTTGGTGTTTTCAATCACCACAGCATGTATATCCCATTTCTTAGATAATCCTCTAAGAATTTTCAGTGCCACTTCTCTCTGTGGGTATCTTTTCCCAAGAGCACTCAGATCATTCATGATGCTAGTGAATCTGACCTCAAGTTTGTCAATGGATTCATTTTCTTCCATTTCAAAGCTATCAAACTTTCCAATAGCAACATAAAGTTTATTTTCCTTAATATGATCTGTGCCTTGACATATAACAACAAGTGTGTCCCATATTTCTTTTGCAGTTTCACAGTGAGAAATCATCCCCATAACACCATCATCAATAGTGCTATACAAAGTATCTTTAGCAATGTAGTCCAGATTGACTAACTTTCTCTCATCAGGAGTAAGTTGATCATCAGACTTTGGAAATTCATCTCTGGGATCATTCCTCTCAGTATCAGTGATTCTGGGATTCACAACAGTAAATTTGAATAGTCCTTCAGAAACCACTCTCCATATTCTTTCATGTTTTGAATACAGATGAGCCTGCATTCTTAATCTCCATAGGCCATAGCTCTCAACAGAGAACATAGGAAGTTTCTTAGAAGGCATGATGACTGAGCCTTGTAAGATATCAGCAAACAGATCTATTCAGTAGACCACCAAAGTCTTTCAGCAAAAATAGACTATGACCACCAAAGCAAGTGGTCAAATTGAACCACTGCTCTGATACCACTTGTTGGTCCCGGTGCTAACGAGTCTCACGTGTATGGGGGGGGGAATACACGTGTTCATTGATTTTAAAACTTTTCCTTCACTGAGGTCAGATGGGTCAGGTTATCCTGATGATTTTGCCCTGAGAAACACAGATTACCCTGAGTCAAAGTCTACTGAGACAATGATCCTGAGCTGCTTTCAGAAGCTTCAGATTAGCCCAACTGAGCTTGAGTTTATCGAGAGAGATCGAGGCGCTTGGATCGATAATTATCTTCTTGAACCCTCGATGAGAGAGTTAGTTCGATTTGGTAACTATCTGTTCTAGCTACTCAAGTGTGCGAAATGGTTGGCCCTAAGTTTATACTCATTTTAGCTTTGTTGAAAATCTTCCCTTCAATAAAACAGTGATTAAGGTTGTGATCAATTTGATGCAAGTTCAGTGGATTGGTTCCAACTGAGTATCAGTGAATTATGCTTTCAGTGAAAACATGCAACAAATAATAATGCAGTACAGAAAGCAAAACAACACAACAATTATAGTGGTTCAGAGACTCAAGCTCCTACGTCCACTCTCTCTGATCTTCAGAAAAATTCCTTAACCACTTCCTAAAGCTTTCTGGCTAACTCACTGTAGCTTACTCACTTTTCTACCTTGAGTTTTCTGGCTGACTCACTGTAGCTTACTAACTCAAACACACACAAGTGTTCAGACTACCACAAGTAGCTTACTAACTTCTTCTTCTCTAGAGTTTTTACGGCTAACTCACTTTGTAGCTTACTAACTCTTTACAACTCCAACTCACCAACAAAACACACACAAACTACCTTAACAAAGGGTTTGGGTTTCTGGTTGGTTTCCAACTAGGATGAGATATCCTTTACAATAAGAACAATGTAAAGGCTAGGATATCTCTACTAAGTTTTGGATATTTCTTATCAATCTAGGCTTAGTGAATGAGCTATCTCCAATGTGAAACACTTGGGAAATTCTAGGTTTTTTGTGTGCTTCAATTTGCAATAATACGAATGAGCTCTTGAGTTGCTTTGAAATTTTCTTTGACCTCTCAATGTAAAGGGTCACTAGTATTTATAGGCAACTTCACCAAGGTCACTCTTGAAAAACTATCTGTTGGAGGAGATAACTTCATGAGTTTCCTCTTATGGTGTTTGATGAACGACTATTTTTAAGGTTTGAATACTCCCTTGCATGTTTTAGGAAATATGCAGTCATGTAGCCAATCACCAATTTTTGCAGTCTGGAACATAGTACTACTGACATGATTCAAATGACACTGCCGCTTTTCGGTGTCGAAGAAATGCGATGTTGTCTTCTTCGATTGGTTCTTGTCTTGAAGAAATGTAGACAAACATAACGGCTCTTTTTGGTCAATCTCTCTGAATGAGATAACCTTAAACAACACTTAGACTTAGTTCCTTTTGTCTGCATATGAATGTTTTAGGCAATAGCTACTTTTCTGAATATTTGCTTTTTTCTCAGTTTTGTAGTCTTCAGATAGATATTATTCAGTGCCTCTGAACATTCAGGTTATACTGAGTATTCAGTATCTTCACCGTGTCTTCGGTAACTCTTTGGGTCTTGATCTTATCTTATCGAGTCTTGATTATCTTATCGAGTCTTGATGTCTTGATGACATCTTTGAGTCTTGATGTCTTGATGACATACCGAGTCTTGATGTCTTGGTGACATCTTGAGTCTTGATGTCTTGATGACATCTTGAGTCTTGATGTCTTGAGCCTCAACTTCTTGAGTCTTTGATGTCTTGACAACTTCTTGAGCCTCCGGTGTCTTGATGACATCTCTTGAGTCTTGATGACATCTTGAGTCTTGATGTCTTCAACAACTTCTTGAGTCTTGGTTTCTTGACAACTTCTTGAGTCTTGATTTCTTGATTACTTCTTGAGTCTTGTTTTTTAGCAACTTCTTGAGTCTTGCTTTTGATTTTCTTGAGATTTCTTATTTCTTGCCATTTCCGAGTTTCTTGAAGAACTTCTTTGAGTCTTGATTTCTTGAGAATCTTAATCCCGATCTATATCTGGCGACTATACATGGTGCGAGATAACTTTCGAATAATCTATCTTGAAATCGACTCAGTCTATCAAGATTATCCTGAACATGTCATACTCAGGGGTTTTGGGATCTAATCAAAACTTCTTTATTAAATTCATCTCCCAACATCCCAATTCTCCAACAATATAAAACCCAATGGATGTTTGCAAGTTGTAGATCATCAATACAACTTCTTAACCATTGATCAATCATGGCTGCACAATTCCGGAGCCTCTCTCTGCTTCTTCTCCTGGTCTTTACTTTCCGTAAGTACCTAGTGTAATACTTTGTTAAGATTTATACGTACATCCAAACATTAATTTTTTTACCTTTGATATACGCAGAAGAGATGATGCCGAGTGAAGCTGTAGACTGCTACACACCCAGCAAAGTATTCAAAGTACTTTGCATAAATGACATGAGTTGCTCAGTAATCTGTCTGACACAAGTATTCACAAGTGGAAAATGCAAAAGTTTTAAGTGTGTTTGCGCCAAAAAGTGTAAGCCTCATCATGGAGATGGAGGTGACTACGATTACGGAGGCGGCCGTCACGGGAGCGGTGGTCATGGAGGCGACGGTCACGGAACGGAAGCGGCGGTCATGGAGGCGGCGGTCACGGTGGCGACTATGATGGATCAGGCGATTATGAAACTCCTGCACACGGAGGTGGCGATTATGAACCTCCTGTTCAGACCACTAATTAAATTCTGGCTTGAGAATAACAACAATAATTCTACCATATTTTCCTAATATGTTCTAATTAATTGGGTATGAAGTTGGTTAATTAGATCTCTCATGTCGTCTAGCCTAGAAAGATGGCTAGATTAATTTGTAATAACTTGATGCTTTATTTATAATACTTTATAAAAAGTTGCATTTAATATTTGTTGATGTCGACAAAACTATATATATATATATATAGGGGCATTTAAGTTTGTTAAGTTAATTAGAACTCAGGATAAATGAACAAGAAAGCAATGTAACAATATATATGGATGATCGCACAATGTAAGTGGCGCGACCAAACATTAGTGGATAATTTGTTGGGCAAAGTATAGGGTGAACAAGTTTCACGGTGAAACTGATTAAGGAGTATGACTTATATTATTGAAGAGTGTGACTTTTTACTATAAAGGGTGTGACATTTTACAGTAAAGGGTATTACTCATAAAAATGAAGGTTGTGATTTATATTATAGCAGAGAGTGTAGTAATAACTAAATGGTGTGACTTATATTATTAAAGGGTGTGACTTATATTATTAAAGGGTGTGACTTATATTACTAAAGAGTATAACTGTAAAAAAAATATATCAGTTCCACGGTGAACAAGTTTCACAGCATACCAACTCAATTTGTTGTGGTGTATGGAATGGCACAAAAGAAAGTAGCTAAATTATGGTCCCATCAAGATGAAGAGAATAATATAGGTGTCAAACCTGGGAGAGCTATAAATAATCGAAAAATGCGATAGAAATAAATTAAATTCGAGATTCGCCAAAAAATTAGTTATTTTTTAAATTCCGATTCACATGAGGTGTTCTGATGGGAATAGACTAAATTCGTGATTCTCCAAAGAATTGGTTGATGTTTAAATCCCGATTCATAGGAGGTTGGGATATGTAGGCGAATTTTCTTAATTAATGTCTAATTTTTATTGAAGAGCTCTTCTTTTTTCTTTCATTGGTATGATTAGTTCTTGACCGCCTTATTCCTGAGATTCAATGTTCTTGATTATTTTAGAACTACGTACATATGATGCACACATGTAGTTTGTTGAAAAAATTGGGTTGTTTGAATCATTTTACTTTTTGTTAATGTTTTTGAAGTCCTAAAATTTGAATTAGAGATCGAATGAGTTTATTGTTGTATACCAAAAATTACGGAACAAGATTTATAATGTGGCTATGTGATTTGGTACTACAAACAAGTATTTATGAGAGCTCTGGTGCAATCAATGAACAACAGAACGAATGTTCCTCATTGAATGATAATGATGAGAGTTAAAAGCTGGGAAATAAATGCGATAAATAAAAGCAAGAAGATTTGGGCCAAGGTGGCCTATTTTTGTGGCTGATAAAGCCTTGTATTCAATGTGAAATTTTTTCGACCCCTTTTTGTGAGTCTTAACTTCTTATATTTATAGTACAGAGTGATTACCCAACTTGCCTTGCCCACCTCTCGATGAAGCTCGACCAAACATTAATTGTAACCAGCTACATTGGACTCTAAACTGCACTCTAAATCCTAGTTACACTTAACTAGACACGTTTCGTGCGGACTCTGAAGTGGCAGCTAGCAGGTACTATGGAGATTTGCTCTTATTCTTTCCCCTTTGAGTCACAGCTGTAGGACCAGCAATTCCTTCAGAGGCTTCTTGGCCATTTGGGGGAAGATTCTCTTATATTGGTTGTTTATGTGTTTAGTTAGCCAAAATCAGGCTTTGGTAAATGGAAAATATTTGATTTATCTCTCTCCTATCTCATTTGCAAACTCTTGATCACCAATTCCATCTAATTGACTAAGTATGACCTTGGTTCTTCATGTAGGCAAGTAGATTGGAAAAGTTACTTCTCTAAAATGGGCGAGATGGGCGAGTTGCCCCGGGCATTAGGGGCGAACTCGCCCCATTTATTGTACAATGGGCGAGATGGGTGACTTGGAATAGGGGTGAACTTGCCCCACTTCTTACTATCGCGAGATGGGCGAGTTTTGCCCTGGAATAGGGGCGAACTCGCCCTGCTTCTTGAATAATAGGCGAGTTCCCCGTGCATAGGGGCGAACTCGCTTGATCTCTTCTTGGCGTAGGCGACTTGGGCGAGTTCCCGGGGAATAGGGGCGAACTCGCCCAATCTCTTCTTGGTGTAGGCGACTTGGGTGAGTTCCCCGGAAATAGGGGCGAACTCGCCCAATCTCTTCTTGGCGTAGGCGACTTGGGCGAGCATTTGGCAAGGTAGCCTGATGAGAGGCGAGTTGCGAGTTTGCCCTCGCCCCGGGGCAACTCGCCCAACTCTCAAGTCTTTTAGAGGTGAGTTGGGTCGCTGTTTATAATTCTTAATGTCCTGACAAGCCCAAATAATTAGCCCAAATAATTAGGCACACAACAATTGCCCCTTAGGTTGCTACTCGCCTTATGTGAGAGTGAGAAGTAACCTGATAACCTTAGTATGTTGTGCCTTTCTATAATAAATTTGGGTAACTTTAACGTACAACGTGGGATGAGTCACTTGGTCATAGGACGAGCAGGTGAGTTGCTTGAATGTACAGGCGAGTTGCTTGGACGGGCGACTTGCATCGCGAGCCGCCGGACATCTGGGAGAGTTTCCTGGATTGGCGATTTGCATCGCGAGCCACTCGAACGTCGGGCAAGTTGCTTGGATGGGCGATGGCATGGTGAGCGAGCAGACTCAAATATCGAGTTTTTTGAATGTCGGGCGACTCGCTCAAGGGCGAGTTACTTGGAGGCCGGGCGAGATGGCGAGATGGAGTGAACTTAAGCCGAGTTGCGCGGTTAAGTTGGCCGAATTGATGGTATTGGGCCAAATATGAGTGGCGTGCGAGCGAGTTGGGCCAACTTCTCTTGGGCCGAAGATCTCTTGGGCCGAATATGGGTGGCCAATTTGTGCGAGCTTGGGCCGAGCTTCAAATCGGTTTTCTTGTGGGTTTGATTGGCGAAGTGGGGCAAACTTCAGGCCGATTCTTGTGGTTTGTTCGGCGAAGTGGAGCGAACTTCCAACCTTTTTTTTGTGGGCCTGGTCTTCTTTTGGCGAGGTACATCGAGCTTAGGTGAATCATGTGGCGGCAAGGTGCAGCGAGCGACCTGGGGAGTTGTGCGAGTTTCGATTTCCGGGACTTTGACCACTCTTTTTCCGAAATTTTGAATGTCTTAAATTTGGTGTCCTAATTCCCTTCATAAAGTTGGTTGCTCCATTCTTCTTTTCTGTCACAACTCTCATGACTCAGCGGCGGTGTGTGAAATTATGGTGAGTCGCAAGATGCAAATTCTCCCCGTTCTCAGTGGGCTCGGCATTTCGGCGGCCTCCATTTTCCTTCTCTATGTGGTTTTCTTTCTCAATTTTGTTTCTGAAATTTGAATCTCAAAGGGGATCTAGTTCTCAACTTCTCTAATTTCCTTCGTGAGATTTTAGGAATTTTTCGAGTGGCCTTCTCCTATTCGGCGGCAGCACATTTCGGCGAGGTAGCCTTTGCGTGTGGAGCGAGCAAACTCCAATAGCGGGGTGGGCGAGCAGCTAGGTGGATGAGTTGCGCCCTGGGCCATTGATCACGAGCTCGGTGTAGTGGCGAGTTGTGCAACTTGCCCATCGGGCATTTTGCTTGTGGGCGAGAAATATTGGCGTCTCGCCCTTAGGAGAGTTACTCGCACCGCCGGGCGACTTGCTTTCTTGTGGGTAAGAAATATTGGTGTCTTGTCCTTAGGCAAGTTACTTGCACCGTCGGGTGACTTGCTTGGTTGATGGGCGAGTTACGATATAAGGCGAGCTCGCCCGGATGAGTTGGGCGAGCTCCCGGGCGAGATGGGCGAGCTCCCGAGTGGACGTTTCATTATCGAGCATCATATTTGTTTTGTCCATAACTTGAGCTCCCGAACTCCGATTGAATTGATTCTTTTTTCGATTGCGACCCTCATTTCATGGAGCTTCATGTGGTTCAACCCTATTCTCAAATATCCTCCTAGATCAAAGTGTTGGGGAATTAATTGCCCAGATCTATTCGGGATGAATATTTAAATACAAATTTAATTCTAACAATTATTACTAGCATGAATTAATCCTATATTAATTTAAATAATAATTCAACAACAAATCGTGCATACAAATTCATCACATAAATCTTACGCATGCGGAATTGCTAGGAGTTTACGTGAACTAACCTCTCTGAGTGACAACCGTTGAGAAGATGGATATCCCGTTCACACAAACAAACCTAAAGAACCTTCTCAAGTATTCACTCGTCCTTGTTCAACAATCCGGTGGAAGTATGCTCGCGAACAATTAACAAAAGGAAAAATAAAATTATGTTGCACCACCTTTGTGGATTTCTAATTTTTCCAACACATGGAATTGTCTGGGGATGAAAAATTCATCCCCTATTTATACTAAAGGGGTGGTGGCCGATTTTCTATGAGGAATAAGATGGGAAAATCTTTTTCTTGGTCTCCAATAAATCTTGAATATATCCCATATATTTTTTTCTCCATATTTAAAATATTCCACAAAAATCCCACTTCCTCTTGTTATGGTTATTTTCGAAAATTAAGGCCAAGATTTTCAAGATTGGGATCTTCTTGAATTTATGAGATATTCTTGTATTCCAAGAACACATATCTTCCATAATATCTTTCCAAGAAAATCAAGAAAATCTTTCCTTCCTTATTTTCTTCATTATTTTCGAAAATCACACAATAAATAGCTAAGTGGGAGGTTTCTTGAATTTAATGAGATAAACTTGTATTCCAAGAATACTTATCCTCATTCCATAACAAAATTCAAAGAAAATCTTTCTCCCTCTCTTATTTATTTATTTTCGAAAAAATAGGAAAAATAGGCAACAATATTTTATTTAATTTTAAACACCTTTTTCAGTTATTTTGGGCTACTTGAGGAGCCTTTAGGAGAATTAAGATTGGATCTTCTAATGGACCTTGAATTTCCAATATTGAGCCACAATATTATTCAAGCCCATAAATATTAATCAATCCCACTACATAATTAATATTGCACTATCCATCTTAACCCATATTACAGTTAATATGGCTCCCGATTATTATTTCCCGCGTTTAAGAGTATCCAGTCCATTAATTAATTTCAGCCAACTGAAATAACTTCACTTTAATTAATATCTTTTTCCTTGGTTCAGGAATGGCTCAACATTATTATCCATACCGGAAAACTAATTCCACTTGCAAGATTTGGTATGATAAACTTTTGAGCCTCCCAAGGGGACTAATCAAACAAGACGCACTTGCACACGGATTCTCCGTATTAAATCTTAGCAATCGTCATGTAACTAATAATATTGCCCAAGATACAAGGTATTGAATCACATTGATTCTCTACCCATCGTAAGTCAAAGCAATAGTTATTAATTCCACACGATCCTATTTAAGGGACAAGGATTAAGAAATAACTAACCACTGAGGTCTAATTCTTTTGTATTCAGTCCTGAAGAATTTATCCTCCTGTAGGTCCTCTTCAGCGCATCATAATGCACTAGTGCAATATCTTGGTCAAGACAAGCAAATCTGAGCCTTCCACTTCAACCTTTCACGATGGATTGTTCATTTCCATCTAGCTTGTGAACTCTTTACTTTTAGTTACAAGGGACTGTTAATTTAATCTTCTGTGATCTGGTATCACTAAATTAACTACAATGTAACACGTACTAATTATTGACAATTATGCAGTAAATATATGTAACATTCAATGATATTTAAAGCAACAGTGATAAATAATTTATTTAAGCAAATAAGCCCGAAATTCAGTCTGGTTATACAAAGTAAAAGCATACTTTCCAGTATAACCCCAACAATCTCCCACTTATACTCAAAGTCTGCTTTTAAGTATACTACAGCACGTCTCGTGTAGAATCTACGTGACATCTAATGTTACCTACACGAACCTAATAATATCTCTCCCACTTATACTCAAAGCAGATTGACAACGGTCTTGACACCCATTCCATCCACATGTCTATCGAATGTATTCTGAGGCAGACCATTTGTGAATGGATCTGCTAGGTTGTCCTCTGACGTGATCTTTGCCACCTCTATATCTCCTCTCTTAATGATTTCTCGTATAAGATGTTATTTCCTTTCAATGTGTTTGCTGGCCTTGTGGGCTCTTGGTTCCCTTGAATTTGCAACTACTCCGGCATTATCACAATATACCGTGATTGTGCTGGGTAAATTCAGAACTACATCCAAGTCCACTAGGAAGTTCTTGAGCCAAACCGCTTCCTCTGCTGCTTCACAAGCAACTACATACTCGACTTCCATGGTAGAATCTACGATGCATTTCTGCTTAACGCTTCTCCATGTCATGGCTCCTCCCCCCATGCAAAACACACTACCCGAGGTAGATTTTTTGGAATCTAAGTCTGATTGGAAATCTGAGTCCGTGTAACCGATGGGAATCAGGCTGTCTGACTGATAAACCAACATTCTATCTCGAGTTTTCTTCTGATACTTCATAATGTTTTTAACTATAGTCCAATGTTCTTTCCCCGGATTATTCTGATATCTTGCTACCATTCCAACGACAAAGCAGATATCTGGCCTCGTGCACAACATTGCATACATGAGGCTTATGATAGCCGAAGCATAAGGAACGACCTTCATGTCATCTATCTCTTTTTGCGTCTTCGGGCACATTTCTTTAGATAGATGTATTCCATGTCTGAAAGGTACAAAACCTTTCTTGGAATCTTGCATGCTGAATCACTTCAAGACAGTATCTATGTATGAAGCTTGCGATAAGCCTATCATCCTTTTCTTGCGATCTCGAGTGATTTTGATCCCAAGGATGTGACCGGCTTCCCCAAAGTCCTTCATATCAAACTATTTTGACAGCCATGCCATTACGTCTGATAATACCTTCACATCGTCTCCGATGAGAAGAATATCGTCTACGTATAGTACTAAGAATACCAATGTAGTTCCGACATGCTTCTTATACACACAACTTTCAAACTCGTTTTGATCGAACCCGCAAGACTTTCACTAATACAGATTTGGGCTTGGAGAGCTGTTAAAAATGACCTTGGAGAGCGGTTATAATGACTCTCCAAGATGCTGTTTGTCCAAGCTTGGATAACGATAAAAACCATTATCCAAGATATTATGACTTAAGACGGTTTTTTTAACCGCATTCCAAGTTTCCATTTTAGACATCGGTTTTGTAAAATCACGCCCAAGAATATTCACTTGGACAGCGGTTCAAAACCGCTATCTAACTTTTTTTTAAATTTTTATATATATAAATACACTTGGACAACGGTTAAAAACCGCTGTCCAATATATATATATATATATTTACTTTTAATTTATATTTTTAAAATCCTGTTTATATAAAACCAAAACCAAAACTAAAAACCAAATTTTATACCACACGATAATATATATACGTCCAATACCAAAACATCAAATAAATTAATAAACGCATACACATCATGAAATAAATATCCGTCCAATACAACAAATTAAAACATTCATGAAGTATATCAATACAAATATATATAAGTAATATGCTACCAAAAGTTATCCCATTCTATCTATAATTATACAAGAATCGATTGTAAAGGTACCCTGTCCAATCCATTTTCCATATGTTCATTCTTTATTTGGAGTAAGACTTGACCGGACGATCATAGACAAATTTCAAACAACGATCAATTAATCAATATATTTAGATATATAGTATGAATTTTTATTCAATTAATAATAATTTAAATAAATCGATAAATTGACTTACGTTGATAGGAACCGCCGTTTGAGAAGCGCGTATTATATCTTCAATATAACAGCACACAAAATGTCCACAGTGATCACTATCTCGTTGTCTCGGTACCTGTTGATTAGCAATATAATCACGTATTACAATTATAATTATTTTATATTAATTTGATAACTTAATAAATTAAATTTACCTTAACATTATTCCAGCTCACTTTATTGAATTTAGCTCTTGAGCCTTGATTAGGAAGGCGACTCCGATACATCGTCACCACACTATTATTATTAGAATTAAAAAATAAAGTTAGATTAAATATGCATAATTTTAATAAGTAAAACAAATCATTATATTATAATATTAAAAATGAACTTACACTTCCATGTACGAAGTGAGATCAGGTCGATTTGAAGCCAACTCATTCGCAGCTGGATCCATAAAACACACACTTAATGTGATCATATTTATGGCGATCAACACCCAATGATTCCTATATTATATTAAGAATATTAAAATTAACTGTAAATTTAGCATATGTTCAAATATCATATATATTATGAATATAAATTTTAACGAAATGTTTATTGTACTCACCCCACATTTGTTGGCCAAAAAATGTATAACTCAGCATATGAGAAACTAACCACTCCATGGTCTGTGCCCTATCAGCCATTAAGCAAGACACTTGGGGGGAGACGAAGGAATACATTCCAGATGCTCGAGGATCTCTGGAGAGATATACCTCACCCAAATATCTTTAACCAACACATATACACTAATTAATATTTAATTTGAAAATTAAACTATATAGAAAGTAAATACTGAGAATTAATTAGTAAACACATACCTGAGGTATAAGGCTATGCTCGTTGCACTCAACCACTGGTCATTCACGACTTCAATCACATGCTCCCGAGTGATGTATTCTTTAATAGAATTCCGATGAAAGTAAGCATTCATAGGAACTGTGATCAAATCGAAATCAGAGGACTCCACTATCACTTGACCACCGTATATATGCGGTGTGTAGTCGTGATCTAAGTCTCCAGGCAAGGGATAACCAAGTCTGCGATCACCAATAGTTGAGTCTCTATAGGTTGTCTCCCTCTGACTGGCTGCGACACCCTTTGATTTCAGTTTAGGCTTTTGTGGTGTCGGCAGTTTCTACAATCAATTTGCAACATTATTTAGAACGACAAATAAGATAATGAACTTTAATAACATATATTAAATTTACCTTCATGGTGAGAGAGACCAAGTGCCCGACCGCTGTTCCGACTGTGACAGCTTCATCAATTGGTTTAGGCACCGGTGAATCCTTTTCTACCATGAATAACTCCATCGGAGTTATTGAGCAACGTTCCTGTAGCCACCAACCGAGTAGGATCCTCCAAATAAAGGTAGCATGAGGTTGGTGACTGTTCGAATAAGATATTTAGTTAGAAAATTTTAATATATATACTAGTCTTTAATTAAAATAAATGTGAGACACATCTGATACCTGCGGGACGTCTTTTCAAAGTGCCTCAATAAAATCATCCCTAGCATTAGCCGAAAACATAGCATCAACGACACTATTTTCACAGCTTGCTCCACTCGAGGACATTCCGTGATGCGACCGTCTCTCGAACCTCATCTGTTCCAACTCTTTAGCCATCTGGGCAACCTGTTCCGAAAGTATACCCACCATATTCATGGCTTGAAGAGCAGGTAACATGGCCAATGATGACTTCGTCACGCCACGGCCAACACTCCGTAAGCGGCTGGGATGCTCCTGACGACCTATAGCCCATCCAAGTAGATCATTGGTACTGATAAAGCGGATGTCTTCGGGCGTCATGGTCTAGGATATACGCTCCTGAATTACAAAAGATTATTATTTAATCATTTGTTTAGAAATAATAGTTTGTAATTCAAAGACAAATTAATGGATAGCTTACCCCTTCTTCGATGATACGATGTGCGCTGAAATCGGGAATATTCCCATCTCGAGTCTTTCTGGTAGTTTGAAATAACTCGAAACGGGTAACAACAATGGACTCACTCTCTCCAGCTTTCTTTTTTTCTTCTTTCTACGATAGTCATTAACGTGTCCCCTTATTAGATATATTAAAAGTGAATATATAAACAAAATTAAATGTTAGGATTTTGATCTCACCAGATTTTCTCTTATGCATGCATAACCTTTGTTCGAGCCATGATATCGCACCTCCATCGATTTGGCTTGTTTGCATTTTTTCTCACTTCGTAACTACAGTGTAATAGAAATACGATAAACACTGAAAAGCATAGGGCATTAAATGATATTGATCAATTTTACCTGGAACTCATCATCTATAGATCGTCGCACAAACTTCCCAGTATGGGGCCACCACAGGGCAATTCTGATACGCCTCAGGCGGACTAGCCGAGTAAAGACCAGTATCCGGATCTCGTGCTTGACTTCTCAGCCAAGCCCGAAAATTCTTGGCCAATACTCCAGCTTGCGACAGTATTTGCTTCTTCTTTGAATAATCAAGGCCGAGAAATGTACTCTGTAAGCATATAACGTAACAATGTAGTAAATTTAGTAATCATATATACAACAACTTTCAATAAGCATATATATAATTAACATACCGAAAGTTCATCCCATAATCTTTCTTTCAAAGAAGTCAGTTTGTCGCTACGCCAGTCCTTGGATGGCAGCACGATAGGGATTATATGCCTGGCTGCAGCTCCAAGGTAGAAAGATAACGTCTCACTCTATTTACCGATTGGCTGCCCATACTCATTGAATGATAACTGCAATAACATATGTTGGTCCCGGTGGGAAAACCCATTTTGCGTGTGCGGAAGCAAAACATTTCATTGCGGTGCATATAAAAACAGGGGTGAAGGAATGGTGATTCCAGATTTTTCTCTTTTAAGCTCATGTGTTGTGTTCTGCTTATAATCGAATGCGTATGACAAGATAAGAACGTAAAGCAGTAAACAACACAACAATGTAGAGTGGTTCGGAGACTCAAGCTCCTACATCCACTCTCCTTGTTCCTAGGGAAATTCCTTCAAACACTTCCTAAGGCTTTCCGACTACCTCTGTAGTTTACTAACCTTTCTACTTTGAGCTTTCTGACTACCTCTGTAGTTTACTAACTCAAAACTGGACTTATCACCCTCTCGGGCTCGCCTCTAGATGTTTAACGAGTTCACACTCCAATCGGGACTTATCACCCTCTCTCGGGATTGCCTAACAACTACCTCACTTCACCACTAGTTATCTCTTACGAGAATAGGGTTTGGGTTTGGTGTTGTCTCCAACTATGGTGAGATTTTCCCTTACATTTGTTTAGCCTCAATGCTAAGGTTGGGAAAATCTCTCTAAGCTTATGATACATCGTGGGTTGCTTAGGTTGGGTTCTAGAACACTAGGTTGGGAATGCTTTGAGTATAACTCCTCTTAGCTATGTAGCATCGTGTGCTATATTCTCCACGCATCCACCACTTAATTTGATGGAAGAACTTGTATTTATAGTGTGGATTTGAATGTTACCGTTGGAGAGAATCACATTCAAATCCATACTATTCTTGTATGTCCTGCAGCTTTTTCAGGCTGGTTGTCTTCCTCTCATTGGTCCACGTCAGCTGGATTCCAACTGCTATATTCCTCAGCTTCAGTGCTTCGGAACATTCAGGATATACTGAGCATTCAGTACATTACTGAGTCTTCAGTAATTACTGTGCCTTCAGGATTCTCTGAGCCTTCAGATTTCTCTGAGCCTTCAGGTTTCTCTGAGCCTTCAGGTTTCTCGGAGCCTTCAGATTCTCAGTTTCATACTGAGTCTTCAGATTCTCAGTTTCATACTGAGTCTTCAGAATCTAACCTGATCTATATCTGCAGACTATACACGGTGCAGATATTATTCTGAACACTCTAAAACTGAATCCTGACTCATCTATCAAGATTATCCTGAACATGTCATACTCAGGGGTTTTGGGATCTAATCAAAATCCTCTTTATTAAATTCATTTCCCAACAACATATTATTTAATTAGATTCAACGATCAATTAATATAATTACAATTTCAACTGTTCAATTGTAATAAAATTACCTGCACTTGTTTCCCCTTGCTACGAGCCCTCTTAACAGAAGACATCGTGACTATACCTCTACTGCGCTTATCCCCAGAGCTGCTAGTGGTGGGAGCAGAAGTGTCACCCTATCCCAAGTCATCAGTATGATGTCGATCATCAGCACTATGATCTCCATCATAATCTCCACCATGATCTCCTAAATGTACTCCATCATCTCCGGGATGTGGCAGATAAGACATGATCCTGTAAAGCAGAAGAAACAACATTTAATAAACAAAAAACAAACAATATTTAAGGAAGCAGAAGAAATAACATTCAATAAAGCAAAAGAAACAACATTTAATAAAGCAGAAGCAAAAACATTCAATAAAGTCGTACATTTCTTTTTAGCACTTGTTTTTCTTTTTTGTTTTTTGGTTGACTTTTCTCGTTCATGACCATAAATGTTAACAAGATCCGGATTGTCATATTCATCCTCATCGATAATTATTCTCTGGTACGGGCGTGGATTTGCAAGATCATCGAAAGAGTACAGAATGAGTGAAGTTCTGAAAAGGATCATGGATATTGTCAACATCTTCATCGACGTGGTCGCTTATCTGGTAACATTTGTTAAATTTGTTTGACAGAACCACGATTGACCATTTCTTATTAACTAGGTCTGGGACATGGAAAATTTGTTGAGCTTGACTGGACATTATGTAAGGGTCATCTCTATATCCCACATTCTTCAAATCAACGCTTACAAACCCAGATCTTTCAACTTGGACCCCGTTAGGGATCCTCACCTAAATACACTCGAAGATTGGTTGTCGGTGAACAACATAGTCGAGTTCCCAAATGTTGACAATCTATCTAAAGTAAGTAGTATTCGATTGATCCCCTGTAGTTGCAGTAATGGACATCCCACTATTCTGCATTGTACTTGTGGCATCATGATCTCTGTTATAAAATGTGTATCCTTTAATAAGATAACACTTGTACGAATACACATGTCTATCAGGCATTCTAGATAACCACTTAACTCTTTCATTCACTGATTCTTTATCCCGTAACAACATATTTGCTACATAACCATTGAACCAGTCAACAAACGTGCGATTGTGCTCAACTTCAATCCATGATCTATCTTTGGTGGGAAATGTCTCAACAAGTGCTTGCATGTGCAGGTCAATAAAAGGAAGCACGTCGACCGTGTTGTGAAGTACGCACAAGTGCATCCGTGTTAGTTCCTCCATACTAACACTTACAGATTGACCACCGGTAATGCCTTCACCATCCATCCTATTGGTGTACCGAGTAATTGGAAGTCCAATTGCATCGACATTCGGAATGAATTCAGACCAGTACTCGACTGCTTCTTCTACTAAATAGCGTTCTGCAATGCATCCCTCTGGCCTTGACATATTCATCACATATCCTTTGAGCACTTTCATATATCTCTCTACACCATACATCCATCGCATACGAGCAGGACCACACATCCTTATCTCGTGTACCAAATGAACGGTTAGGTGAATCATTATATCAAAAAATGATGGAGGGAAATACATCTCAAGCTCACAGAGCGTGTCCACAATCTGTCTTTGAAAACCAAGCAATTTTATAGGATCTATGACCTTGCTACTCATTGCCTTGAAGAACCAACATAACTTTGTTATGGTTATGTGCACATTTTCAGGCAAGATAGAACGTATTGCAATGGGCAAAAAAGTCTCCATGATGACATGATAGTCATGCGATTTCAGATTCATCAGTCTCATGCCATCATCTGATACAAGTCTCTGTAGGTTGGACGAATAACCCTCTGGAACTTTCACATCCTTTAGCGTCTGAAGTAACTCTTTTCTCTCATTCTTGGACAAGGTGTGTGCAGCAGGAGGTAAGAACGGTTGACCCCTTTCTCTAGGCACAAGTTTTAATTCTGCTCTTATTCCCATATCAATCATATCCATTCTTGCATTGTAACCATCCTTGGACTTCTTATCAGCTAGGAGAGTATTGAGCAAGCTGGCACAAACGTTCTTCTCAACGTGCATTAGATCAATAAAGTGTCTAACATACAACTCTTTCCAATAGGGCAATTGAAAGTAAATTGATTCCTTCTTCCAACCGCTAGTGGGGACACTCTTTGCGAAGCTCTTTCCGTACTGTGTGTCGATATTCTTCATCTCATTCAATACATCCGAACCTGACAATAGATGTGGTGCTTCACCTGTCTCGATTGTGCCATCGAATGCATTGGCCATTATTCTGTACTTATGTGTTGGGTCCAACCACCCCCTATGTCCCATATAAACGGTCTTCCTACAATGACTCAAGCGAATGTGATGTGTCTTCTTGGTACAACAAGGACATGCATCAGCCCCCTTCACACTATATCCAGATAGATTCCCTTAAGCGGGAAAGTCATTGATAGTTCCAAACAGCATGACCTTTAACTTGAAATTCTCCTTTCTACAAGCATCATACAAATCGACACCCTCATCCCACAGGAGCTTCAAGTCCTCTATCAAAGGAGCCAAATATACATCTATGTCGTTACCAGGTTGTTTGGGTCCTGATATCAACATAGACAACATCATGTAAGTGCGCTTCATGCACAACTCGGGTGAAAGGTTATAAACTAACAGAATCACTGGCCATGTACTGTGGTTGGTACTTTGGATACCGAACAGATTCATTTCGTGGCTCGGTGCCAACTTCTGGATGCCTGACATCGAATGTCTTCCATTGGGGTGAATCAGCAGGGTGTCTTAGCATTCCATCTTTGATCCTATCATCATGATGCCAAGTTAAATTTCTAGCATCCACAACGCTACTATACATTCTCCTGAATCTTGGTATTATTGGAAAGTACCACAACACCTTCGCCGGATACTTATTTTTCTTATATCGCTTTAGCCCACACTTGGGACATTCATCGAGGTCTGGATACTCCTTCCGAAATAAGATACAATCACCCGGACAAGCATGAATTTTCTGATGTGTTAACCCGATGGACTTGAGCATTTGTTTAACTTCATATGCTCTCTTAGGCAGTATATTTCCATCAGGCAGTAGACCACTAACTATTTCCAGCATACTTGTGAAGCACTCATCGGACAACTGGTGAGCTGCTTTTAAGTTGAACAATATCAACACAGCTGATAGTTTTGTTGCTTTCTTACACCCGAGCCACAGTGGTAATCCAGCAGAATCCCTTAACTTCTCTGACATATAAGGGTGATCTCGCAGATCATCGTTATCCCCACTCGATGTATCAACAGTCGGTACATCATAGAAAATATCTGCATCCACTGTATCTTCAAACCTAAAGTCAGTTTCTAGGTTGCTTGAGCTACATCCATCTCTTCTCTCACCATGATATGTCCAAACGGTATATGTTTTATCAATACCGTGAATCATCAAGTGGTGAAATAGACTTTCTCGACAACTAACGATTTTTCCATTCATACATTTCCAACACGGACATGGAATGTACTAAGGGTCGGTGCACTGTCTAATTGCATGATTACAAAATTCTTCCACCCCATTCTTATGCTCATCTGATAATCGATCTGCTCGAACCCACTTTCAATCCATATAGAACTAGCTACAAATGCCTATAGGAAAGACAATATGAAGACTGTTTCTCAAGACAATGTATCTTAAAGTATTAAACCTAAAAGCATACCTAACTATACTTAATCTACATTCATTTTAATTTTCTAATGTATTCTAATGTACCATCATTAATCATCTAATTAAAGAAACACACAAAAATTAATTCAAGCCACGTACTAACAACAATTAATCCAAGCTACTAACAACAATTAATATAATTAAACCAACATTAATCACACACTAACAACAATACTTTGGAATGAAACAACTAATACCTTTGAATGAAATGTCTAATACTTTTTAAAGAATGGAACACCTAATATCTTATTATGAAACAACTAATACCTTTTAATGAAATAACTAATACCTTTGAATGAAAAACCTAATACTTATTTATTAATGAAACAACTAATACCTTTGAATAAACACCTAATACCTTATTATAAAATAACTAATACCTTTGAATGAAATAACTAATACTATCAATGAAACACCTAATACTTTTTTATGAAACAACTAATATTACCTTTTAATGAAACACCTAATACTTTTAAATGAAACAACTAATACATTTAAATGAAACAACTAATACTTTTGAGTGAAACAACACACAAATTGGCAACCAATTAACCACAATCTAATCAAACAACAATTAATTCTAACATATAACAACAATTAAACTAAATTAAACAATCTAATATTCAAACAAACAACAAACCAATTAATTAATCTAGCTAACATGACTATATATATCCTACCATATATATATATATATATATATATATATATATATATATATATATACACATACATATATATATAAAAACATTAATTAAAATAATTAAATTACCTATGAAAGGGAGGGAGGAGGAGGAGGGGGGGGGAGGGAGGAGGAGGAGGAGGGTGGCGTAGGGAGGGAGGAGGAGGAGGGCGGCGACACAGTATGGGGAGGAGGAGGTGGAGGGGTGGCCCACAGCAGTAGTGGGGGAGTGGAGAGTGGAGGCGACCGCGGACGCAGTAGTGGAGGAGACGCACTGCGAGGGGGGGGAAAGGTGGAGGGCGACTCACGGCGGTATGGGAGGAGGAGGGCGATGAGTACGTGGCGACAATGCACAGTGGTGGCGACGGAAAAAATGGAGAAGGGAGAATATTTTGGACGAGAGAGATGAGAATGCAGTGTGTAGAAATTAAAAAACGCGATGGGGACTCTGGTATTAGGGTTGAATTCCATTCCTTACAGAGCGGTTCAGAACCGCTCTCTCTTGCAGGGCGGTTCTGAACCGCATTCCAAGCGTTGTTCTTGCAGAGCGGTTCTGAACCGCTCTATCTTGGAGAGCGGTTTAGAACCACTTTTTATTTTTTATTTAATTAAAAACAGCTCTCCGAGGTTGTTTTTGGAGAGCTCTTTCTAAAAGGGCTGTCCAAGTAGAGCTGTCCAAACTAAAATATGTAGTAGTGTTTATAACCTGATCAAAACATTGGTTCCAAGCGTGCGACGCTTGCTTTAGTCCATAAATGGATTTCTTGAGCTTGCAAACTAGATTTTTTTGGCCTTTTTCAATGAAGCCTTCGGGTTGTTGCATATAGATTTCTTCTTCAAGACTTCCGTTGAGGAAAGCCGTCTTGACATCCATTTGCCAAATCTCAAAATCGAGATGTGCAGCTATCGACAAGAGAATACAGATGGACTTGAGCATAGCTACAAGAAAAAAGGTCTCCTCATAGTCGATCCCTTCTTTCTGAGTATATCCTTTTACCACAAGTCTAGCCTTGAAGGTTTCTACCTTCCCGTCCGGTCCTCTTTTTCTCTTGTATACCCACTAGCACCCAATGGGCTTGACCCCATTATGTGGTTCGACTAGCTCCCACACCTTATTATGATCCATAGAACCCTTCTCGGCTTCCATTGTCGTTTGCCAAGAACTCGCGTCCTTGTCTTGGATTGCCTCATTGTAAGTCCATGGGTTCGATTCATTTTCTCCGGGGACTAAGTCCGATGACTCTCCTATCACCATGAATCTCTCGGGTTATCTAATGACCCTCCCACTATGACAAGGTTCCGGTTGTGTAAGTGTGTCATTTGGTATGTCAACTTGTACTGTTGGTATTGAGGAAAGCCCCCTTAGCTCATCTAATGTAATCTCACTTCTGGGCTTTTTATCGTTCATATAGTCTTCTTCAAAAAATCTAAAGTGCGTACTGATTACCACCTTTTGATCTTCGAAACCATAGAACATGCACCCTTTCGTTCCCTCGGGGTACCCTATAAGCAACCATAATTCCGATCATTGATCCAACTTGTCGGCTTCCTTGTCCAGCACCCGAACACTCCCAAATTTTTATATGTCTTAAACTGGGCTTGCGCCCGGTCCACAATTCATTAGAGGTTTTGGGAACCGACTTGGATGGCACCAAATTTAGAATGTAAGCCGCTGTTTCCAAGGCGTACCCCAAAACGATTTGGGTAGATCCGCATAACTAATCATCGATCTGACCATTCCTAAAAGAGTTATGTTTCTTCGTTCTACAACCCCGTTTTGTTGAGGGGTTCCGGGTGCAGTCAACTGGGATACGATCCCTTCATCAGACAAGTAGTTTAAAAATTCATTGCTGAGGTATTCGCCTCCACGATCAGATCATAGAAACTTGATACGTTTCTCCCTATGATTCTCTGCTTGAGCCTTAAATTCCTTGAATTTATCAAAGGTTTCAGATTTATGCTTCATAAGGTAAATGTATCCATATCTTGAGTAATCATCAATAAAAGTAACGAAATACTCATAACCTCCTCTTGCTTTGATTGACATTGGACTACATACATCGGTGTGAACGATTTCCAACAATTCTTTGGCTCTATTCCCCTTTGCTCCGAATGCCCTCTTGGTCATCTTACCCTCCAAACTGTTGGGATTATACTGGAAAGTATGCTTTTACTTTGTATAATCAAACTGAATTTCGAACTTATTTACTGAATTAAATTGTTTATCACTGATGCTGTAAATATCATCGAATGTTACATATATTTACTGCATAACTGTTCAATAAATAGTACGTGTTACATTGTAGTTAATTTAGTGATACCAGATCACAGAAGATTAAATTAACAGTCCCTTGTAACCAAAAGTACACCATTCACGACCTAGATGGAAATGAACAATCCATCGTGAAAGGTTGAAGTGTAACGCTCAGATTGACTTGTCTTGACCAAGAGATTACACTAGTGCATGTCTAGTGCACTGAAGAGGACCTACAGGAGGACAAATTCTTCAGAAATGAACTAGGAAGAATTAGACCTCAATTGGTTCGTTATTTGTTAATCTTCGTCCCTTAAATAGGATCGTGTGTGGTTAGTAATTATTGCTTTGACTTATTACGGGTAGAGAATCAACGAGATTCAATACTTTATATCTTGGGCAATATTATTGGTCACATGTGTTGCTAAGATTTAATACGGAGAATCGTGTGCAAGTACGCTTGTTCGATTTGCCCCCTTGGGAGGTTCATAAGTTTTATCATACCAAATCTTGCAAGTGGAACTAGTTTCCGGTATGAATAATAATGTTGAACCGTTCCTTTACCAAGGATAAAAGATATTAATTAATGGAAAGCTATTTCAGTGGCTTGAATTAATTAATGGGCTAGATAATCTTAAACACGGGAAATAATAACCGAGAGCCATATTGACTATAATATGGGTTAAGATGGATAGTGCAATATTAATTATGTAGTGGGATTAATTAATATTTATGGGCTTGAATAATATTGTGGCTCAATATTGATAATTCAAGATCCATTGGAAGGTCCAATCTTAATTCTCCTAAAGGCCCCCCAAGTAGCCCAACATAAAGTCCAATAACTGAAAAAGATTTTCTTCCCCCTATTCCATGCCAAAAAATCGTCCAACACCCCTCTATAAATAGGGGATGAATGTTTCATTCCCAAGTACAATTCCATGTGCTGGAAAAATTAGTAAATCCACAAAGGTGGTGCAACAACTTTTTATTTTCCCTTTTGTTAATTGTTCGCGAGCTTCCTTCTACCGGATTGACGAGCAAGGACTAGGGAATACTTGGGAAGGCTTTTTGGTGTGTTCTTATCGACGAGACCATTGCCACTCCAAGAGGTTAGTTCACGTAAACCCGTAGCAATTCCGCATGCGTAGGATTTATGTGAACTGTTTATATGCATGATTTATTGTTGAATTATTATTTGAATTAATATAGGATTAATTCATGCTAGTAATAATTGTTAGAATTAAATTTGTATTTAAATATTCATCCCGAATAGATCCAGGCAATTAATTCCCCAACAATTGGTATCAGAGCCTCAGTTTCGGGCTCTGATTTTTAAATTGTAATTTAATTCGTTTTCATTAAATTTGAAATTGGATAGTAGAATTGCTAGATCTTTTTTGCAGGTATCCAATTTTCATGGAATTTAATGTGTTTATTTATGCATGCATATAAATTGTGGTTTTTTTAATTCGATTCGTTCGAATTCGTTTTGCCTCGTGAGAAAATCCACGAGTAGATTAGAATTTATTTGATTTGATCAATTTAATAGACTAGTCTAGATCTAGGTTTATTTATTTTTTAAATAAATTATAACCGGATCGGAAACGGAGGCGGAGACGAAGAATTAAAAGACGGGATCCGGAACCGGGCGTAGGCAGCGTGCGTCGCGTGAAACATGCCAAGGGGGGCACGCGAGCCTTGGACACCAGCGAACCACGACGTGGGGGGGCAAGGCCGGAGGGGCAAAAGCTTGAGGATCGGCCAGGCGCCTGGTCTTGGTAGCCTCGTCTTGTGAGCAGCGCCAGCGGGCGAAAAAGGCGAATCTTGTGGCGGATCTGATGCGAAGTCTTGCAAGATCGATGCCACTCGACACGGCCGGGGGAGTGTTAGGTGGGCACTCTGACCCGCGAGCTGGTCGATTACAAGGCTTGATAAGGCATTTTTTTAAGACGGTCAAGTGGGAGCTTATTGAGACGAACGATGTAGGCTATGAAGAAGATTTCTCAAGATCAAGACATGACAAAAATTAACCATGACAATTGTTTAAATTTTTGTTTTGATGTTATGCATTATTTTATGCTTATTTAAATTGTGTTTAAATTTGCAATGCATGAGAAAATGTTTTGAAAAATCTCACTTTCGAAAATTACTAAGTATGCTTAAACAATTAATTGACAATTTTATGAATAATAAAATTGAATTAATTTTGACCTCCATGATTTATTTATTTGTGAATTCTTTTGGAGAAATTCCCCCCACGGGACAGTCAAAAGATAGCTTTCACATGAATAAATTCCAAATGGATGATTGTGGATTATTACTAGTGGTGACGATGACCGTCCCCACGAGGCTCGTTCAAAGGGAAATAATAATTCTGTATTTAATCATGGTTATTACTTAGGTATAAAATTGATATGCATATACTTCCCCGAAGTCCCTGTCAATTTTATATTGGTCAAGTGGGAGCCTGTTGGGAGATGAATTTAATAAAGAAGATTTTGATTAGATCCCAAAACCCCTGAGTATGACATGTTCAGGATAATCTTGATAGTTGAGTCAGGATTCAGTTTAGAGTGTTCAGGATGTTATCTGCACCTTGTATAGTCAGCAGATATGGATCAGGTTAGATTCTGAAGATTCTGAAGACTCAGTAAGTTTCAAGTTTCAAAGATGAAATCGAGAAATCAAGACTCAAAGATGAAATCGAGAAATCAAGACTCAAGATGAGATCGAGAAATCAAGACTCAAGATATAAATCAGTATATCTCTGAAGACTCAGAAGACACTAAAGATCAAGAGATCAAGATCAAGATATCAAGACAAAGGATATCAAGACCACGAAGAGTTCTTGAAGACTTAAGTATATGCCAAGATAACCTGAATGTTCCGAGGCACTGAATAATATCTATCTGAAGGATACAATACTGAGAAAAATGCGATTACTCAGATAAATAGATATTGCCCAAGACATTCACATGCAGACAAAAGGAACTAAAACTAAGTGTTGTTAAGGTTATATCACTCAGAGATATTGACCAAAAAGAACCGTTATGTTTGTCTACATTTACTGAAGACAAGAGCCAATCGAAGAAACAAAGACAGCATTTCTATCGACATCGAAAGCGACAGTCATCAAGCATGTCAAGAGTCTTATGTTCGATCGCAAAAAGTGGTGAGTGGCTGCATGAAAATCATATTGCCTAAAACATGCAAGGGAGTTTCAAACCCTAAATATAGCTGTTCATCACACACCATAAGAGGAAAATCATGAAGCTATCTCTTCCAACGGATAGTTTTTCAAGAGTGACCTTGTTGTTTGTCGATAAATACTTGTGACCCTCTACATTGAAGGTTACGGGAAATTTGTAAGCAACTCAAGAGCTCAAACTTATTATTGCAAATTGAAGCACTCGAAAACCCAAGAATTTCCCAAGTGCTTTACATTGAAGAGAGCTCATTCACTAAGCCTAGTTTTGATAAGATATATCCAAAGCTTAGTAGAGATATCCTTGCCTTTGCATTGTACTTAATTGTAAAGGATATCTCATCCTAGTTGGAAACCAACCAAGAAACCCCAAACCCTTTGTAAGGTAGTTTGAGTGTGATTGTTGGTGAGTTGGAGTTGTAAAGAGTTAGTAAACTACATTGAGGTAGTCAGAAAACTCTAGAGAAGAAGTGAGTAAACTATCTTGGATAGTCAGAAAGCTTGTGTGTGTTTTGAGTAAGTAAACTACAGAGGTAGTCAGAAAGCTAAAAGTAGAAAGGTTAGTAAACTACATTGAGGTAGTAAGAAAACCTTAGGAAGTGGTTAAGGAATTTCTCTGAAGGTCAGAGAGAGTGGACGTAGGAGCTTGAGTCTCTGAACCACTATAACTTGCTTTGTTATTTGCTTTCTGTACTACATTGATTATCTGTTGCATATCTTTAATCGAAAGCATATTTTCACTGATATTCAGTTGGAATCAATCCACTGAACTTTCATCTAACTGAATCACAACCTTAATCACTATTTCATTAAAAGGAAGGTTTTCAGCAAAGCTAAAAACGAGTATAAACTTAGGGCCAACCATTCCACACATCTGAGTAGCTATCCAAGCAGCTCAGGATCTTTGAAAAACTCAGGCTCAGTTGGGATTATCTGAGGCTTCTGAAAGCAGCTCAGGATCACTGTCTCAGGTAGACTTTGACTTAGGGCGATCTGTGCTTCTCAGGGCCAAATCATTAGGACAACCTGACCCATCTGACCTCAGTGAAGAAAAGTTTTAAAATCACTGAACACGTGTATTCCCCCCAATACACGTGTAAGACTCGTTTGCACCGGGACCAACAGAGCCAACTATTAATCTAGTTATTAAAGGTTTGTAACTGTTCTTGTTTGTAACCTGCTTGAATGTGTTTAAATAATGACCCACCCCACGTGGCTTATTTAAACAGTTTTGAGATGTTGGCTGATACATGTTCATATTTTTTTGAGATTTTAATATGAAACATGTGATCGAACCTTGTGATATATTTGTGCTTACGCATATTATTATTTATTTCAGTTCAGCATGTCGTAACCTTTTAATCCACTGCTATTATACTTAAAGTTAATAGAATAAGTATGGAAACTATATTGATTGGAAACGGAAAATTATAATTGTCCTAACTGCACAAAAACACAAGTGGATTCTTGACACACCAAAATCAGATGAGCCAACTGACGAGTCAAAAATGCGAGACTCGTCAGATCACCTTGCGAGAGATGTCGTCGCTGAAAATGGTGGAGGGCAAACCCGTAAGGGATTACGTCCTCAAAATTGATGGCCCATCTGAACAAACTTGAGGTTCTGAGTGCAGATTATAATCTGGAGACTCAGATGAATTTGGTACTTCACTCTCTGCCCAAAAGTTTCTGAGCATTTTGGCCTCGCTAGCTGATTTGTTGCAAGCCTTGGTCTCGGCAGAGATGTTGATGGGGCACCAAACTCAAGCTTTGGCGGCAAATGGTCAGCCTTCATTTTCTAGGCCAAGGGAAGGTAAGAAAAAGAAGAGGACCAAAAACCATAAGCAATAAAACTCAACTGTTGCCAAGGGCAATGGTAATATGAGGAATGCTTGTGGTGTCAAGGAAAATCCAAAGAGGAAGTGCTTCAACAGCGGTAAGGACAATGGAGGTTTGCCTGTTCCAGCCCCAAAAGGGCCGAAAAGAAAGGTAATTCTCACGCACTAGTTGTTGAAACTTGTTTAGCGGCGTATACTTCTCATTCGTGGGTAGTTGATACGGGATCCACTGATCATGTTTGTTTCACGGGTTCAAGCTGACCCGACAACTTAGTGGGTGTGAGATCATCATCACACTGGGCGATGCTACGAGAGTGGCAGCTGAAGCAGTGGGAGAAGTGCACCTGTCTTTTAAAAACAGAGTTTTAATTTTAAGAGACGTTCTTTATGTTCCCAGTTTTAGAAAGAATTCACTTTCAGTTTCTAAATTCTGTTAATGGATACTTAGTTTCTTTTAATAAGAATGACATCATTTCTTGAAATGATGAGTGTATCTGTTATGGGACATTGATAGACAATCTCTATACAATTAATTGTGCACACCACTCACGAAATGCATCCTATAACACATCAACTGTTTCCGATAAAAGAAAACATTCATCAAACGTGAACGAGACACTTCTATGGCATCTAAGATTGGGACATACTAATCCAAAGAGGATCCAAAGGTTGGTGAAAGACGGTTCACTGGAGTTTCTCCAAGTTGAACCAAATTCCAACCTGCGAATCATGTTTGGAGGGTAAAATGACTAAGAGGGCATTCGGAGCCAAGGGGAATAGAGCCAAAGAAGTGTTAGAAATCGTTTACACAGACGTATGTGGTCCAATGTCAACCAACGCAAGAGGAGGTTGTGAGTATTTCGTCACTTTTATTGATGACTACTCAAGGTACGACTATATTTTCCTTATGAAGCATAAATCTGAGACCTTTGAGAAATTCAAAGAATTTAAGGCTCAAGCAGAGAATCATAGGGAAAAACGTATCAAGTCTCTACGATCCGATCATGGAGGCGAGTACCTCAGCGATGAGTTTTTTGAACTACTTGTCAGATGAAGGGATTGTATCCCAGCTAACTGCACCCGGAACCCCTCAACAAAACGGGGTTGTAGAGCGAAGAAACATAACTATTTTAGAAATGGTTAGATCAATGATGAGTTATACGGATCTTCCCAAGTCGTTCTGGGGTCATGCCTTGGAAACAACGGCTTACATTCTGAACTTGGTGCCATCCAAATCGGTTCCCAAAACTCCCAAAGAATTGTGGACCGGGCGCAAGCCCAGTTTGAGACACATGAGAATTTTGGAGTGTCCGGCCTACGTGTTGGACAAGGAAGCCGGAAAATTGGATCCTCGATCAGAATTAAGGTTGTTTATAGGATACACCTAGGGAACAAAAGGGTGTATGTTCTATGGTCCCGAAGATCAAAAGGTGGTAATAAGCACCCACTTTAGATTTTTGGAAGAAGGCTATATGAACGAAATAAGACCCAGAAGTGAGATTACCTTAAATGAGCTAAAGGGGCTAACCTCATTGCCAACTGTACAAGATGACATACCAAACGACACACTTTCACAATCGGAACCTCGTCGTAGTGGGAGAGTTGCAAGACAGCCCGAGAGATTCATGGGGATAGGAGAGTCCTCAGACTTGATTCCCGGTCAAGACGAATCAGACCCATGGACATATGATGAGGCAATCCAAGACAGGGATGCAGTTTCTTGGCAAAAGGCAATGAAAGCTGAAATGGGTTCTATGGATCATAACAGAGTGTGGAAGCTAGTCGAACCACTTAATGGGGTCAAACCCATTGGTTGCAAGTGGGTATACAAGAGAAAAGGGGACCGGACGGGAAGGTGGAAACCTTCAAGGCAAGGCTTGTGGCGAAAGGTTATACTCAGAAAGAAGGGATCGACTATGTGGAAACCTTTTCACCTGTAGCGATGCTCAAGTCCATCCGGATTCTCTTGTCGATTGCTGCGCATCTCGATTTTGAAATCTGGCAAATGGATGTCAAGACAGCTTTCCTTAACGGAAGTCTTGATGAAGAAATCTATATGCAACAACCCCAAGGCTTCATTGAAAAGGGCCAAGAACACCTAGTTTGTAAGCTCATGAAGTCCATTTACGGACTCAAACAAGCATCCAGAGCTTGGAACCAATGTTTTGATCATGTTATAAAGTCTTATGGGTTTGATCAAAATGAATTCGAAAGTTGTATTTACAAAAAGCGTGTCGGAACTGCATTGGTATTCTTAGTACTATACGTAGATGACATTCTGCTCATCGGGAACGATGTAAAGGTGTTATCAGACGTAAGGGCATGAATTTCAAAACAGATTGATATGAAGGACTTAGGGGAAGCCGGGCACATCCTTGGGATCAAGATCACTCGAGATCGCAAGAAAAGGATGATAGGCTTATCGTAAGCTTCATACATAGACCTTTGTCTTGAAACGATTCAAAGATGAGATTCCAAGAAAGGCTTCGTAGCTTTCAGGCATGGAATCCATCTATCCAAGGAAATGTGCCCTAAGACACAAAAGGAGATAGATGATATGAAAGACATTCCTTATGCTTCGGCTGTCAGAAGCCTTATGTATGCAATATTGTGCACGAGACCGGATATCTGCTTTGCCATTGGCATGGTGCCAAGATATCAAAGTAACTCGGGGAAAGAACATTGGACGGCAGTTAAAAACATTCTGAAGTATCTGAAAAGAACTCGAGATAGAATGTTGGTTTATCAGTCAGATAGTCTAATCCCCATAGGATACACGGACTCGGATTTCCAATCAGACTTACATTCCAGAAACTATCTACCTCAGTTAGTGTGCTTTCATTTGGGAAGTGTAGCCATGAAATGGATGAGTGTGAAGCAGAAACGCATCACTGACTCAACCATGGAAGCCGGGTAAGTAGCTGCTTGTGAAGCACTGAAGGAACCAGTTTAACTCTAGACCTTCTTAGTGGACTTGGATGAAGTTCCGAATTTGTCTAGCAATATTTGCTAAAGGCGATTTGCAAATTCAAAGGGAACCAAGAGTCCGAGTCAAGTCAAACACACTTGAAGGAAAGGAATCTTAGACGAGAAATCTTTAAGAGAGGAGATGAAGAGGTGGCTAAAGATCTCATTGGAAGATAACCTAGTGTATACTTTCACAAAGTGTCTGCCTCTGGAAACATTCAAAGAGACATGTGGGAGGAATGGTTGTCAAATGCGTAGCTAATCTGCTTTGAGTATAAGTGGGAGACATTATTAGGTTAGTGTAGGTGACATTATATGTCACGTATCTACACGAGACAAGCTGTAGTATACTTAAAAGCAGACTTTGAGTATAAGTGGGAGATTGTTGGGATTATCTTTGGAAAGTATGCTTTTACTTTGTATAATCAAATGAATTTCGGACTTATTTACTGAATTAAATTGTTTATCGCCGATCTTTGTAAATATCATCGAATGTTACATATATTTCTTTGCATAACTCGTTCAATAAATAGTACGTGTTACATTGTAGTTAATTTAGTGATACCAGATCACGAAGATTAAATTAACAAGTCCCTTGTAACCAAAAGTACACCATTCACGACCTAGATGGAAATGAACAATCCATCGTGAAAGGTTGAAGTGTAACGCTCAGATTGGCTTGTCTTGACCAAGAGATTACACTAGTGCATGTCTAGTGCACTGAAGAGGACCTACAGGAGGACAAATTCTTCAGAACTGAACTAGGAAGAATTAGACCTCAATTGGTTCGTTATTTCTTAATCTTCGTCCCTTAAATAGGATCACGTGTGGTTAGTAATTATTGCTTTGACTTATTACGGGTAGAGAATCAACGAGATTCAATACTTTATATATTGGACAATATTATTGGTCACATGTGTTGCTGAGATTTAATACGGAGAATCGTGTGCAAGTACGCTTGTTCGATTTGCCCCCTTGGGAGGTTCATAAGTTTTATCATACCAAATCTTGCAAGTGGAACTAGTTTCCGGTATGAATAATAATGTTGAACCGTTCCTTTACCAAGGATAAAAGATATTAATTAATGGAAAGCTATTTCAGTGGCTTGAATTAATTAATGGGCTAGATAATCTTAAACACGGGAAATAATAACCGGGAGCCATATTGACTATAATATGGGTTAAGATGGATAGTGCAATATTAATTATGTAGTGGGATTAATTAATATTTATGGGCTTGAATAATATTGTGGCTCAATATTGATAATTCAAGATCCATTGGAAGATCGAATCTTAATTCTCCTAAAGGCCCCCCAAGTAGCCCAACATAAAGTCCAATAACTGAAAAATGTGTTTAAAAATAAAATAAATTTTGTTGCTTATTTTTCCTCATTTTTTTTCGAAAATTATGAATAAAAGGGGAGAAAGATTTTCTTTGAATCTTGTTATGGAATGAAGATATGTATTCTTGGAATACAAGATTATCTCATTAAATTCAAGAAATCTCCCACTTGGTTATTCATATGGATATTTTCGAAATTTTTGAAATAAAAGGGAAAGAAAGATTTTCTTGATTTTCTTGAAAATATATTATGGAAGATATGTATTTCTTGAAATACAAGTATATCTCATAAATTCAAGAAGATCCAAATCTTGGTTTCTTGTTCCTATTATTTTCGAAAATTCCCATAACAAGAGGAGTTGGGATTTGTATGGAATATTTTAATTATGGAGAAAAGAATATAGGAGATATATTCAAGATTTCTTGGAGATCAAGAAAAAGATTTTCTTCCCCCTATTCCATGCCAAAAATCGTCCAACACCCCTCTATAAATAGGGGATGAATGTTTCATTCCCAAGTACAATTCCATGTGCTGGAAAAATTAGTAAATCCACAAAGGTGGTGCAATTTTTTTTTTATTTTCCCTTTTGTTAATGTTCGCGAGCTTCCTTCCACCGGATTGATGAGCAAGGACTAGGGAATACTTGGGAAGGATTTTTGGTGTGTTCTTATCGACGAGACCATTGCCACTCCAAGAGGTTAGTTCACGTAAACCCGAAGCAATTCCGCATGCGTAGGATTTATGTGAACTGTTTATATGCATGATTTGTTGTTGAATTATTATTTGAATTAATATAGGATTAATTCATGCTAGTAATAATTGTTAGAATTAAATTTGTATTTAAATATTCATCCCGAATAGATCCAGACAATTAATTCCCCAACACAAACATGATTCGCAAGTTGGAAATGGCTAAATCCGAAGAGACTCCAATAAACCATCTTGAACCAACATTTGGATCCTTTTTGGATTAATATGACATAGTCTCAGATGCCATAGAAGTGTTTCGTTCACATCTGATGAACATTTTCTTTTATTACTTGAAACAGTCGATGTGTTATAGGATGTATTTCGTGAGTGATGTGCACAGTTAATTGTGTAGATATTATTCGACAACGTTCCATGACAGATAAACTCATTATTAAGAGTAATGGTAACAACTTTATTAAAAGTAACCAAATATCCATCAAGAAAAAGTTTAGAAACTAAAATTAAATTCTTTCTAAAACTGGGAACGTAAAGAACATCTCTCAAAATTAAAATTTTGTCTTCAAAAGACAACCACACTTCTCCCACTGCTTCAGGTGCCACTTTCGTGGCATCACCCAGTGTGATGAGGATTTCACTCCCACTAAATTGTCGGGTCCGCTTAAACCCCTGTATAGTGAAGTAAACATGATCAGTGGATCCCGTATCCACTACCCATAAATGGGTAGCATACGTCGTTAAACAAGTTTCAACAACTAGTGCATGAGAATTACCTTTCTTTCCAATCCGCTTGGGTTTGGAACAGGCTGACCTCCAATGTCCTTTCTCACCGCAGTTAAAAATGTAGGTCCCGAACGGGTTTTCGTGAGGGCAGAAGTCTAGAGGGGAGGGGTGAATAGACTTCTGAAAACTTTTTTGTGAGATCAGGTGTGAATAGCAAGTAATCCTGATTAGAGTGCGTGTGAATCAGTTTGGACTGATATCCAACTTACTGATCGCCTGATGGCAGATCAGTTCGGTGTCTATCAGTTTAACTGATGTGCGGAAGCTAAGTTTTAACCCGTGTGAAAAACCAGTTTGTTAAATCAGAATTCTAAGCTATCTATTTTGAATCAGATGACAAAGTGTCAAACTAATCAAATCAGTTGCTTGGTGCAAATCTGATCCAGACTCTGAATATGCATGTAAGATTTTAACAAGTAGTGTGTAAAGTGTAAAGCAGATAAATCAGATAAAGAACACCAGATTTTTATAGTGTTTCAGACAACCTGTCTTACATCCACTCTTCCCTATCAGCAGGGGCACCAACTTAACCAACTGGACTTAGTTTAATGTGTTAGTCTAACACAATACAACAGATGTTTTAAGAGTTCTCACTCAACCAATCCCAGAAATCAGAAACTAGAAACCCTAGTCTGAATTCTTGCTAAACAAACTTAACCTAACTTTTGGTTTGAGTATAAGATTTGTTGTGTTCCAACTGGAATTCTATCCTAGTTTTTTAGTAGCCTAAAGCTAAAGGATAAGAATTATATGCTAAGAACTTTATGGGATGAACACTTAGAATGAATCTTGAGTTGTGTTCTTCGTGAGGAAATCTTGATTGCTTGAGCTTGATAATAATTTCCGTAACCTTACTATGAAGGTTGATCCCATATTTATAGAACTTGAAATCAAAGAGCCGTTGGAGTGCAATTTGAATTTCAAACTATTTTAGGTAGCTTGCAGGCTTGATGTGACCTGCATCAGAGACGACATGGTCGAAAGCGTGTAAGTTTTTCCTTTCTAGCCATTTGACTGTGTAGCGTCGAATCCCGCTTTGTTAGCTCCGTACATACGTGTCTCAACCTCATTGGTTATCAAGTACACTTGTTCAGTGTTTGCTTTACCAACTAAAGTTGACATTCTTCTTGTCTGATTAACCTCGTATGTTTTGGTGAAGCTTCAGTTGTCACCTGGTGTGAGCTGACCTGATCAGATAAAACTGATCAGTCTACCTGATAGAGTCTTCTGTTGCAAGTTGTCTTAGCACAATTTAGCAGACTCTTCTTCATTCTTCTGATGTAGGTCTTCTGGTCTTGTTCTTCTGGTAATCATCTGATCTTCAGGTCTTCTGATTCTTCAGCTTCATGTCTTCACCTGATCATCTGACTATCTGACTCGTCTGATCTTCTGATCTTCTGACTCGTCTGATCTTCTAATCTTCTGACTCGTTTGATCTTCAGATCTTCTGACTCGTCTTCAAGACTTAACTTATACATATTGAGTTCCCCCACAATATGTGACCTATTTATTACATCAGCTGTCTATACATTTCAGCTGGTCATCCTATCTGATATTTAATTCATCAGTCAGCTAACAGGTTTGACTGGTCCTATTACAATCTGTTTTGGAACTTCCATCAAAACTACAAAGTTCCCAACAATTTCCCCTTTTTTGATGGAACCAAAACATTAAATCAGAAAAACAGATAACCAATAATGTAAAGGACCGAAACAACAGAAATCAGAAGACAATGAGACGTTGTCTTAAGATCAGAAAAGTAACTCATTTCATTGATATAATTTGCAGTTTACAGCTTACAAGAAATGATAAAACAAAAAGAATTACCTATCATCTGATCTAAGAAATCATCTTCTGACTTCTTAAAAAGAGAATCTCTGGAGATCAGTTGGAATCGCGAAAATCTTGTACATCTATTGTAGCAAAGCTTCCAGTCTATCTTTCTCGATGATATCTCCTCTTCTGGCAAAATCATAGAAAATCTTCTTGAAGCCAACTGGGTCGAGGGATTTATCAGCTCTGAGCAGCGGAATCGTTGTTTCGAACCTGGGTGCAGAAGGTATCAAAGACATTATCTTCCCTTCATGCATCATGACCTGCATAATCTTTTATACTTGGTCTCCAGCCAGTTCAGAAACTCCGCATCGAAAACTCCTTGATCTGAGTGTTCTGGTGTCTTTTGCAGAATGTATACATCACTAAGTCAGTCGACCTTGATTCTTGTCCATTCTGGAATCAAGTCTTGTCGAGCTACCAGAATCCCCTCAACTTCTTCAGGAAACGCCCGTTCTTCCCAGTCCATCTCTTCTGCTGCTGCTGCCTTCTTTTTTTGTCTTCTGACATATGTTCTGCTCAGTCCAACAGCATCAACAAGCTTTTTCTTCTTAATGGTGGCTTCAATGAGTCCTTGTCTCATCTGCTATTCTTCTTTCTCTGCAGCTGTCATCTGCGATTGAGAGCGAGTCATGATTGGCTTCTTGATTTGCCTCTTAACTTGTTTTGCTTTCTGCAGCTTTCTTTCTTCAGCTTCTGTCTCAGCAGTATCCTCTTCCTGTAGTTTTCTTGCCAGCTCAAGACTCTTGGCCTGGTCTTTAGAGTCGAATCTTTTCTGAACAGTTGACGAGAAGTCTTCAATCTTATCAACCATTGTAATCAGTTCACCAAGGGAGGACTTCTGTCAGCAATGGCCTTGTCTTGACTGTCTAACAACCTGCTGTGTTCTTCAATCGATTGAAACATTTCAGCTAGTTCCGTATCAGGAGCCTCAACAGTTGTTTTCTCTACTATAGCAAGTGTCAGACCACGACCAGATGATTCGGCATGTTTTTCTGGTCCCTCTTCTTGTTTTTCTGGCCCCTCTTCCCCCATTTTGGTTGTATAAAAAAGGTTTGTCAATCTGATGTTCAAGGCTTTGAATTCCTTCATCACCTCATATTTCAGCTCTTCGATGGCAATGGGAGTGATCTAAACAGTTGAAGCTGTGGGCTGAGGTCCCATTATCCGATTCAGAACAGACTCGAGAGCCTTCTGGGCTTTGCTGATGGAGCCTTCAAACCTTCTCCAGACAGCATCAAGGTTTGTTTCAGTCTTCTCCAAAGAAGAGTAAATGCTTTATAGAAGGACTCCGATGTCGGATAGAATGGAAACTTCTGTTGTAAGTTTATCTGATAGTGGATCGATGTGTTTCATCACTCTCTTAGATATTTGATCGTGCATATGCAACAACTTCTCAATAGTCAGCTTCCTTTCTGCTTCAACCAAAGCTTGTTGCTCCTCTCTAAATCTGTCCATCAGGTTCTGAGCCAAATTATTGAATTGTAGATCAACAGATGCCTTCACCCCATCTTGATTAGTCTTCAAAATCAGATCTATGGTTTCGGCAGAGAAGGTGGCAACCTGACCAGATGTTGAAGCCTCGCCAGTCAGGGTCTCATCTGCAGCACCCTGGACTGGTTCATCGGCATCTTGCTCATACTCAAAGTAATCATGAGCAAGGTCTTCTTCTTCCTCAGAAATGTCGAGCTTTTGGTGTACCAGCCATCTGATGTTGTCATCTGATGCTAATTCCACAAGACCTTTGGACACCAAGATTCCGCTTAGCCCTCTTCTCCAAGTCAACGAAGTAGTCAGACTCCAAAGCTTCCATCAATATCAGAAAATCTTCAATATTTTTTTAGTCTGATGTCCCTCCAGAAGACAATTTCCTCCATCTGCTTTCTGATTCTATGATGATTGATTAACTACGGGAAGTTCCTGTCCAGAAAAGCATTCACTTATCTTCGTAGAAAATACACTGTGGAGTGTTCTTGTTCAGGCAATTCGAGGAGGGTCTTCTTGTTGAATAGGTTGTGAGAGACGGAGACAAACATGTCCTCGCTCTCTTCTTCTGCTTGCTCCTCTTGAGCTGGTTCCTGAGCAGGTTCTTGAGCAGGAAGGGTTTCCTCAGATGATCCGAGAGTGGGTGTGGGAGTTTGTGGTTTACTGGCTGTGGGTTGTGGGGGCTATGGGTTGTGGGGGCTGTGGTTCAGGTGAGGGTGTTTTCTGGGCTGTTGGTGAAGGTGATTTGGATATGGGGGTAGGTGATCTGGGTAAATGGGTGGCCTCTCTTCCCTTAAAAAGAGAGCTCAGATGAGCAGAGTCAGATGGTTCTGACTCGTCCTGGGCCTCTTCCATCTGGTCCTCCTCCTCTCCACCTTCGCCTTCTTCGATTGTCAAGTCCCTACCTATACTGACTGTGTGCTCAGAACTCACAACAGTCTCTCCACCAGCAATCTCAACCATCTATTCAACATGCTATTCTTCCCCAGACTCCAAAATCTCCACATCACTGTCTTCATCTTGAAGACCTCCAGACGACATTCCCTTCTTCTTTGGAAGCATTGAAGTCAGCTTCCTTTGATTTTTCTCAGTTGCCTCCTCAGCTTGCCTAGCTGGCTTTGTGGCCATCTGCTTCCTCTTGATGACCCTTTTCTGAGCCAGATCATGTGCCTCAGATTGCACAGATGGGGCCTGTGCTTTGGCCTTTTTAGACTTGGGCACGTAGGGAGTAGGACCATCATCTCGTTGGCCGGGCAACTCTTCATTCTTACACAGAACGACTTTGAACTTAGGCAGGTAAGCCTTCCTTCCTTGATCTGACCATCTGTAGTCAGGAATATTGTCGGCTAGAATCAGGGACACCTTGTGTATGTTGCTGACTTTCTTTGACAGCACCACTGATTGTGCTCATCAATCATGAACTTATCTGTCTCCTGCAACAACCTGTGCTTGAATAAACCAAGCCAGTTCATGTCCTTTACCTTCTCGATGATGGTAACCATAACATTGATCTTCTGCTGGGTTACGGCGTCAGGACTGAAGGCAATCCCCAAGATTACCTTTGAAATGATTTCAAAGAGCAATCTGTACTTCCTCTTCAAGAAAGGTGCTTTAACGTTCGTGATGTTGTGTCTGTTTGCTGGTCTCAGGAGCACTTGCTAAAGATACTCTTTGTCCGTCATCCCAGCCGTAAACTCATCCGGTGCGTTCCTGCCTGCTGGTAGGGCAAATATTCTCTGCAGATCAGCATTGGTGACATCAATCCGTGTACCTCCAACAAATGAATAAAGTTTCTTGTTTTCTGTCTCCTTTAGTTTCCTCAAAAATTCGAGGGATTCGATTGTAGCAATGGAGTCCCGATGCCTGTAACAGAACTGCTCCAGTCCACTCCGACGAAGACAGTCTAAAATTTCAATGGATTCAGGGTTTGTTGTTGTGGTGAAGTCAACATATTTCTCGTCAACAATATCTTTAACCATGGAGGCATAGTCGCATACTTCTGGGGTTGCTCTTGAAGTTGCCATTTCTACAAATACACATACAATCTAAGTTAGGTTTTCCAAACCCTATTAAGTGTTAAATCGTGCAAGGTGCATTAGACAGTATGTTGAATATTTGCATAAGTAAAAATCCCCAAATATGCATTTTGTTCATAGATTTCAGAGATTAATCATAAACATGATTTTAACAGATGAACAAAATACCATATGCATATATAATTTGTAACCCTAGCGCATAATAGTTATGAAACAACAAATATAAAATACGCAAATTATCAGAAAAGCGATGTATGATTTTGAAATGGAAGATTAATCGCTGAATGTAGAGTTGTATGAAATTTTCTGGGAACGATTGCGTTTTTGAGTGTTAGAAATGCGAAAGGTTTTAGAAAATGGGATATTAGGGTTTTAAATAGGTGGGAGGGAAAGTTTTGCACGAAATTTTTTGAAAGCACTTGAGTGTCCTTGGTTTAATCGGATGGTCAAGATTAAGCGGTTACAAAGTAATAACATCGTGCGGTCAAGGATTTAAAACGGTAGACTTTTGGACTTAAAAACTCAGAATAAATGCATTTAATACAAAAACCCCACGTCCGCATTAAATGCTTGCAGACATGACGTCACAAAGTAATGGGCACAATAATAACTAGCATAGATTAACATAGGTTTATTGAATGATAAATCAGAAAACTTATCCGATCGATCGATATTGTAATCGACCGATTACCCACGATGTTCGATCCGCTTGCCCGATTCATCGTTGACCTTACTGATTGTAGCCTAATCCTTAATATTTCCGACCAATGTCCCACTTATCTGATCAGGTTCCTTCTAATCCTATCTAATCAGTTGAAGTTCCCCCTTCAACTGTTATCCTTTCGATCATCCCGATCGATCCTCTCTCGATCGATTGAGGTTCCATTTCTCAACTGGTCCTTCTTTTCTGACCAGTCTCTTAACCAACTGGTCTTGGAGACCAGTCCACCAAAGATTTCTGGTGCACTTTCTCCTAAATCCAGAAGTCCTAACTCATTACATAGTTCTCTGAATCTGACTTCAGCTAGTGGCTTGGTTAAGATATCAGCTCTCTTCTTATCAGTGTGGATCTTTTCCATTATGATATTCTTCTTTTCCACATGATCTCTTATGAAGTGATGTCTGACGTCCACATGCTTACATCTTGTATCTAGAACAAGATTCTGAGTAATTGCAATAGCACTATTACTGTCACAGAACATTGGCACATTTGTAGCTACAATGTTATAATCCCTCAGCTGCTGACTAAGCCAGAGCAGTTGAGAGCAACAACTTCCCGCGGCCATATATTCTGCTTCAGTAGTAGATGTGGCAACAGATGTCTGCTTCTTTGAAAACCAAGAGATCAGTTTGCTTCCTAAGAACTTACATGTTCCTGTGGTTGACTTTCTGTCAATTTTGCAACCTCCATAATCAGAATCAGAATACCCACTAAGCTCTAGATTATCATCTGATGGGTAGAATAAACCAAGGTTCACTGTCCCCTTCAGATACTTAAGAATCCGCTTAGCTGCTTCCAGGTGGCTTTGCATCGGATTTGCCTGAAATCTGGCACATACATCTACTGCAAATGTTATATCTGGTCTGCTGACAGTTAGGTATTGTAAAGATCCAATGAGAGCCCTATATTCTTTCTGATTAGTTTTCTGACCATTATCATCTGTTAGTGTTAGTGTCCTAGAGACAATCTATTGTAAGAACATAATACTCGATGATATTCATTTTGATTTAATATTATAGTTCATTTAATATTAGAGATAATTACTATGAGGTTCCAAAATGACAACTATATAGCTAATAGGTTCCAACTATTTTTGTAATTACTAATAAGTTCCAAATCATAGAAATAAGACAATACTACCCCACTTCTTTTTTCTCTCTTACTCAAACATGAAACAACTCTCACTCTCTCATTCTCTCTCTCACTGCAATTCTCGTCACTCCCAATACTCCCTCTCTTCTCTCTCTTGCTCAACAACAATTCTGCAAACGAAAACCCCACCCACCCCACCCCATTTCGTCACCCCCAACCTCCCTACCGCCCCTCCCTCCCCTCCAAACCCAAATCCTCCTCCACCAAAACCCCAAATCCCAAACAAAAAAGCAGATCGACGTGAAGAAGCCACCCACCCCACCCCACAAACACGGAGAAGAAATTCACACCGAGTATCGCTGCCGTTTCAACCACCACCAAACTCATTTCGTCTTCCTCATTCTTCGCCGATCGCAACAACGATAGATCCGATGAATTTCGGCCGCAGAGCGCCGGTTATTCTCGCTTGCCCCTCCGATAACTCCGATTTAACAAGGTAGTGGCGGTGACGAGGCCGTGGTGGGAAATGCAATCTTGCAAAGCCGTTTTGAAGCTGGTGCATTCAAATTTCGGATTTAGATCGAAATTTTTAATTTTAAATCTGATTTAATTTTAAATTTTTGATTTAGGTTGGATTTCTGGATTTAGAACTGATTTTGAAATTTGATTTCTAAGATTTTTCTTTTTTGGGCACTAATAGTCAAATGGAACATATTTATAGATTTTAAACTTTGAGATTTGTGTTTTGATATATTATTTGTAAATTTGGTGGATGGAGGAGGAAGAATATGGGTGCTTGCATATTGTTTTTGGGTTATTTAATTTTTGCTTGTATTTTTTGAATTTTGAAACAGAGCCTCAGGCATCTTGATTTTTTAATTTTTGCTTGTATTTTTTTGTTTGTTTGTTTGTTGAGCATGTTTGGTGTTCTTAAGGTGCCTTGGTGATTTTTTGGGGGAAGGGGGAGGGAATGGTGGCGGAGCTTGATAGGGATGGCTGGGGGGAAGGAGTGTGAATGGTGGTGGAGGTGTGGGAATTGGGAAAGAAGATGAAGATGGATATGCAGGATTTTTTTTTGCGCTTATGTGGAAGAAGATGGATTTGAAGATGTTGATGATGCAGATTTGAAGATGGTGGAAGATGATGAAGATGGAGATGGATGTGTAAAGTTTCTGGATTTTTTTTTTCAAATTTACATGCATAAATTTCATGCATATGTGCATGCATATTTGTGTATATGTGCATGTCGAAGAAGACGAAAATATGTAATTTTTTAAATTTTAGACGAAAATATGTAAACACTCATTTTATACATGTAAATTTTGATATTTTTGTCTTACATATATGAAATTTTGTAATTTGTAAATAAAATATAATGAAGGGAGAAGACTACCATAAATAAAATGTGATGTAAAATAAAAGATGGGTTATGTAAAAAATGTGTGGAAAAAGTACTTTATTGTGAGTAGTATTTTGGACATAAGCTAGAAGGAAAGGAAGACTCATTTAAGGGCATTTATGTCAATTTATCTACTTTTGGAACCTAGTAGTAATGTTTTTAAAAGTTGGAACCTTGTAGTAATAAAAGTGGTCAAATGGAACCAGAAATTCATCCACTCTTAATATTAATGTGTGACAATACATTTGTTTGAATATTATGTTTGATTGTTTGCATTTATTCATACAAGTGTTCTCATGAGTCATTGCTGTCATTGAGGTTGTGAGAACTCAGATGACTTAAGCATGATTCTCAAATAGCCCTGATCAAGGATCATCAAGAATGGGATATTGATGATACAATGGAGTTTGGTGTGCGATCTGCATCATACTCTTAGAGAGTGTAGTAAGATCTCACTTACTACGAGATACTAGGTATCTCATGATGGATGCACAAATACCTTAGATGGTATTGGTATACTCATCCGAGAAACCGTTTGATGTATTTCCACTATAGGTGTCTACGGGTGTCTCGGTTAGTGGGAGCGATGTGATATTCCTTTGACTTGAGGTCAATACGCACGACATGTGTGAGATGATGAACTTTGACCATGACCGACGCTTGCACCCTAACCATGGGTAAATATGGCTTGGATTGGGTTCATCACGAAGTACATGTGCGTGGTAGTTGAGCCAAGAATATGATTCATTCCTCAAAGTGGATTTAGAGAGAATACTCATCTTCTCATCATAATTGGATCAAAGTCACGGCCGATGCACGTCAACTTAGACTTTGTGGCTAAGTGTGATATACATGATCAATTAGTGATTTGAGATAATATGATTAAGTTATTTGAATATACCCTTCATCATGTTCAAGACTTAATCGAGTATTCGCGAATGAAAGGAGGAAATCGTAATAGCCCATGTTTTAGTTACAGGTAGTTGCACATTTCTCGCAACGTACCTCATATATTGAGAATGTCTGATTTATTGTCTAGGGTTCAATTAAGACCTTTAGTTTGACTAATCGCTCGATATATGAGGGCTTATGGGTCACACAACAAGTAGTTCCCTTTTACATATTATAATTGGTTGATTAAATGTTAAATTGGATTTAATATTTAATTTATGGAGAATTAATTAATAATAGAATAATTTGGAATTAATTATTATTAATATTTAATTAAATTGGATTTAATTAAATAAGAATTCCCAATAATAATATGTGGAATATTATTGTAGGATTTAATATATATGGAATCAAATTCGTAGAGATTTGATATACATGAGAATTAAATCCGTAGAGATTTTATATGTGGGAAATAAATCTTAGAGATTTATTTAAATAAAGATTAAGGATTTTATTTCCCAATCAGGTTAGCTTAAAATTTAAGCTGGGCCTCTCCTATATATATGAGCTCTTGGGAATCCATAACACAGTTGTTCATATTTCTCCATAAAATCTAGAATAGGAATTTTCCTAGCAAATTCCGTCTCAGATTCAACGCTGGCAAATATGTGCAAGTCCATGAACGGGGATTACGTGTATACCATAGTAGAGAAATATGCGTACGATTTACTGTAAGATTTCTCTTTATGTTTACACGTATTTAATTATGCAATTATATGTTCGTTGTTGGAGAACTGTTTAATTTCGTTGCGCATGTATTACGTGTTTACGTGCCTCTAAATTCCAACAGTGGTATCAGAGCTCAGGCTCTGGTGTTTAATTGCATCAAAATTGGTTTTCTTTTTAAACTTAAAATTAATTTTTTTTAACAAAACCGGGTGCGGCTGTTAGACAAACCGCACCCATATGTTTGTTTGGTTTTGGTTGCTCCTCTTCTTCTCCACGAAAACCTAGGGTTTTCTGGAGACTCATCGTCGGCTTCGTCCCTCTGCCACGCCGGTGTTTGCTGGTATCCGCAACGCCGCTCGAAGTCGGCGACTCGCGGTGGTCATGCGAAGCCGCGGCACCGCGCGCGATTGCAAATTGGATTCGCCTCGCCTCGAATCGGCGCGACTCGCTCTCCCTCGTTCCCGTCGCCGCACCTGGTTATTCGATCGATTGGGTTGACCACCGTCTCGATTCCTCAAAAATCGCGGCCGTACGCTCACAAATCAATTCGAGCAATGGCAGTGCGCCGCACCGTCATCTGGCTTTGACTCAAGTCAACTCGATTCGAAGCCGGGGTGAGTCGTGTAGGCGCGCCACCGGTTTGGCCCATCACATGCATCCTATTTTGAACAGGTCGCGACACCGCGCGCGCCCTCTATTTTTTCGGTGACGATGGCGAGTCACCCGCATTCGCCTAGCGGCGGCGGAGACTCGCCCGCGCCTGTTTGTCCGACGATGCAGACCTGCTTTGAATTTTGCCTCTCCTTTTCGTTGCTTGTTGTTTCTGAATTTGGGGCTATTTCGATTCATGTTGTTAATTGTCAAATTGTTTGGTTGCGATTTTGTATTGGTTTGGAACTGATGAATTAAAATTCTGAACAAACCCTAACGATCGGAACAGTTTTTGGAATTTTTGAATGATTCTGTGAACTGATGAATGTTCGATGTTTGGTTCGAATGACCCGATCGGAAACGATTTTAGGAAAACCGGGCGACGATGAGGGGAAGGACTGTGCCGAAATTGGATTTAGGACAGGCCCTCCCGTGCAATTTTGGAAATTGTACATGAGCCCTTAACAACAAAACTATCAAGAATCTAATTTTGAAAGATTAATAATAGATTAATTTTAAAATTGGATTAAAGGTTGGACCTTAATTATGGATTAATTGGATTAATCCTAAATAAGTTTAATAATTGGTTAATGTTATTTAATCTGATTTTCTAAAATTTGATTTTTGGAAATATCATTTTTTGATTAATAATTATTAAATCCCACTCCGTTACTTATTTTTTAAAATTCGTTAACGCATTTTATAGTCCGTTTTATAACTATTTGGGTAGGCGGCGCCCAATAATTGTTGGACCGTATTAATTGTTTTGGGTAGACGACACCCAATATGTGTTGGTCCGTAAAATCATGTTTGTGTAGGCGGCACCCAATAATTGCTCAAATGTGATATAGATTAACATGTTGGATCTTGATTAAGCAATTAATACTCCGCCTTTAAAACGTTCCTCACTAAAATATGGTTTTCTCATTAATTTGATAAGATGTCTTCCATCAAAATTAAAAGTAAACCGGAGATTTCGTTCCAATGAGTACTTAAAGACCCTTGTCTTTTGCTCGGATCTACATCTAACGGGACTTTTATAGGGACATGAAATGTCGCTGCTTGATGGTTGTAAACCAACTTGACTTTGTTTCACTAGCCCTTGCGGGGAACAAAGGGTAAGTGACATCAGTCGAACTAGGTTCGACAAACTAGGAGTTGCAGTTTTTGCAATTGGTTTGGAGTCCTACCAGTTATGCTATTGTATGATCAGCCCTCGCTGGGATTATGGTGGTAGGAATGTGGATCCTAGTCCATTATAATTTATATTTGATATAAATTCGTACTTTTCCGATGAGGTCGTTAAGTATGTGAAAATAATGGAGACAAAGTAAACACAAAGAAAGGCCATGTTTATTTTGATTGCTGAATATTGATCATAGAAATTATGTGTTTAATTCCCGTTTTATTTTATTTCTCTTGGTTAGTTGAAATGTATAACTGTTATTGAGATGTGTTTTGGAAACAAACAAAATTGGCTAGGCCAAATTTTCTGGACTGGCACCGAAACATGTGTTTGGTGCTAAGGCAATAAAAGATTGAGTACGTGTTGGACACGCCAATCCCGGTTACCCCTGCAGCTGGTTCCCTAAGGCAGCCACGTTTGACGTAGCAACTCAGAATAAGCATCAAAAGGATGCTTCCCAGACGCAGTGTGTGATGTTGCTCGGCATGACTTCCGAATTGCTTAAGGCAACATGAGAAAATGGGTCTCTTCTAAATGCTCAAGCATCTGAAGGATCTCTTTGATTCTGAGTCTCGTTCTGAGATTTATGAAGTGATGAGAGATCTGTTCAAATGCCGGTTAACTAAAGGACAGAAGATTTCACCTCATGTGCTTAAGATGATAGGCCTAATTGATAAACTTGGTAATATTGACATTGAGCTAAAAGACCAACGTTTTCATTTATGCTATCCTCCAGTTGCTCCCGAATTCATATTCTATCTTCATTTTGAACTTTAATATGTAAAAGATGGATGCGACCATGCCTGAACTTCACAACGTGCTCAAGCCTTTTGAATTCACTATCGCTAAGATGGTGTTCAAAAGAATGAGCGGGTAAACAAGGATGTGTGCCTCTACTGTAAGCAGAAGAGGGCACTGGAAGAAGGACTGTAAGGTTTTGGCTATTGGAACGAAGGCACTGGGTGCTTTTGGCATTAGAACATGTATGTTTGTTATTAAGATAGACATATCCACAAATAACGCTAACTGCTGGGTATTAGATACCAGACGTGGCTTACACATTTGAACAAATGTGAAGGGGCTTATGTGTCTTAGGGCAGTTAGGCCGGGTGAAGTCATCTTACACGGGAAAACGGAGCAATAGTTGCTACTGAACGTGTGGGACTTATGTGTTAGACTTACGCTTTTGGTTTTAGATTAGAACTTAATGATTGTCATTTCGTTCTTCCTATTACTCGCAACATTATTTACATTCCTATGTTAGACATTGAGGGTTATTCCTTCCATTTTAGTGATAATAAATATTATTTCACGTTGAATGGTTTATGGGAATGACCCTATGGTGAATGGTTTATACTTGTTGCATTGTGATATAATGTTCTTAATATACAAAATAAAAGACTCAAGCTTAGTAATCAGGAAAACCCAACTCACTTGTGGCATTGTGGACTTGATCATGTAAACGAGAAAAGAATTGCAAGGTTAAGAAAGTTAGACTACTTAACCCCATTTGACTTTGAATCTTATGGAGATTGCGAATCTTGTCTCATGGACAAGATGATCAATGAACCCTATATGAGAAAGAGGTGCAGGCCAAAGAAGTTCTAGAGTTGATCCACAATGACGTATGTGGACCATTTCCAACTCTGGCTAGGGGTCACTTCGATTACTTCATCACTTTTACCTATGATTTCTCGATATACGGATACATGTATACATGTATCTTGTGAAACACAAATTCGAATCTTTTGAGAAATTAAAAAAGTTTAAGGTTGAAGTAGAGAAGTAACTTGGTAAGAGTATCAAGACTCTTCGATCAGATCGAGGAGGAGAATACCTTAGCCATGAATTCACTAATTATCTGAAGTTGCATGGAATCCAATCACAATGGACTCCTCCCGGAACACCCCAGATGAATGGAGTTTTCGAAAGGAGAAACCGAACCCTGTTAGACATGGTAAGGTCCATGATGAGCTTTTCCTCTCTTCCGACATCCTTATGGGGATACGAATTATAAACCTCAATCTACATTCTAAATAGGATTCCATCTAAATCGATTGAGCATACACTATATGAACTATGGTGTGGCAAGAAGCCAACTTTTACACATATCAAACATGGGGTTGCCCCGTGATTGTGAAAAGGATGCTTACCGATAAGTTGGAATCCAAAGGTGAAAAGGGTTACTTTGTGGGATATCCTAAGGAAACTAAAGGATATTACTTCAATCTACCTGAGAAATAATCAGTGATTGTTTCTAGGCAGACCAAGTTCCTCAGAAAAAGACAATGTCTTTAAGGAACAAGGTCGTAAGCTGATAGAACTTGAAGAAATTCAAGAACCACAAATTAACAAAGAGACTGATATCTTGTCAAAGCATCATGACAAGAAATCAGTGGGAGCATTCAACAACTTTCACGGTGGGAGTCTTTCACTAGGTGATCGTCTTTCAGCCAGTGGGAGCGTAATTGGAGTATGCTTGCCAGTGTAAGAACCTCCAAGTGGGCTAAATGAGAACAACATAGTTCAAACTCCCGCCCAAGAGGCATTTGAAAGTGTAGCTCTTGAGGACTCTCCGGACATTGATGAAACCAATGCACCACAAAATTTTCACGATCAGAATGTACAACCTGCACAACCACAGCTCCGTAAGTCAATTAGGAATCGTAATCCACCTATTAGATATGGTTACCTCTTGGAGAAACTCAATAATATGGACATACCGGATAAGGACGATCCTAATACATATTCTGAAGAAATATCAGATATTGATTCAGGGATGTAACAACCCGAATCCGTTTTAGAACTTATTTGATTATTTTTCCTAATATGTTTAAATGTTATACTTGTTTTAAAAATATGTGTACAAGTTTCTAAATTTTTCAGGTGACAGACGAGCTTTTTGAGCCGAAAAACCCTACTAGCACTTTTCGGGTTTTTATCCATAAAACAGACCCGTTAATAATATAAAAAATTTAAAGAATTCAAAATGAGAAAGGAGAAACTCAAATGAAATTATAAAAATCGTGCGAGTTTAACGGTGCGTTTAAAATGATTTTGGAACCAAAAACCGAACCGAAAAATATCAAAAATACACCATCGGAGCTGAAATCGCGTCTAGGATCAGGGCTACCATATTTGGCAGCCCACAAGCTGCAGGAAATCCCCCATTTTCGTCCAAAATCTGAGAAACAATCATCCAAAACCATAATGTGGTATTAACCAAAACGACAAACACTATTTGAATCATGATATATTACTAACCCCCATCATTACATCCCTCCCCTCTCTTTGTCACCCCTTGGCCGCCCACCCTCCTCATTTCTCCCTATATATAACCCTTCTCCCCACTCCAAGTTTGGTCTTGGCATTTTTGTTCCACAAGAGAAGACACATTGAAAATGGAGAGAGTTGGGAGAGTTTGAGAGTTTGAAGGAAGAAGGAGCTTTCCCCTCTTTTCTTGCTCTTGGCCTATCATCACCACCCCAAGGAGGAGTCTTTCCTCCACCATATTGAAGCTAGGAAGGTGTTAGAAGTAGGAGTTTCCATCAAGAGCCCTCAAACCCCCTCCCAAAGAAGGAAACTACAAGGGTGAGCACCAATGAAACCTTTAATCTTGATGTTATGATCATAATTGGTTCGAGCATGAAAACTGTTGGGAGATGAATTTAATAAAGAAGTTTTGATTAGATCCCAAAACCCCTGAGTATGACATGTTCAGGATAATCTTGATAGACTAAGTCAGGATTCAGCATAGAGTGTTCAGGAAGTTATCTGCACCATGTATAGTCAGCAGATATAGATCGTAAGTAATCAAGAAATCAAGACTCAAGAAGTTATCAAGAAATCAAGACTCAAGAAGTAATCGAAAAAATCAAGACTCAAGAAGTAATCAAGAAATCAAGACTCAAGAAGTTGTCAAGAAATCAAGACTCAAGAAGTAATCAAGAAATCAAGACTCAAGAAGTAATCAAGAAATCAAGACTCAAAGAAGTTGTCAAGAAATCAAGACTCAAGAAGTAAATCAAGACTCAAGAAGTTGTCAAGAAATCAAGACTCAAGAAGTAATCAAGACTCAAGATGTCATCAAGACTCAAGATGTCATCAAGACTCAAAGATGTCATCAAGACATCAAGACTCAATATGTCATCAAGACATCAAGACTCAAGAAGATTTATCAAGACATCAAGACTCAAGATGTCATCAAGACATCAAGACTCGGAAGACATGAAGACTCGAAGATATCAAGACCCAAGAGTTATTGAAGACGCAGAAGAAGATATGAATACTCAAAAGATAACACCAATGTTCAGAGACACTGAATAATATCTATCTGAAGACTACAAAACTGAGAAAAATGCAAATATTCAGAAAAATAGATATTGCCCCAGACATTCATATGCAGACAAAAGGAACTAAGTCTAAGTGTTGTTTAAGGTTATCTCATTCAGAAAGATTGACCAAAAAGAGCCGTTATGTTTGTCTACATTTACTAAAGACAAGAACCAATCAGAGGAAGACAACACTGTACTTTACTGACACTGAAAGCGACAGGACTCTGAATTATGTCAGTAGTACTATGTTCCAGACTGCAAAAAATTGGTGATTGGCTACATGAATGCATATTTCCTAAAACATGCAAGGGAGTATTCAAACTCTAAAAATCACCATTCATCAAACACCATAAGAGGAAACTCATGAAGCTATCTCCTCCAACGGATAGTTTTTCAAGAGTGACCTTGGTGAAGTTGCCTATAAATACTAGTGACCCTTTACATTGAGAGGTCACGGGAAATTTCAAAGCAACTCAAGAGCTCATTCGTATTATTGCAAATTGAAGCACTCGAAAAACCTAGAACTTCCCAAGTGTTTCACATTGAAGAGAGCTCATTCACTAAGCCTAGATTGATAAGAAATATCCAAAGCTTAGTAGAGATATCCTAGCCTTTGCATTGTTCTTATTGTAAAGGATATCTCATCCTAGTTGGAAACTAACCCAAAACCCAAACCCTTTGTTAAGGTAGTTTGTGTGTGTTTTGTTGGTGAGTTGGAGTTGTAAAGAGTTAGTAAGCTACAGTGAGTTAGCCAGAAAAATCTAGAGAAGAAGTTAGTAAGCTACTTGTGGTAGTCTGAACACTTGTGTGTGTTTGAGTTAGTAAGCTGCAGTGAGTCAGCCAGAAAAATCAAGGTAGAAAAGTGAGTAAGCTACAGTGAGTTAGCCAGAAAGCTTTAGGAAGTGGTTAAGGAATTTCTCTGAAGGTCAGAGAGAGTGGACGTAGGAGCTTGAGTCTCTGAACCACTATAATTGCTGTGTTGTTTTGCTTTCTGTACTGCATTACTATCTGTTGCATGTTTTTCACTGAAAGCATAATTCACTGTTATTCAGTTGGAACCAATCCACTGAACTTGCATTAAACTGATCACAGCCTTAATCACTGTTTTATTAAAAGGAAGATTTTCAGCAAAGCTAAAACGAGTATAAACATAGGGTCAACCATTCCGCACACTTGAGTAGCTAGAACAGATAGTTACCAAACTGAACTAACTCTACTGAGGGTTCAATAAGATAATTATCTGATCCAAGCACCTCAGGATCTCTGATAAACTCAGGCTCATTTAGGCTAATCTGAAGCTTCTGAAAGCAACTCAGGATCATTGTCTCAGTAGACTTTGACTCAGGGCAATCTGTGCTTCTTAGGGCCAAATCATCAGGATAACCTGACCCATCTGACCTCAGTGAAAGAAAAGTTTTAAAAATCACTGAACACGTGTATTCCCCCCCATACACATGTGAGACTCGTTAGCACCGGGACCAACAAGTGGTATCAGAGCAGTGGTTCAATTTGACCACTTGCTTTGGTTGCCATAGTCTATTTTTGCTGAAAGACTTTGGTGGTCTACTGAATAGATCTGTTTGCTGATATCTTACAAGGCTCAGTCATCATGCCTTCTAAGAAACTTCCTATGTTCTCTGTTGAGAGCTATGATCTATGGAGATTAAGAATGCAGGCTCATCTGTATTCAAAACATGAAAGAATGTGGAGAGTGGTTTCTGAAGGACCATTCAAATTTACTGTTGTGAATCCCAGAATCATTGATACTGAGAGGAATGATCCCAGAAATGAATTTCCAAAGTCTGATGATCAACTTACTCCTGATGAGAGAAAGTTAGTCAATCTTGACTACATTGCTAAAGATACTTTGTATAACACTATTGATGATGGTGTTATGGGGATGATTTCTCACTATGAAACTGCAAAAGAAATATGGGACACACTTGCTGTTATGTGTCAAGGCACATATCATATTAAGGAAAATAAACTTTCTGTTGCTATTGGAAAGTTTGATAGCTTTGAAATGGAAGATAGTGAATCCATTGACAAACTTGAGGTCAGATTCACTTGCATCATGAATGATCTGAATGCTCTTGGGAAAAGATACCCACAGAGAGAAATGACACTGAAAATTCTTAGAGGATTATCTAAGAAATGGGATATACATGCTGTGGTGATTGAAAACACCAAAAATATTGATTCCATGCCATATCAACAAGTTTTCTCCGAACTGAAAGCTTATGAGTTTGTGATTGACAAGAAAACTAAGAAATCGGACAAAGAAAGATGATTCTTCTTCATCTAGCAAGAATGTGACTTTCAAAGCCAAAGAGAAAACTCAGAAGACTAGAGAGTTCGAGAACTCACTTGCCAAAAAATCGGGATGACTGGGAGGATAAGCTAATCATCGATGGCAAGGAGGTTTGAAAGACTCAATAGCAGAGATATGGGAAATATAAGAAATATTACAGAATCACAGTGTACAAGAGAGACTCAAAAAGCCGAGGACAGATATAACCGAGAAAAGAAAGGACCCGAGAAAAAGTCAAGGATCCTCATCAAAAAAGAAGGACTCCAAGACCAAGGAGGAAAGTGATCGGGATGCCAACAGATGTTACAAACTATCGGAAGAAAGGTCACTTTCAATATGACTGCCCCGAAATGAAAAGCTAAAAGAAAGAAAGGAAAGACAAGCCAAGAGAGACAAGAAGATCTCCAAAGAAGAAAGTTATGATTTGCCGAGGAAGAAGAACATTACGAAGAAGGTTCAGTTCCTCGAGATGAGATTTTCTCGAGATAGTGATGATGATGATATCGTCTTATGGTTGTAGAGGAGGTAAATTCTTTTATCTCTGTTGTTGCTCCTACACAAGCACATGAGTTCTCAAGTTCAACTGTACACAGTAACTTTGACCTGATGGATTCATTTGAGAATCTTATGAAGGACTATTCGTGTTACAAGAATCGCCATTGAAAACTCAAGAGCGCGGAACAAGGAACGATCACGAGAATCAAGTGGAAAGACTCTAAAAATGCTGAAATCACTTCTCAATTGATGGGAACTCTCGATGAACTAGATGTTCGAAAAGTACAACTCTCAGAAAAAGAGAAGATGATAGAGATCCTGAATGGAAAATTAGAGAAATCCACTAAAGCGATTGAATTTTATCGTAATCGAGTTCAATGACCTCTTTGAGAAGCATGAAAATCTAAAGAAATGTGAGGATAGTCTTGCGAAAAAAAAAGTTAGCTCTATTGAATTCTCGATCTAAAGTGATAGATGAAATTCAGAGTTATCAAAAGACCCAGAACTATAAAAATTTGGATTGGGATACATTCCGGAGGGAACCTCACAAGGTCTTCTGAATGCTGCTTCTAGTAGCACCAAGACTGTCTTTGTTAAACCAGTGGCATCTAATCTTCTTACTGAAGAACTGCCCAGAGTTTTAGACAAGGGTAAAGGACCTATGGTTTCAAAAAAATCAAGGTTCGGGAAGAAAGTCCGGACCTCGTGAAAAGGCTAGAAAACACAACACTCAAGAGGAAATCTTCAAAGCCAAGACTTCAAAGCCTCAGGCTAAGAATACCAACCTAAAGAGATCTGCACTGAACCATCAGAGGAATTTTCAGAAGAGAAACACTCAGCAGAGATATTCTCAACTGAAAAGACCAAGTCCTCAGATTACTGAAAGACCCCAATTTCAGTACAGGCAACCTAAACCCCACTTGCCTAAGGGTAAAGGTTTCCTGAACCCAAGTCAGCAGAGACAGAGACCAGCTGCACAAAAGCTAAGGCACTTGAACAAAAGGCCTAAACCCAAGAAGAACTCTAAAGCTCATGTTCATGCTAAGGCTGACACTCATACACAGGATATTGCCAAGGCACCTAGGGTGGTGAATGTGTATGTAGATGTTTATGGGAGACAAATCAGCCACTCTAAAGTAATTAGAGTTGTTAGGCAGATTTGGGTTCCAAAAGGTACAGCTAACCTGGTAGGACCCTACACCAAATGGGTACCTAAGAACTGATCTGCTTTTTTTTGAATTGAAAAAAAAGGGAATCGAAATTTGAATGAAAATAACATAGCACTGATGAGTGGAAATGAGTTGGCTCCTGTTGTATGGTATCTGGATAGTGGATGTTCAAGACATATGACAGGATATAAACAACTAATCACTGACTATGTTGAGCAAAAAGGCCCTCAGATCACATTTGGAGACAATTCCAAAGGACAAACTGAAGGATATGGAACTCTTGAAATTGACTCTGTTCAATTCTGTGACAAAGGATTCAGTGTTGAGTTCTCAAAGAACTTATGTTATGTAAAAGACAATACTTCACAGAAAATTTTACTGACTGGTAATAGAAAAGGAAATGTGTATCTTGCTGATTGGAGTTCAACTCCTAAAGATACATGTTTGGTTGCAAAAAGTTCCACCGATACCAGTTGGTTGTGGCACAAAAGAATGAATCACTTAAACTTCAAAACCCTGAACAAACTTGCAAGATTAGCACTTGTGAGGGGGTTACCCAATGAAGTGTTTAATAAAGATCATGTATGTGATGCTTGTCAGAAAGGAAAACAAATCAGAGCAACTTTCAAAAGCAAAGTAGATGTTTCTACTGATAGAATACTACAACTGTTACATATGGATCTCTTTGGTCCAGTAACACCTGTGAGCACTAATGGCAGAAAATACACACTTGTGGTAGTTGATGACTACTCTAGATACACATGGGTCATATTCTTACTCAGTAAGAAAAAGACTCATACAAAACTACCTGAACTACTGAAAAGGCTCAGTACTGAAAAGAATCTGAGTGTGGTCAAAATCAGATCAGATAAAGGAACTGAGTTTATCAATCATATCATATCTGATTATTGTGCAGCAAATGGAATAGCTCATGAAACATCAGCTGCAAGGACCCCACAACACAATGGTGTTGCTGAAAGAAGAAATATGACTCGAAAAAGTTTGCAAGGAGGACAATAATTTGCCAAGCCGATATTCCTAAGAGATTTTGGGTCGAAGCTATCAACACCGCATGCTACTCTCGGAAACAGATCCATCCGACCAAGAACCAAGGAAAAACTCCATATGAATTTGTGGAATAAAAGGAAGCCTCTTGTTTTTCTTTTTTCGTGTGTTTGGTTGCAAGTGTTTCATACACAATAATGGTAAAGATCAGTTGAAAACTTTTGATAGCAAAGCTGATGAAGGGATATTCTTTAAGATATTCTGAAGTCAGTAAAGCCTTCAGAGTTTACAACTGTAGGACTCTTATTGTGGAAGAAACACCTCATGTTGTTTTTGATGAATCTACTTGTGTTCAGAAGAAACAGGAACATGACTCAGGAGAACCGATAAAGAGGATCACCGGACTTAGCCTAAAAAAAGAATGATAAAACATCCTCTCGAACACGAAAAAGAAGAAGTCGATCACTTTCTATGAATGGAGTGAATCGACTCGCACAAAGAAGTCCGGGATGGAAAAACTCGGGATGGTGAGACTCGGGATGGAAATTCTCCATGAAGGAAAGCCAACACATGCGAAGTCCGACTAATCTGAACATACACCGATTCTCGCATCGGTATGTAATGCCGATGAAGATGTGGTCGGCCTAAGGCAAACTCGAATCTATCAACCAAAGGGGAACAAATGTCTCGATAATGTTCTGAATGGAATTTCCCCTGAGGAAGATGATTATATTTCTCCTTTTCTGTTGTTCCCTGAATTTAATGAACTACCTGAACCTAACATTTCTGATGTTGAGGATACTACTGAAGGGGAAACATCTAGGAGAAAATGGTTGGATAGTCATCCTAAAAAGTCGATTGTGGGTGATCTATCGATGGTGTCAAAACAAGAAGGTTCCATGGAGAAAGTGCTTTTGTTCTCATTGCTTCCTATCCGAAAAAAAAAACTCATCGAGATTGAAGAAGCTCTACAAGATTCATTTTGGATTCTTTGCTATGCAAGAAGAGTGAATCGGTTCTCAAGGAATGAAGTTTGGGAGCTAGTGGATAGACCTAAGAGGCACAATTTGATTGGAACTAAGTGGGTGTTCAAGAATAAGAGAGATGAAAACAACAACATTGTGAGAAACAAGGCAAGGCTAGTTGCACAAGGTTATTCCCAAGAAGAAGGCTTGGATTATGATGAAACCTTTGAACCTGTTGCAAGACTAGAAGCCATCAGATTGTTTCTTGCATATGCTGCCCACATGAAATTCACAGTCTATCAGATGGATGTGAAAAGTGCATTTCTGAACGGTGTGCTTAAAGAAGAGGTTTATGTGGAACAACCTCCCGGTTTGACGTAGCGACCAAGTTTCTGAGTGCTCAGAAAGCCTTGTATGGTCTTAAGCAAGCACCCGAGCATGGTATGATACCCTTTTCGCTTTTTCTTCTTGACCATGGTTTTTTCAAAGGAACTGTTGATAGGACTCTGTTCAGGATAGAAGATGGGAAAGACATCTTACTTGTTCAGATTTATGTAGTTGACATCATATTTGGATCTCCAAATCATCAGTAACCTGATGAAAGGAAAGTTTGAGATGTCAATGATGGGGGAGATGAATTTCTTTCTTGGACTTCAGGTGAAACAAACTAAGGAAGGAATTTTCATCAATCAAGCAAAATACACCAGAGATCTGATTGCAAAGTATGGTGTACAGAATTGCAATGCAGTTAGAATTCCTATGAATACTAACTACAAGATGGATCCTGATCCTGAAGGAAAATCAGTAAATCACACTGATTATAGAGGGATCATTGGATCACTGCTATATCTCACAGCAAGTAGGCCTGATATTACATTTGCTGTTGGGATATGTGCAAGATACCAAGCTAATCCTAAGGCTAGTCACATGGAGGCTGCCAAAAAGATTCTGAAATATCTTAAAGGCACTGTGAATAGAGGATTATGGTATCCAGCTGATGATAACCTTGAATTAACCGGTTATTCAGATGCTGATTATGGAGGATGTAGAATTGACAGGAAGTCTACAAGAACTTGTCAATTTCTTAGAAGTAAACTGATATCATGGTTTTCAAAGAAACAAACCTCAAGAGCAACCAAGAAGACTCTGAAATTTGAATACATGGTCTGCAGGAAGGGGTTGCACGTATTCTTTTGGCTCAGACAACAATTGAGGGATTATAAGTTTATAGCCAATGAAGTACCTATATTTTGTGATAATAATAGTGCAATTGCTATTACACAACATCCGATATTGCACACCAGATGTAAGCATGTTGATATCAGACATCACTTCATCAGAGATGATGTTGAGAAGAAAGACATCAGAATGGAGAAAATTCATACTGATAAACAGAGAGCTGATATCTTGACTAAACCTTTGGCTGAATCAAGATTTCAGGAACTATCAGTTGAATTAGGTATGTTGGATCTAGGTGAATAAAGCAAATCTGAAAAATTGAAGGTTTTCAGATGCATGAAGTTTTCTCAGGATTTTACTGTAAAACTCAGGATAAAATTGAGAGTACTGAACACTGAGTCTTGGGAAACTTCGGTTATCTCGAAGATCAAGATTACTCGATATTATCGACCTTTTATGAAGATCAATTTTCAAGATTATAATTGACTGTTATCAAGATCAAGATTTTCGATTATTATCTCGACCTCTTTCAAGATTTCAAGATATTATCGACTCTTATCAAGATCGATTCAAGATTATAATCGACCTCTTTTCAAGATCAAAGATATTATCGACATTTTATCAAGGTCAAAACTCGAAGAAGATGATGGAGGAAATTATTCTGAAGAAGTATTGACTCATGCAACACATTTATTGTCTAACCGAATCTCAGTAATCATTGGCAATAAATAACAAAACACCTGAAGGAATATTTGGGCGGGACCTTTGAAATCCACGAAGAAAGTCAATGATCTGCAGGAACAGTAATTAAATGCACTGTTCATTAATCACCAATAGGGATAAATTGGCGGCGTTATATTTGTGAAATCTTCCTTTCATAAACCCGATTTAGTCGGTTTTTAATCTCGACCGTCGATTTTTTCATCTATGCGATTTTCTATGAATCAAAATCCTATATCTATTGAAGAATTCCTTCAAAGCCCGATTCCAAATAACCTTCATCTTCAAACACTCTGCTTCAAAAAACCTTTCGATTGCCCAGAAATTTTCACCTTTCTCAAAACCCTTCCAAAACATTCTTCAAAAATGATGTTTTCGGTATACGACAAGCTTGCCATCTCTAATAAACCTTGGTACAAATATGTCGTATCTCTCAAAAGCTCATCAAATGCAACTCACGAAGATGAAGCGTTACATATGATTCGGTTGGCAAAGCTTACTTGCCTGGTTGCGAATCAACCAGAGGCCGAATATGCAAAAGAGGTAATAGAGTTTATCTCGAATTTGAAATTAGATGAGGAAGATTGTATAGAATCGCAGATTAGTGTATCGCATTTAGAGCATAGTTCAAAGTATGTGGATTTTGTTAGGGAATTGTATATTATTCCTAAGAATCTTAATGCCATATATGAACTAAGCGATAGAGGTGAAGACCCTACAATATATATGATGGGTAGGGAGCAAGAATATCTGGATAGAATTGTAGAGCATCCAGTAAAGTTCGAAGCTACTCTGAATAAAAGGCATTTGAAGCCTAAATATCGAGTATTGCTTGACATTGTGAGTAAATGCTTCATGAGTAGGTCTGGCAGCTTTGAATAGATAAGCACACCTAAGTTGAGGCTAATGGCGGCGATTGAAGATTCACCCACCACTGCATTCAACTGGTTACACTATTTAATCAAAGTGGTGAGTGATCAAGCTAAGCAAGTTCAAAAGGTGAATGGATCTGTTGTTGTCAAAGGAAAGATCCTACATGCAACCAAGATTGCATTCATCTTGGAAATGTGCAGAGAAGAGGAGGATATCTTTCCCAATTCCTCATCCTTTCCAAAGTAAAAAATCATGTTCAAGCCACCAACAACAAAGAAGAATTTGAAAGGAAAGAAAGAGAAAAGCTCTAAGTCTCAGGAGGAGACCGTTGAAGAAGGAGCTGATGAAGCCAAACAAGCCAGGGGGAAGGCCCTGATGCAAGTGAAAAGAGAAAAAGGAGAAACTCTGAAGAAGAAAACACTGGCCCCTCAGAAACACAGAAAACTTCAAACTATTACTGAGGAGGAGGTCAGTGACATTGAGGAAATCCAACCTGAAGGCCAGCAAGGGCTGAAATCTCCACTGCAGGTTCTGTCTCAGGTTGTGACAATTGCACAAGATCAAGAAGCTGAGGAACAAGTTTTCTTTGAGGTACTCGGAACTTCTCTGAGCTCAGATAAAATTTCTCAGGAAATATTCAAGCGACCTCAGGTTCCTACTGAAGAGATAACTGTTCAGACCTCAGATCAGTCTGAACCTCAGGAACTGCTGAATTTGAATGCGCTCCTGAGTGAACCATTTCTCGATCCATCAGCACCTGAACTCATTCAATCTGATCCTACTGACCCTGAGAGCCCAAAAATGAAGAAGGGAGAGGCAGAAGAAACTGAGTGGCGCAGAAAGGCGGAACGGTTCATCCTGGACAGATACCCTGAGCTGAGCGCATATCCTGACCTTTAGGATCTCTTCTTCAGACTCAGAACCACTGTGTACATCCTGAATCAGACTCTTCCAGAGATGCTGAATATAGCCTCCTTCAGAGGAGAAGACTGGTGAAATGCTGAGACTGATGTTCTGACAGAGTTCTCTGGATTCAGGAAGACAAAGCTCAGAATGAAAATTGCTGATTTTGATGAGCTAGTCAAGAGGAAGGTGGCTGAGAGAAGGGAAACTGATGTTGATGCCTCCAGTTCTAAGGATCAAGATAAAGAGGGTGACAAACAAGATGATCCTGAAAAACAATCTCAGATGGAGAAGGACACTGATGCTGGACAGAGTGATATCTCACATCCTCAGACTGAAGTTAGCACTCTTCAGGTATCTTTTGGCACTATTAAACATTATGCCAAAGCTACTGAAGTTCCTATCTTTAAATCTGTTATGTCTGATATGCAGACTGAGGCTCAGATGGAGCACCCAGCTCAGGTGGAAAAAGTTGTACACACTCCAGAGACTGATCTCAGTCCTATCTTGGATAAATTGGAGAAGGTGGTGCCAATGGTGGAGAAAGTGACCCAAATTGAAGAAACCTTGGCAAGCCAATCTCAAAAGCTGGAAAATCTGAGTTCATCTTCAGACATGCTGCAACTACAAACATCTCTTGCTGATAAAATGACTACTTTGGAGGGAAAGGTTGATGTAGTCAAAACTGAGCTCAATGCAGAGATGAAGCAGATGTATCAGGAAAGAACAACCTATCTAGAAGCCAAGCTGGTTGAGAAGAATGATCTGATGATTAAGACAGCTATTGAGGAAATGGGCTCTATGCTCATGACCAAGATGACAGAGATGATGCAAAATGTCTTCTCAAATCAGTTTTCACCTCTTTCTGAAGAGTTCTCAATGGCTAAAAATCACATAAGAAGGCTAGAGGATGAGCACAATCAGTTGACAGGGGAAGTGTGAAGTATAAGCAAAGAGCAATATCATATGGATACTGCACTTTCTCAACTTCTTCCAAGGTATGGTGCCAAAAAGGGGGAAAGGCCTGGTGGCAAACTAAGTGAATTGTTGGCACAAACCTTGAAGAGAAAGGCTCAGAAAGAAGCTGAAGAAAAGATAATTGCTGATGCCTTAAAAGAAGTTGAAGCCACTGAGAAGCTCAAGTTCAAAGAAGCTGAAGAACCTATCTACACTCAAACTTCTAAGCAAACTATTCAGGAAGTAATTTCTGAGAAACTGAGTGGTAGAAGGATGATTGAGACAAGCCAAGCCGGTGAAGAACAAGTCAGACCTGATAAGAGAAAGGCTGTGGCATTTGTAGAACAGGAGAAGAAGAAAAGAGCTAAAGCTTCTAAGTCTACTCAGAGGAAATTGATAATAGATTTTGAAGAATCTGAGGAAGAAGCTGAAAAAGAAGTCTTTAATACCAAGAAAGCTCTGAAAACCCTTCAAATTGAAAAAGAGAATAAGACTGCTGCTTCTGTATCAGGTGTTCCTGTGATCAGGAAAAAGAAAGAAGAAGAGCAGAAAAGAAGAAGTGGTTTCAAGAAGTTTTTGAGCAAAAGGAGGGGTACAGAGAAAGCTCAGAAATGGACGCACATTGACAAATGGATGCCTATTCAGTTCAATTATGCGTGGGAGGAAATCAAGAGAACCTTCTGGTTCTATTATGAGATTCTGAGAGAATGGAGGGGGAGCAGCTCGGATATGAATGAAGCCTTCATTGAGTACTTATTGACATTCTATCCTAGGTACCTGCAAAGTTGGATCAACTTGGTAGATTAAGGAAATACTCAGATTGTAGCCCCTGGTCCATACACTTACCCAGCTCCAAGACTTGAGAATGGCTATGTGAATGAAACAGTCATTTCTCAGGAGATAGCTCAATATGCCATCCAGCTAGGCCTAACAGGAAACAACCCTGATATCATCAAAGCAAAGGATGAATTGAAGAAAAGATACTATGGGATGTTCAACCTGGAAGTGCCAGAGGATGAAGTTGAAGAAGATTGAAGATTTCTGTACTTCTGTTTTTGTTTTTGATTTTCATTGTAATCTGTAACTCTTATCTTACATCAATGAAAATTTTATTTTTATGCTCAAAGATAATATCTCATTATCTCTTTACATGTCTTTTATGTTTGATATGCCTTATGTTTTGAAATTGTTGGGAGAATTGCCATTTTGGATTGTAATAGACAAACTGAAACCTGAGTATAGGTTACGTTTTTTGTAACAAGATGGTTTTGGCATCATCAAAAAGGGGGAAATTGTTGGGAGATGAATTTAATAAAGAAGTTTTGATTAGATCCCAAAAAAGTGTGACATGTTCAGGATAATCTTGATAGATCGAAGTCATGATTCAAAGATAGAGTGTTCAGAAGTTATCGCACTATGTATAGTCAAGCAGATATAGATCGTAAGTAATCAAGAAATCAAGACTCAAGAAGTTGTCAAGAAATCAAGACTCAAAGATAATCAAGAAATCAAGTCTCAAGAAGTAATCAAGAAATCAAGACTCAAGAAGTTGTCAAGAAATCAAGACTCGAAGAAGTAAATCAAGAAATCAAGACTCAATAAGTAATCAAGAAATCAAGACTCAAGAATTGTCAAGAAATCAAGACTCAAAGAAGTTGTCAAGAAATCAAGACTCAAGAAGTAATCAAGACTCAAAAGATATGGATCAAGACTCAAGATGTCATCAAGACAATCAAGACTCAAGACCGAAGACTCACCGAAGACTCAAGATGTCATCAAGACATCAAGACTCAAGAAGTAATCAAGACATCAAGACTCGGTGTGTCATCAAGACATCAAGACTCGAAGACATCAAGACTCGTAAGATATCAAGACCCAAAAGAGTTATCGAAGATTTGAAGAAGATATCGAATACTCAAGATAACCTCGAATGTTCGAGGCAATTGAATAATATCTATCTCAAGACTACAAAACCGAGAAAAATGCAAATATTCGTAAAAAATAGATATTGCCCCAAACATTCATATGCGCATAAAAGGAACTAAGTCCGAAAAGTGTTGTTTAAGGTTATCTCATTCGTAAAAGATTGACCAAAAAGAGCCGTTATGTTTGTCTACATTTCATCAAGACAAGAACCAATCAGAGGAAGACAACATCGCACTTTTATCGACACTCAAAAGTTTACGTGACTCTTAATCATGTCAAGAGTACTATGTTCCGCATCAAAAAAAATTGGTGATTGGCTACATGAATGCATATTTCCTAAAACAAGCAAGGGAGTATTCAAACCCTAAAAATAGCCGTTCATCAAACACCATAAGAGGAAACTCATGAAGCAATCTCCTCCAACGGATAGTTTTTCAAGAGTGACCTTGGTGAAGTTGCCTATAAATACTAGTGACCCTTTACATTGAGAGGTCACGGGAAATTTCAAAGCAACTCAAGAGCTCATTCGTATTATTGCAAATTGAAGCACTCGAAAAACCTAGAATTTCCCAAGTGTTTCACATTGAAGAGAGCTCATTCACTAAGCCTAGATTGATAAGAAATATCCAAAGCTTAGTAGAGATATCCTCGCCTTTGCATTGTTCTTATTGTAAAGGATATCTCATCCTAGTTGGCAACTAACCCAAAACCCAAACCCTTTGATAAGGTAGTTTGTGTGTGTTTTGTTGGTGAGTTGGAGTTGTAAAGAGTTAGTAAGCTACAGTGAGTTAGCCAGAAAACTCTAGAGAATAAGTTAGTAAGCTACTTGTGGTAGTCTGAACACTTGTGTGTGTTTGAGTTAGTAAGCTGCAGTGAGTCAGCCAGAAAACTCAAGGTAGAAAATTGAGTAAGCTACAGTGAGTTAGCCAGAATGCTTTAGGAAGTGGTTAAGGAATTTCTCTCGAAGGTCAGAGAGAGTGGACGTAGGAGCTTGAGTCTCTGAACCACTATAATTGCTGTGTTGTTTTGCTTTCTGTACTGCATTACTATTTGTTGCATGTTTTTCACTGAAAGCATAATTCACTGATATTCAGTTGGAACCAATCCACTGAACTTGCATTAAACTGATCACAACCTTAATCACTGTTTTATTAAAAGGAAGATTTTCAGCAAAGCTAAAACGAGTATAAACATAGGGCCAACCATTCCGCACACTTGAGTAGCTAGAACAAATAGTTACCAAACTGAACTAACTCTACTGAGGGTTCAGTAAGATAATTATCTGATCCAAGCGCCTTAGGATCTCTGATAAACTCAGGCTCAATTGGGCTAATCTGAAGCTTCTGAAAGCAGCTCAGGATCATTGTCTCAGTAGACTTTGACTCAGGGCCAAATCATCATGATAACCGGACCCATCTGACCTCAGTGAAAGAAAAGTTTTAAAAATCACTGAACACGTGTATTCCCCCCCCACATACACGTGTGAGACTCGTTAGCACCGGGACCAACAAAAACCCTTAGAAATATCATGCTAAGAACCTCCCCTAAGCTTGTTTAATCTGTGAAAATCATGTATGAAGTTTTTATTGGTGATATCTTATGTATTTGAGCATGTTTAGCCATATATGTGAAAGTTCAAAAATGTGTATGAAACTTCGGAAATGCTACTGCCTCAATTTTGGAAAACCTAGATGCTTTAATGATGTTTTAAAATCGTAGAAAAATTCCTAGATGTGGTATTTGAAGTATAGAACAACCTACTAAAAATTAGTGTTCATATAATCTGTATCCAAGGAGAATAAATTCATGGAAATTTGTGTGTCTGAGACTATGTGAAACTGGGAGAAGTGATTGTTTTGTATTTTTTTACTTATTTACAAAGAAGATAAAATTTTAGAAAAATTTTAGGATGTTCCTATTGTTGTAATTTAAATCATATCCAAAACTCATAGTGTTTAGTTTAGAGAATAATGAGATATACCTATTTTAAATTTGTGTGACAAATGATTGACAAAGGTTGAAACTGTGAGTTCAACAATTTATTTATACTTGTTTCAGTAGCATAAAAATCATGGGAAAAATTATATGTTCTCTTACATGAATCTAAAATGGCATATTAAATCTTGGTGAATTTTCGTTAAGTTTACAGTGGGTTACTAATTTTAATATGAAGCATGTACTGAATGACGTACCCTGTTACGAACCCATTTTTACTCAAAAACCTGGTACCGACCCTTAGCTTAAATATCTTAGGTTTATAAATGAAAGTTTCTTATTTTTAAGTGTTGTATAACATGTTTTAATCTCGTAATTTTTTAGTTTAAAGTGTGCACTGTTTTGATGAACCTTTCAATACTCTGCCTTAAATTGCAAATGTACCTTGTTTCCTTAGCTCAAATGAATTTGTGCCCTTGATGAACTCTGTTCCTTTTCAAAATATGTATAACATACTAAAATTTCATATTTTTCAAGTAAGTCTAAGTACTTTTTTCCCATTTATGCATGATTACATGTTTTTATGCCGAATGAGTAATACTAGGAAGAAGGAATGGTAATACTTTTAGAACCAAACATGTTTTAGGTTGTTGAATGTTTCATGTTTTCTTTTGTGAATATATTTTTGGATGTTTTACTTGTATTATTAAGTTTTTGATTAGACCCGACCCCGATCTGTGAACTCTTTTCATAAAATAGAGAAATCGTACCGATCCAATAATCGAGTTTCGACGCCCACGTCAAACTCAAAATGAACTCTTATAACTTTTAACTACTAAATGCCCTTTTTATCGAAAAACCCTTAATTCGATTCGAAACCGTTTATTAAATAAAAGGATGATCAATGACTAAACGAACGGACTGTGCTAGGTCCTCGGGGTTAGCTCGGAAGCTTGGAAGTCGTGCCGTGTTCAAAAGATTGCAAGAAGTTAAAGCTTTTACTTGAAAAGTTGTCAGGTGGGTGACACTATTTGTATAGCTAGATAATGTTATATGGACTGTTGACAGTTTTCAAAGCAAACTAAATAAGTACTATTAAAAAGCAAATATATATATATATATTTTCGAAACTTGTGGTTTTGGTAAACAATGCACTGAAAATCATGTGAGTACGATTATGAGTTTTGTGAATATTGGAACATGAACTGTATGTGTCGTTTATGGGTTGGGCCTCGTGCCAATGATTTTGGGGATGGGTCCCGTGTGGAGGAATTGGTGGTTTTGCGGGGAGATAAGGAAGCGATGATATAAGGAAGCAAGGATATATAAGGAAGCTATCGGGGGTTGGACGCGGTAGGGTGCCTACCGGTGCCACCCCATTTTGTGTGAATGTTGCGGGATTGGATGTGGTAGACGCTACCAGTTCCACCCATATGTGTGATTGTTGAATGATATGATTGATGTTATAAATGTTGGATACTGTATGAGCTATTAACAAAAAATCGTGAGTAAGTTTTTGTGTTATAAAGAGAACGAGTAAAAGCTTTTACCATTTTGGATTCCTGTCAATCTGTATAACAACGTACAAGTTGCCCGCTGAGATTTTTATCTCACGCCCCTTAAACCCCCTTTTCAGGTTATGATGCTGAGGACCGGGAGCTGCAGTTGATGACCACCTTCCCCACTGTCTATCCAATAAACAAACTATTTTCTAAATTTGAATAATATGTCTAATTAATACTCTGTGGATCTTGTACTAATGATATTTCTATGCTAAGTATTGTTTTTACCTACACTACTGTTTTTAAACTTGTGTTAAGTTTTATTCCGCTGTAACTAAATTTTGGTTGTCCTACCTTCTAAAAGAAATTTTCTGGCTCAGTTTTACGGTTCACTAAGTGATAACTCGGGTTTAGGGCATCATGACCTCGGAGGTCAACGTTCTGAATTCTGGGGCGTTACAAGGGAAGTGGCATGAAGCCATGAAATTTGAGATGGACTCGATGTACACCAATCAAGTCTAGGACTTGGTTGAGTTGCCTAAAGGGGTTAGACACATATGTTGCTATTGGGTCTTCAAGCGTAAGACTGATGCAAATGGCAAAGTATAAACCTACAAAGCTAGGTTGGTAACGAAGGGTTGTAGTCAATGTGAGAGCACTGACTGTGACGAGACCTTCTCACCAGTTGCAAAGATCAAGTCCATTAGAATTTTACTTGCGATAGCTGCACACTTTGATTATGAGATTTGACAGATGGATGTCAAAATAACTTTCCTCAATGGAAACATTGATAAGGAAGTGTTTATGACTCAACTGGAAGGTTTTACATCTAAGTCAAATTCTAATCTAGTATGCAATCTAAAGATATCCATTTATGGATTGAAGCAAGCTTCTAGGAGTTGGAATATCCGATTTCATGAAGCTATCAAGTCTTTTGACTTCATCAGAAATTTGGAAGATCCTTGCGTCCATCGTAAACGCAGCGGGAAAAATATTGTTTTCATAATTGGATATGTCGATGACATATTGATTTTGGGAAACAATATCCCGTTAATGCAGTCCATTAAAGATTTATTGTTAAAGACCTTCATGATAAAGGGCCTTGGTGAAGCTTGCTACATCCTAGGGATCATGATCCATAGGGATAGATCCAAGAGGATGTTGGGGTTGTCACAGTCCACCTATGTAAACAAGGTGTTGAAGCGTTTAGCAATGGAGAACTCTAAGAGAGGATTTCTATTGGCAAATAATGGGATAAAGCTATCAAAGAAGGATTGTCCTTCTGTTGAAGCTGATATGAAGCACATGAAAGATGTCCCATATGCATATGCAATTGGGTCAATCATGTACGCCATGACTTGCACTAGGCCAAACGTGGCCTACGCTATCAACACCACTGGTAGATACTAACAAAATCCGGGTGAATCTCACTGGATTGCTGTCATGATCATTCTGAAGTATCTTAGACGAACTAAAGAATGTTTCCTTGTCTATAGTGGACAGTCAGAACTAGTAGTGACTAGTTATGCTGACGCAACTTTCCAATCCGACTGTAACGATTACAAATCACAGCCAGGTTACGTTTTACTCTCAATAATGAGGCGGTCAGTTGGAATAGTTCCAAGCAAAAGACCGCAGATTCAACAACCGAAGTTGAGTACATTGTTGTATCTGAAGCCTCATGGAGGCTGTATGGATTTTTTAGTTCTTAAGAAAACTAGGGGTAGTTCCGAGTGCCAGTTGTTTAATAAAGTTGTATTAAGACAACGTTGGTGCGAATGCGCAGGCAAAGGAAGAAAGATCAGCAAACAGAAACAAGCATGTACCTAGACTTAGCATTTGATCCGAGAGATCATAAGGATAGAAGAAATGGAATTAAAATGTATTCCCACATATTTAATTTGGCAGATCCTTTCACCAAAAACACTGAGTGTTCATGTACACACTAGACATGTACACACTAGGGGTTAGACATGTAGGTGATTGGCTCTAGTCCAAGTGGGAGAATGTTAGTGTTAGTGTCCTAGAGACAATCTATTGTAAGGACATAATACTCGATGATATTCAGTTTGATTTAATATTATAGTTCATTTAATATTAATGTGTGACAATACACTTGTTTGAATATTATGTTTGATTGTTTGCATTTATTCATACAAGTGTTCCCATGAGTCATTCCTGTCATTGAGGTTGTGAGAACTCAGATGACTTAAGCATGATTCTCAAATAGCCCCGATCAAGGATCATCAAGAACGGGATATTGATGATACAATGGAGATTGGTGGGCAATCTGCATCATACTCTTAGAGAGTGTAGTAAGATCTCACTTACTACGAGATACTAGGTATCTCATGATGGATGCACAAATACTTTAGAGGGTATTGGTATACCCATTCGAGAAACTGTTTGATGTATTTCCACTATATGTGTCTACGGGTGTCTCGGTTAGTGGGAGCGATGTGATACTCCTTTGACTTGAGCTCAATACGCACGACATGTGTGGGATGATGAACTTTGACCATGACCGACGCTTGCACCCTAACCATGGGTAGATATGGCTTGGATTGGGTTCATCACGAAGTACATGTGCGTGGTAGTTGAGCCAAGATTTTGATTCATTCCTCAAAATGGATTTAGAGAGAATACTCATCTTCTCATCATAATTGGATCAAAGTCATCGACCGATGCACGTCAACTTAGACTTTGTGGCTGAGTGTGACATACATGATCAATTAGTGATTTGAGATAATATGATTAAGTTATTTGAATATACACTTGTTTGGAAATTTGTATTTAGTTTTGATGGAAGTTCCAAAACAGTTTGTAATAGGACCAGTCAGACCTGTTAGCTGACTGATGATTTAGAATCAGGTCAGGATGACCAGCTGAAATGTATAGACAACTGATGTATAAGGTACGTCACATATTGAGGGGGAACTCAATATGTATAGGTCAGGTCAGAAGACCTGAAGATCAGAAGACTACCAGAAGATCAAGATCCAGACCAGAAGACCAGAAGACATACATCAGTTGAGTCTGCTAGTTGAAGCTAAGACAACTGGCATCAGAAGACTCTATCAGGTAGACTGATCAGTTCTATCTGATTAGGTCAGCTCACACCAGGTGTCAACTAATGTTTCACCAAGTCATACGTTGTTGATCTGAACAAGAAGAATGTCAACCTTAGTTGGTGAACAAACTCTGACATGCTTTACTTGTTAACCAATGAGAACAAGACACGTATGATCTGAGCTGACACTGCGGATTTTAGCGCTGCATAGTCAAATGACTAGAAAAATGACATACACGCTTTCGGTCATGCCGTTCCTGAAGCACGTCACATTAAATCCTGCAAACCTACCAAATATAGCCAGAAATTCAAATTGCTTTCCAACGACTCTTTGATTTCGAGGTCTATAAATATGGGATTACTCTTCAGAGTGAAGACACGAAAATTATCAAGAAGCTCATACTATAGCCAAATTTCCGCACGAAAGAACACAACCTTGAAGATTATTTTTCTAAAGTGTTCATCCCATAGTTCTTAGCACAGAAATCTCATCCTCTAGCTGCTAGGCTACTTAAATACTAGGATAGATTTCAAAGTTGGAACAAACAACAAATCTTACCCAAAACCCAAAGTTAGGTTAAGTTTGTTTAGCAAGATTTCAAACTATGGTTTCTAGTTCTGATTTCTGGGATCGGTTGAGTGAGAGCTCTATAAATATCTGTTGGTGTAATGTGTTGGACTAACACAATAATCTAACTCCAGTTGGTTAAGTTGGTGCCCATTGTGATAGGGAAGAGTGGACGTAGGACTGGTTGTCCGAACCACTATAAATCTTGTGTGCATTTACCTGATTGATTAACTGCTTTACACTATTGCACACAACTTGATTAAATCAGCATAAATATTCTGAGTTAGGATCAGCTAGCACCAAGCTACTGATCTGATCAGATTGACTTCATAGTCATCTGATTGAAAACAGCTTCAGAATCTGATTTGTTATAAACTGGTTTTTCACACGGGTATAAACTAGCTTCCGCACAATCAGTTAAACTGATAGACACCGAATTGATTCACCCTCAGGCGATCAGTAAGTTGGATATCAGTCCAAACTGATTCACTTGCACTCTGATCAGGCAAACTGCAATCACACCTGATCTGAACGAAAAAGTTTTCAGAAGTCTATTCACCCCTCCTCTCTAGACTTCTGCCCTCACGAAACCCGTTCGGGACCTACAAGTGGTATCAGAGCAGTGGTTCTACGAACCACTGGCTTTGAATATCATCGGTTCTTAAGGAAGAACCTTTGTGGTCACTTGAACTGATCTTGAATAACCTTTTTCAAATCTCATTTGTTTTCAAACTCACAATCACCATGGATAATACTTCGGGTATGTATCATGATTTGCCTAAATTTTCCATTGATGAGTATGCAGACTGGACGATATACATGAGCAACCATCTGAGATCAATAAGCAGCAGGATGATGGAAGTTCTTGAATGAGGACCCATCATCATCTACCATGACAACCCAGCTATTGGAGGTGATCCAGACTTTCCAGCTGGAAGTCTTGTCAGAAAGAGTCCCGCCCTGATGGATGCTGAAGAGAGAAAGCTGTACACTCTGGATACGATTGCCAGGCACATAATCATGAAGACGATGGACAAGATAACCAGAGTAAAGATAAAGTATCTCAAGACAGCCAAACAGATGTGGGATACGCTTGCTGAAATGTGTATAGGAAATGATCTGATTAAAGATAGCAGACTGCAAGCTGAACTGGTGAAATTTGAGAAACTTAAGATGCTACCAAATGAAACCATCAATGAGCTCGATGGAAGAATCATCATGTCAGTCAACAAGCTACGGGAACTTGGACGAGAAATGTCAGATAAAGACATCAATTACAAGATCTTGAAATCTCTGACTAAGAAGTGGGATATGAAAGTCACTGTAATAAAGGATTGTCAAGATATTGCTAAGATGAAGCCAAACAACCTGTTCCTGAGTCTTAAAGCCCATGAGTTCGATCTGATCGAAAGAGGGCAAGAAGAAGAAGATGAGTCTTCTTTGAAGCCACACCGCCACATCAAAATCGGGCCAGATTCAAAGTCGCCAACAACAACTCAAAGTCTATCGAACTGTTGGAAATATTATAAGTTAAATCAATGTATTCTTTTTGCTAATCAGAAAAACTTGAAAAATCTAACATTCAACTTGGTAAGTATCGTAGATTTTACAGGGATTATCAAAACAACAGAGGAAGAGATAGGAGGCCAGCTGACAAATCTCCAAGAAGGACCAGATCTGATGACTTAAGAGATGATCACAGAGAAGATAAGAAAAGAGATGATCGGTCTGATGAAAGGAGAGACAACAGATCTGAGAGAAGAAATTCTGATTACAGGCAAACAGGAAAGTCACCTGATAGATTCTACAGACGGAATGACTCACCTGGAAGAAGAAGTTCCGTGGATCGTGGAGCGTGTTTCAATCAGGAAAAACCGGTCATTACAAAAAGCAGATTGCCTGCACTGACACCAAAAGAAAGAGAAGAGAAGCGGAACAGAAGAGAGCAACGCTATAGAGACAGAGAGCCATGGTTACTGATACATCTGAAATTAATGACTCTTACCTTGCTTCTGAGGATTCAGGCTACTCATCTGTAGAACATTTCAGCCTGATGAGTAATGCTGATGATTTCTTCAACTACGATGATCTGATATTCTCATCTGATGATGAAATCTGTCTGATGGCAAAAGAAGAAGACCAAACTGAGGTAACATCTAAACCTTCTATGATTTCTGATTCCACACCAGCTATGATTAGCACACCTGCTGGAGAGATTGACTTGCAGCTCTATTCTGAGCAATTGCTTGATGATCTCTTTAACGCAGTAGACACTTATACGATAGTGGAAGCTGAAAACGATAAGCTAAGGATTGAAAATACTCAACATAAGGAAAATCTCGACAATAAAGCAAATTGAACTAAAATCACCGAACTAAAATCATTTAAAGTCGCCAGAAGATAACTGAAGAACTGAAAGTTCTGAAAGTTAATTCTTCTGATCAGGAGAAGTAGATTAAGGAATAGCTAGCTATCAATAAACAGCAAGCTGATGATTTTAAAATCTTACAAGCCAAGTTTGATGAACTCTTCCGACTACATGAGAGTCTGAAATTAACTGAGGATAGTTTACGTAAGAAAATATAGGTTTTCACTTAAATCTTCAAAAACCGCTCAGATATGAACAACTATTTTCGAACGAAAACTAATAAGAAGGGAGTTTGGTATGAAAACCCTTCTACATCCTCAAAATTCCCGTCTGATTCACTTCAAAAAGGTGTTATCGAACGAGTTTCTGATATAGATACACATAAAGCAAAATATGTATCTGATAAGGGAAATAGACCTGCTGAACAAGTAAGGCATGTGCCTAATCAGAAAGGGAACATAAATGGACCCCAACTGATTAAGCATCAGCCGAGGAATCAACAGAAGAAACCAGTTCTTCTGAAGAGACCTCAACCTGATCCGCAGATTAGGTATCAGAAAAGACAACCTCTCGGGGAAGAAATCTAATCAAACCTAATCGAAAGTCGGGTTGCCTAACAAGCAAGCTAAAGGTAAACCGCTAAGACCATCTATGCCAAAAGATACTTAATCTTTTAATGGTAGCAATCGTACCTACCCTTATAATCGTAAACCTAGGGTCAAATCGCCAGAGACCCGAGCCTTATTTGGGTTAAAAAGAAGACAAATTGCAAGGAAAAATCCCAAGTCTTCTGATTCA